>OY723245.1:0-310000 GCA_963210315.1 Rhynchopus euleeides
GTCCAGAGGCTGTGCCATTTTTGGCGTGTCGTTTGATGTGTGTGATCTTTTCATGTGTGTTTCTTTCGCTTTCTTCTTTTCGTTTCTTGTCTTGCTTGTCTCTTGTACCTTGTATTCTGTACCAACTAGCCCAGACAAATTTTGCCCAGACAAACAACAGCTGCAAAGATTCTCGGTCCGGACATCCGGCAGCTCCATTCCGCAGGATCTGCCACTTCTGGCCGCAGCTCCGGAGCGTTCAGCACCAACCCGACTGCCTGCCTCCGCGCCTGCTCCAGCGAACACGGCGCGTCACCACCCCTGATGACGGCCTCAACCCCGTCGACTGCTTGCCCCGTCGGCATTGTGCCCCCCAGCTGCCGCAGCTGGTACCAGGCGGGGAGACTGGCTGCACACCCCTCCTGCAGACACTGCGCTGCGGTCTTCTCCCCCCGGGGGTCGCACCTCTTCCGCCACTGCGCCACCTTCACGTCGAAGGCGCGCTCCTCCGCTGGCGGTTCGGGGTCCGGTCCAAACTCCCCCTCGCTCCCGTCCTCGTCTTCCCCACCTGTGTCATCTGGCGGCACCTCCTCCATCACCACCCCCGGCATCAGGTCCCCGAACTGCACGTACGTCGCAGGGTCGATCACCGGGGTCGCCTCCAGGCACACCTGCCTGCGTGTTCCCCCTGCCTGAGAGCACAGCTCCCCACACGCCAGGAGGGACAACCCCACCGCCTTCTGGAACGCCCAGCCCATGCTCCGGGCTGCTTGCTGGGCCAGCCCCACCCTACCCACGCCCAGCCTGGACGCCCCGATCGCCACCAACCTGTTCATGATGGAGGCCGCGCGCTGCCCCCAGCCTCCAAACAGTTCGATCACAAAGGGCTCAAAGGCCAGCCGACCTCCTCGCACCGCCTCGTCGTCCCGGTACTTGCGGACCTTGTCCGCTTGCCGACGCGCTGCGGCCCCGCCCACCGTCCGCGCCGCCAACTGGACGTACGACGGCGCCAGAGGATTCACCACCGCGACGTCGATCGCAGTGACCCTGCCGTCCATGAACCCTTGGCGCAGAGTGACATCCCCTGGGCGCCTCCTGTCCTGCAGCAAGCCGGCGGTTTCCCGCTCCGCACCCAGTCCCACCTTGCGGGCCATCCCCAGGAGCGCGTCGGCCACTGCCTCGTGCCGCAGCACCACCCCCCCGCCCTTCTCGCAGAGCGCGGCGTGTTCCCCATGAGGATCCAGCACCCCGTCTCTCCCACAGCACCCACACCGCTCCAGCGATCCGAACAGCGGCAGCCCCATCCGGAGCCGTAGCACCGCCTGGAAGGCTTGCGCGGGCATCGCCTCCCAGCGGCCTGGGCTCCCTGTCAGCCATGCCCCACACCCCCTCAGCAGCTGCGAGTTCAGCCTGGCGCGCGTCGCAGCGTCTGCACCCTCCATCAGGGCGTTGTACCCTGCCTCCAGGATGCCGAGGGACAGGGTGCGCTGCTCCGGGGCTCTGACTGGGGGTGCATCTGGGTCCACCTGCCACCCCTCTGCCACCATCTCGTTGTACGAGAGCGCGGTCCGCCGCCAGCCCTCCGCGTCCCAGACGAAGTTGCGGTCCAGCCTGCGGCAGAGCCCCGCAGTCCCTGCACTCGACGCCAGCGCCGCCGCATGCCAGTGGTCCGCGGCCTTACGGACACCGAGGCCGCCGACCCGCACCGGGAGCGACGCCTGCAGCACCGCCTCCTGGGGGAGACACTCATCCTCGTACCCCAGGAGCCGTGCGAGGCTCCGCTGGACCCGCGCGTCGTACCTGTCCAGATACTTCGTCGCCCCCGTAGCCCCTATAGCCCGCATGAAGAAGACCATACGAGCAAACCCCAGGCACTCCCGCAGCAGGACGAAGGCGGTCTGCGAATCCGACAGCTTGTCCAGCGCGTCCAGCGACCTGACGAAGACCTTGACCCGAGCCTGCATGTACTCCTCGCACCATGCCGCGTCACCAATGGGGGCTCCGAGCAGCTCGAAGTTGCTCTCCCGGATCCATCGGATGCCCTCAAGTGGCGATCCCTTGGGCTTCTCCTTCACCTTCAGGCCCCACCCTTCCCATGTCGCGAGGGAGTGACCCGCTATGTCCACCAGCTCACACTTGTCCTCCCGGACCGTAAGCCCCATGTCCCGGCTGCGCCGCACGATGTGCTCGTACGCTCGGCTCACCGCGTACCCTGAGCCCATCACCACCCCGTCATCGAGGAACCACACTGTCCCTTGGACACCCGGGAGTTGTGCCACCTCCTCTGCTATGGGCGCGATCGCCAGGGAGAAGAGCAGCGGCCCCAGGGGGTCCCCCTGCTGCACACCACATGCTGACTGCAGGCGTTTATCCCCAAACTGCAGGTTCGTGGGTTGCGTGTAGCACCACGCCACCCACGGCAACATCCCCGGGAACTTCTCCTCAACCTGCTTCAGGAAGGCTGTGCGATCGACCGCGTTAAACGCGTTCGTGTAGTCGATCTTGAGGATGCACGCGTCCTGGCCCTTGCTCCTCGCAGCGAAGTTGGCGACCACCGCCGTCGCCGCCTCCGCCCCCTGCCGTACACCCACCCCGACCTGCTTACCCCGAAGGAGAATCGTCTTCGCCTCGTCCCGATGCCTCGCCGCGATGAGCTTCGCCACCAGGCGCCTGATCGACTCGCCACACGCGATTGGCCGCACATCCGCGTCCCCCTTGCGGAGCGCCGTCAGGCTCGCCCCCGCCAGCCATGCCCGTGTCGTGTCCGGCGCCGCCCCCCGCGCCAACCCGTTCACCAGATGCGTGAGCGCCGGGAGGGCACGTGCAGTCGGGTGCGCCACCGCCGCCTTCAGGTGATCCGGCCTGAGCCCGAGGGAACCCCCTGCGGACCCCGTGGGAAACCCGTTCACCGCCTTCAGCACTTCCAGCGGGGTAAACGCCTCACAAAGTGCTGGGTCCACCTTGCCGCACTGCGCCGGCTTCCCCGTCGGGTGTTTCTTCTGGAGCTGCTGCAGCGTCTCGTCCGACTGGGGGGCGACCGCATCCGGTGTCAGAGCCTTCACCGCCGCCGACGTGCGGCCCTGCGCCGTCAACTTCTGCACCCGCCCCTGCCAGCGCCGGTGCTCCTCCGTCGGGTCCCCCTGCCCCGCCGGGGGCCGTGCTGGCTCGCCCCCGGGCTTGCGCTTCCCCGCCTCCGCAGCCCACACCTGGGCGTGCTCCCCCTGGCGCAGCCTCCCGATCAGCAGCCGCCGCTGGCGGAGCGTCTGGGCCTTGCGCGCCTTGCCCATCCGCTCCTTCCGCAGCGCGAGCTGCGGCACCATGGCGAGCACCCGGTACGCCGCGTCCGTCTGCGTCGCTGCCGCCTCCCGGCACGCGTCCCGGAAGCACGCCGCCCATTCCCCCTGCAGCTCTCTGGGGACCGCCTCCCACGTCCGCACCCCCGACTCGGCGATGCGCCCCCACTCCGGCAGGCCCTCGTAGCGGCCCTGGGCCGCACTCGGCTCCCCCAGCTCCTCGGCCTGCACCTTCGGCTCGCAGGCCCGGCACACCTCCGCCTGCTTGCGCTTCGAGTCCGTCAGCGCCATCACCGTGCTGCACACCGCACACGTGCGCAGGCCCGACTGCCGCAGCAGCTGCTGCATCTCCCGGGGGGAGATACCGTCCTCTTCCACATGCTTGTTCATGTGTTTGGTGAGGGACGAGCGCTGTATCGACGACCCGCCCCTCACCAGCGAGCGGGAGCACGTGTCGACCGGACACCAGCACTTCGACGTGGCGACCTCGACTAGCTTCCCCGAGATGTCCACCCCGTCGCCTCCCTCGGCCGGCTGCTCTCCCGCGTTCTGCGCAGTCAGGGTGGTGCGCTTCGCAGCCCGCTTCAGCTCTGCTAGCGCCGTAGCGGACGCAACGACCTTCTCGTAGTGGGTGCTCGCCAGTGCCACCACCCGCAGCGGATCCCCCTCCTTCCTGCCCGGTCCCCTCGGCGCTTTGGGGCGCGGCTTCGGGACCGCCCCGATGAGGAGCGTGGGCTGCCCCGGCTGCACCACCAGCACCTGGAAGTCCCCCTCACGCGCCGCGAGGTGCAGGGTGAGGTGGTCCATGTGCCTCTCCGCTCGCACCCCGCATAGGTACTCCGCGTATGCCTCCGGCGACGTGAAGAAGCCCTTGAGGTTGGGCTGACTCGCAGCCAGCGTTGCGATCGCGTCCCGCTCGCTCTGCACCTCCTCCTGCTCGTACCCTAGCGCCAGGTACCCACAGTCGTGCTGCGACACGTTGGGGACCCGGGATGCTCCGACCGGCAGGATGGCGTCCACCGCCCGCATGCTCTGCCCCTCGCCCCCACCGCTCAGCGCGTCCGGTGCCAGCGCTACGCAAGCCGCTCCGTCACCGCTCGCATCCCAGACCAGCCGCCCCTTGCCCATCAGCCTCGTCGCCTGCGCTTCCGACGCAACCGCACAGGCAACCCCCGTCTCCGACGGCGCCAGCACCACCTTGGGGTACCGGCGGAGAGCCTCCCGCGTCTTGGCCCGGTACGTCGGTGCTGCGTACACCACCGGGAGGTCCCCGCCCTGCACCCACACCACCACACACTCGCCCGCGTCTGCCCAGCGCTGCAACGCGCCGTCTGCCACGACCAGGTTGTCCCCTGGTACACAGCTTCGTACCCCAGCTGCCTGCAGGACCGGGAGGGCCTCCTCCGGTGGCCCGTCTGGCTTCCAGCACTCCGAGGGCACGTGCGCCACTCCCGGTCCCGGCCCTGGGCAAAGCACCCCGTCCCCCCGGCGGGCGCCCCCGAACACTCGCACCCCCATGAGCGCCGCCCGCCGTACCAGGCGACGCCCTCCTCCCACCCACCACATCGACACCGCTCGGCTCGGTCGGCGAGCCCGCCATCTGCGTCTGGGCTGGCGGCCCTCCCGAGGGTACGGCTCAAAGAGCCACCAGATGCTCAGCTGCGCACACGCCATGAGCAGCCACGGACCCGCGGCCCCGCACAGTCCCGTCACCCACCCGCCTGCTGCGCCCGCTGCCACATCCACCCAGGCGAGGCCCTCCACTCCCCACGCAGGCAACAGCCCCATCGGGTCCGCCACTCCCGCCAGCACCACAAGCATCCACAGCGTCAGGGAGAGGGCCTGCGCCCCACTCGGCCACCACGCCATGTGAGCGCGGAGGGTCGCCCACCGCGCACCCAGCCACCCCGCACTCAGCAGCACCGCGCCGCTCCCCTGCAGCCCCTCCCAGCCTCCTGCCTCCGCCTCCACACACGCCCCGCACCAGAGCGTCCACCCGATCCACACCAGCTGCAAGCGGGCGACGCGGAGGCGGCCCTCTGCCATGAGCCCCCAGGCTGCTCGCCCCGTCACCTGCGCCACCCATGCCACACTGGCTCCCACGTCGCCGCAGAGCAGCGCCACCCCCGCCACCATTGGCCCCACGATGCCGCTCCGCTGCGCCGCCCACCATAACACCCGGAGTAGTCTGGCCCGGCCGTGAATGCCCCACCCTGCCCCACAGGTGCCGTCGTCGCCGCTGCCGCAGTCCCACGAGCACTTTATGTTGGGGTCCTTGCAGGTCCGACCGTCACCCCACGGCTTTGCCACGGCCTCATCGCGCGTGCATGTTGTCTTCACCCCAGTCACTGTCACTGTGTTGTTGACCGCGCAGGTGCAAGTGGAGCCCTTGAGGTCGGAGAGGGTCGGCTTGGGGTCCGCACACGTCTGTCTGCCACCACACCTCCCCCCTGGCCCGCCGAAGTTCCTCAGGCCCGACCCCGCAATGCTGTAAACCTCCCCGCTGCTACGCTCCAGCACTGTGGCGCTCCGCAACCCTTTCAAGTCCCTCACACGTACTTTGCCTTTGTCGTCCCCAGTCGCCAGACGCCCACCGTGCGTCCTCGCTGCCCTGTACACGCTGCAGTCCAACATGCACCCCACCTCCTTCGTTGATGTCAGCTGCCTGCAGATAGTGTCGTCAGAATAGCCCGTTGCCCACCGCGTCCCGCCGACAGGGAATGCAGTAGAAAAAGTCCCGTTGCTGTGTGCCAGGCCCGCAGCAGTGATGGCGCCACATGTAGTGAGGTGCCCGTTGTCGTAGTGACCCGCAGCACCCTGCATGGTCGGCTTGTTCAGCGCCAGGTACACGCTGAGCCCCACCACCGCCCCCGCCAGCAGCCCGGCCACCACCACGCAGCCCAGCAGCATCCTCAGCCACCTTCCGGCCTTCGCCTCCGCCTTGTCCACCCGCGCGTCCGCCTCGCTCTGCTGCACCGCGAGAACCGTCCCGAGGTCCACCCCGTGCGTCGCCACCGGCGTGTCCCCGGCCAGCGCGACGTAGTCGTGTTCAGCTGTCATCTTCTCCTTTCTTCTTTCCTCGGGAAAAGAGGAACGAAAAGCGAGATGCGAAGCGAGCGCGGGATAGTGTAACCTAATTCAGTGGTGTGTGGATTCTACGATTTCTCCTTCACCCAACGGTGTCGTGCGGCCAAGCAAATCGGATATTCTTCCCAACGGGACCCTTCCCAAGACGAAAACCAGTAACTGACCAACCCAACAGGCTCATCTTACCCTTTCCTGGGGCTGGGAAACGGTAGTGACCTCTGGCTGATTTTGGCCCGAGTTGGTGATAACCTGGAGTTTTCCGGAGACTGGTTTCGGTGAGGGGGGGGGGGGGGGGCCGATAGAGACACTCAACACTGTGTGCATGTGAATTTTGAGGAAGGAAGCGGTATTGAAATAGAAGCAGAAGAACCACAAGAAGAAGGAAGGAGTGATAGGCAAGATAATCTGTTTAGTGTGATCCTGGAACCCCGCGGAACTGGCAGACGTGGCACAGAACCGGCACAGAACCACCAAACAGTCGAAAAAGACAAGGGGACGAGGAGGGGGGAGAGAGAGAGAGTCTCTCCCTCTCTGATCCCCTCCATTTGGAGCACCACCCACCATCCACTTTAGCTCGTGCACCCGCTCCCCCCTGGCAGCGGACAACGCAGGTGCGACACATCTTCGCGCCTACTGTTCACCAGGGTCGCCGGACCCGACTGCACAGGTTGGGAAGCCGAGGACGGGGATTCTTGGGGCCCCCGCCCCCAGCCACAGCTCGTTACAGCTCGTCAGTCAGTGAGGGGGGTGGGCTGTTTGTTGCTCACTTTTTCTCACTCAATCACGTTTGCTATGTTGGATTAGCGGATCCGCATCGTACAGAACGTCTACGAAAGACGACGCACGAGAACTGATACGCTATCTACTCAATCACATCTGGTAGCGAAGGCCCCTTTTATAAAAAGTGATTTGTGTTGTCACCGGACTCAATGCTATGATCATTATGATGCCCACTAAAAACTGTGTCTTAGTGCAAGAAGTGCCGAAGGGTATTCGTCGATCGCGAGAACACCCCACGCGCCTGTCATGAAGCGTGGTGATGTTCTGATCTGCACAGTTTCCTGCACTGTTGCACAACTCTCAAAAAAAGAAAAGTCGAAAAAGAAGCGATTGAAATAGAAGCACAAGAAGCACAAGAAGCACAAGAAGAAGGAAGGAGTGATAGGCAAGATACTCTGTTTAGTGTGATCATGGAACTCCGCAGAACTGACGTGGCACAGAACCTCTCTCAACACACCAAGGAAGGAAGACTGGACGAGGATTCGTCAAGGATTTGCTTTGGGAAGGGGGTGCAGAGCAGAGAGGCACAATGTTGAGTGCACCTCCCACGGGAATACTGCAGCACTTGTCCCAACAAAGGAACAAGAAGGGTGTGCTGCCTGTGGCTGTGTGGCTCGTGCGATGGACAAAAGCCGAGAGCGCACCGACTGCATAGGATTTGCTTTGGGAAGAGGGTGCAGAGATACGAGGAGGGGAATTCTTGATAAAAACCCCACGCTCCCTACCCAACTGGACGGACAAAACACCGGATCTCTCCCCACCCGGTGGTCCACCTGACGGGCAAGTGTCAAAAGATAAAAAATGATTTGTTCTCACCGGACGCAATTATGCCCACTACAAAAACCATCTGTGCCCCCGCTGGATCGTAAAGTGACAGCAAAACGAGACAACAAACCGAGTACTGCCGAAAAGTGTCACTTCAACTCTGCCGCTCTTCCTCTACTACTTGGTACTTCGTTTGATGCGTTGACGCTTCCACACACACTTACAAACCCACTTGCCTGATGAAGGGGGTGGTGTGTAGAGGCAGAGCTGAATGACACTTTCCGCGCGAAGGTCGTGTGCGTAAAAGTTATTTGCCGCAGACCCCACTCTTTGTGTACACCACTCCCCGGTCTGAAGTGGTGTGAGTGGGGACGCACGATCCAGCTGAAGGCGCAGAAAGTTGCTCCAGTTGGCACGGGACGCCGCACTAACAAAAAAAAACAACTGTCGAAAAAGACAAGGGGGCGAGGAAAAGGAAGACTAGACGATGATTCGTCAGGCTTTGGGAGAGGGAGGGGAAGGGCTGTCTGCAGCAGAGAGCGCACAGACTGCACAGGTTGGGAAGGGTGCAGGGATAAGAGGAGGGGGATTCTTGATGAAAAATGATTTGTGTTTGTAGCTGAGCTGCGCGCCCTACACAGTCTCTCACCAGCCCCTGCGGCCCCTCTTCTCGCACCTCTCGCGCATCCACCAGAACTTCCTCCTGCAGCAGAGCCGCAGCCCCTCCTCGGTGGCAGGGAACAGCGGCAGCAGCGGCATCACCCAGTGCTCCTGCTTCGCGGCCGCCACGCAGCCAGCGCCACCCGTCCACCGCGGATAGAAGAAAGGGGTTGGCGTGGCAATGTCGCCCAGGCAGCGCGGCACCAGCCACGGATCGAACGCCTTGCGGCAACACTCGCGTTGCGAGGGGTACACCTTATGGGCAAGCCAGCGATGCGGGGTGGCGACGAAGCGGCACGCCTCCTTTGAGAACACGTTCGCCATGTACCCAGGCAGCGGCAGCTTCGAGCTCGACGCAGGCAGGATGTACACATCCTGAGGCTCGGCCAGCTCGTGGCCGCACGAGTCGACGGCGAGCCAGTCGTAGGTGCGGAAGTCCCACTCGCATGCGCCGTCGCACTCCGCCCTGTCGCGCTGCGGTGTCCCCTGCTGCCGGTGCCGTGTCACGGCGATCTCCCCGCAGCGTACGTCGGTCGTGAAGTTCGCCGTCAGCAGACTGTCCGCCTCGCTGAACGGGCCGTCCTTCTCGCAGTCGTGGACAAGCGGCACCGGCGGGGGGGCAGGCCGCAGCGGCTGCAGCGGCGGGAAGACCATCTGGACCTGGACGGCCGAGGCAAGGGGGGCGAAGCAGCTGCCTGCTGCTGGCGACGCCTCGTACGTGCGCGTCAGCGCCGACAGGTTGAGCAACGCGTCCTGCGTGGAGAAGGACAGGGGCGGCCGGCCGCCCGTGCCGCACACCGGCGCAGCCTTCGGCGTGACCCACGCTGCCGAGAGGTTGGCGTCGAGACCCTCGCTGCGCACGACCTCGGGGTCCTCCAGTGTCACGGTGTAGTACTCCACATGGTGCAGCTCGCCCTCGAACGCCGTCTGGTGCGCACACAGCAGCGGCCCTGTGCACTGCTCCGTCGGCAGCGAAGACACAGCGAGGTGTGTCTCGCCCAGCCACACGCTCTTCGTCAGCATGCACTCGTCGACTGCCCCAACCCCAACCGCGTACGCCGCAACCCCCGCCTTCCACTGCTGCCGGGCGGCAAGCCCGTTCTCAGCGTCCGAAGCGTTGGCCGCTTCCACCGACATCTTCTGCTCAAATGTCGCGTTGCAGCCGCAGCTGCAGTGGCCGATCCACGTCCGCGTCCACGACAGCCACGCAGCCTCCGTGCAGCGCTCCTCGTCGGTGGCGACGTTCGTCACGCACGAGTCTGTCGCAACCAACGTGTAGTCGAACACAGCAGCCACGGAGGCGTTGCTGCGGTCGAGCAGCTTGCGCACCGACGGGTCGATCTCCCACAGCTGCGGGTGCGGCATGAAGCTGCTCTGCAGGTTCTCCGTGAACGGCACCGCCAGCGGCGTCGGCGGAGTCGTCGCGAATGTGTCGGCCACCTTCGTGCGCACCACCACACGTTGCACCTGCACAGTGGCCGCAACGGCCTCGTCGTCTTCGCAGCCCGGCAGCAGGTGCCGCACGCTCCACGTCCGTGTGAATGCAACAGCACCGCACTCGCCGTCCACCAACGTTGCTTCCGAGTCGACGAAGTCAACGACGTGTGGCAGCCCGTCCGCGTCGACCGTCGGGCGGCCGAGGGCCGCCGGCCCCACCTTCTGCGACGCATCAACGTCGGCATCGCTCGGGAAGCTGGTGAACGTCGGCGGCGGCAGCAGCACGTCGTGCACCGCAGCACCGGCAGGCGCGATGCTCCGGCACCCGTCGCCGCGCCACGTGTTCGGCTCACACGCGTCGCGCGCGCTGTGCGGCACCGTCGCCCCCAACCCGACAACCCGCTTCCCTGGCGCGCACGCGTCGGCGCGCTGCTCCACGAGCGGTGCGAACGCGCGCTCCGCCACGTTGTTGGCGTACACCTTTGCCTTTGGTGCCTCGGCAGGCAGCAGTTCCGTCGGCGCCAGCACCGCCACACGCTGCACAAGCACCCGCGGCGCTGCGGCGCACGCACCCGGCAGACGGACTGTCCACGTCCGCTCAAACGTGAACAGCTCATCGGCACGTCTGGCCGCCACAGGCACAGCAGCGTCGATACTCTCAACCGTCACGTCCGCATGGCCGATCGCAAGCCGCAGCAGCGGCGCCGCGTCCAGTTCGGACCGCGGCTCCGACCCGTGCGAGGCGTTGTGGAAGCTGCGGAAGAAGGGCACCTGCACCTCGCTGGGCACAGCGAACGCATCGAGCGTGTCGCGCACGTCGACCTTCTGCGTGTGCGTCACCGCCTTCGCGGGGTGGCAGCTGTCATCATAGCGGTCCTGCCGCAGCACCCACGTCCGCGTGTAGCGCCACGTGCACGGCCCTGCCTCCGACGCAGCACTCACAGTCGGCGCCGTCGCCGCTGCGGCACCCCAGCCCGTCGGCAGCGTCTGCCCGCCCACCGTCCATGTGGCAACGGTCTGCACAGCGGCATCGGCTGCGCCCAGCGTGCCGGCAGCGACGTCGTCCACCGTCAGCGCAGCGTCGCCAGGCAGCTGTGCAGCAGCGCGCACCCACGTCGGCTCCACCGCCACCCGCTGCTGCAGCAGCACCTCGCCGCCGCACGCGTCGCGCACCGCCCAGTCGACAGCGAAGAACGCCGAAGAGCACAGCACAGGCGTGTGGAACGCAGCTCCGTTAGTCGGTGTCACCCGCAGCAGCGTCACCGTCGGCGGCGCACTGCTGCAGTCTGTGTTCGACTGCACACGGATGTCCGCCGCCGACACCACCTGCGCCACCTGGTCGAGCGTCGCGTGTGCCCCAGCCTGCGTCGACTCCACCACCACCTCCTTCCGCTCCGCACGCAGCGACGCCGCCAGCTGGCCCATCGACGCCTCGCCGCGCGACGTCTGGTGCGCCGAGCCCACCGCCGCACGCGCAGCGCCCGCCTCCTCCGCTGCAGTCTGCAGCAGCGTCCCCACCTCGCCCACCACCGCAGCGTCACCGGTCTTCGCGGCCGTCGCCCGCGCTGCCTCCGCGGCCTCCTCTGCTTGGTGCAGCAGCAGCGTCAGCGACTCAGTTGCTTTGGTGACAGCGGCGCCCATTGCGTCTGTCAGGGCAGCTTCGTCGCCGACAACGAACGTCTTGCGCACGTCGAGCCGGCGCGACGTGACCTTCGTGCCCTCCAAGACGTAGTACTCGCCGCTGACCACAATCGTCTCGTCCTTCGCCCCGCCGATCGCCGACGTGTGCTCGTTGTCGCTGGTCACCTCCACCGCCACCTGTGCGGTGGGCGCGCCGCCCAACGCATCGCCTGCCGTGCTGCTCGCATCCGCCTGCCGCTGCAGCTCCTCGCCGAGCGCAACGTCCGCAGCGAGCTGGTTGTACAGTTGCGCCCACGGGTGCGCCTGCCGCTCGTAGCACGTCAGGTCGGGGTACACGCCGTGGATGTGGTGCAGGCAGCCGAAGACCGAGTCGTCGTAGCAGACGTGCTTCTGGTTCGTCGTGCAGCCGTAAAGGAGCGAGCTCTCCACCTCGTCCGACTCGCACTCGTTGGGCCACGCCTTGTAGTTGAAGGCGCAGTAGTGCTCGCCAGGAGTGCACACACCGCACTCCTCGCCGAAGGCGCGCATTGCGTTGCGTGGCTCGTATCCCATCCGGTCCTCGTCCTCACTGTCCCAGTGGTACCGGTTCGTGATTCTGTTCAGCTCTGCGACCCTCTGCGGGTTCGCGTCCGTCCACACCATGCACCTGTGCAACGGGTTCTCCGCCATCCGCCGCAGCACGTCGTCCGCACGCCCGTTCACATCCGTCCGCTGGAACACCCCCTTCGCCCACCCACGCCCCTCCATTGCTGCCTCGCAGAGCGCCTGCTGCTGCGGTGTCCCGATCGGCCGCTGGTTGAAGCCCAGCAGCCCGCCGACGAACTTCCCGACCGCCTTGGCCGCCTTGCCGATTGCCTTGCCGATCGCCTGCACGGCCTTGCCCACTGCCTTGGCTGCGTCTGCCAGCGCGCGGATCACCGCGCCGGGCTCGAAGGTAAACTTCAGGGCGATGTCGTCGCTCACAGACGGGATGGCCGTGGCCGTCACAGTCACCTTGGCGACGGCGAGCTCAGCAGACACTTCGAACCGCATCAGCTGTTTGTTGACGTCTGCGCTGACGGAGATCCCCAGGAAGTACATGAACGACACGACGAAGCGGAACCGGAACCCGCCCGTGTACTTCTGCACCAGCACGTTCTTCACCTGCACAATGCCTGCGTCGAAGTTCTTCACCTGCACCAGGAAGTTGCCCGACCCCGTGAAGTCCACTGCGATCGTCGCCTCCGGGCGGATCACCTTCAGCAGGTTGAGCTGCGACTCGATGAGGAGCCCGTCTTCCGACACCTCCGCGCTGAACGACGCCGACACCGGGATGTACTTCAGCTGTGCGCCAGCCTTCAGCAGCAGCTTCTTCGGCGCCGAGACACGCAGGTCGAGAAGGAGCGTCGCGTCCGTCAGCTCGATAAACCCCAGCAGCGTCGTCGACGGCACGTTGGCGTGCAGGTAGAACCCGCCAGGCCCCGCCTGCAGCTCCAGCTGCAGGCTGAAGAAGCTGCCGAAGTTGAACTGCCCGCGCACCTCGATGCCCTCTGCGGTGCTGAGCCGCACCACGGCCGCACAGTCGCGGTTGTCGCGGTGCGACACACCTGTGCAGTCGACACCGTCCTTCTCGATGTACTGCACGCCGTAGGCACGCACGAAGCCGGGGACGGGGAACGACCGCAGCAGCGGCACCTGCTCGGCCGCCACATCGTACAGCTCGCCGAAGGTCAGCGACTGGAACAGCACCTCTGCGTAGTTCAGCGTCGGGTTGTCGATGTCCAGGTGCAGCGTCCCGTCCACCCGCAGGCACGCCGGCCCGCTGTTCGGCGGTGCCGCACACGACGCAACGCTCCCCAGCTCCACGCTCCCCTCGATGTGCAGCTTCTTCAGCAGCTTCGCAGGCGCCACCTCCACCTCCGCCGCCACCACCACGTTGGCCAGGTGCAGGACGGGAAGGCGGAACAGCTCCGTCAGCTTCCCTTGCATCGTCAGCGACCCACCCACCACGACGCGCGCAGGGCTGACCCCCGTGAGCTTCCCGAAGACCATCCCCTCGAAGTCCACCACCTGCGGCTTGGCGTCGCCGCACTTGCTGAGGCACACCCGCACAGGCAGCGTGGCGCTCACCCCCACACCGTCCCCGAGCAGCCCAGCGCTCAGCACAAGCCCCTCGGTGCCTGCTGCGTTGCGCACAGACACAGACGTCGACGAGCTGATCGGCGGCCCCGGCTTGAACACCAGCGACACTGTGGCCGTCACTTGCTCCAGCCCCGGCTCGTACGTCGCACGCAGCACCGGCTCAGGCGCCTCGTCACCAAACAGCCCGCCGCTGCCGCCGAAGTCGCCCAGCTCCGCAGAGCCCGTCGGGCTGATGCGCACCACCACCTTGCCCGTCCCTGTGTTGATGTCCGCAGCAATGTCTGCCCCGTTAAATCCGATCTCGCCGAGGACCGCCCGCCACTCCACAGGCAGCTCGTCGCCCGTCATCGCAGCGTACAGCCCGCCAAGTGTCGCACCGATGTCCGACCCCTCCATCACCACCACCGACGACCCGTCCGCCGCGCACTTCGTCGCAATCGAGAACTTCCCAAACAGCGCCTTGTCCGCAGAGTTCACCCCGTCCTCAGCGCACACACCGAAGCATAGCTCCGCCGCCGACCCTGTCGCCAGCGCCGCCAGCGTGTCTGTGGTGCTCGACGACGACAGCACAGCAGCGGACCTGCTTGACACCGCCTGGATCGGCCCGTTCCACCCGTCGTACATCGTGAAGTCCAGCGACGGGAAGAAGAACGTCACCAGCGCCGAGACCGCCTGCTCCGCTGCCTTCTTCGCGCTGGCCTTCTGTTCCCCCTTTACAACCTCGCTGGTTCGCGGGGTGGACGGCACAGCCGGCGTGCTGGTGACCCTCCAGTAGATCTCCAGCAGGCCGCTCCCGGCGAGCCTGATGGCTGTGCCGGCCCCGAAGGCGACCCCTGAAAAGCGCGGCTCAGCACGGTCCATGTCGTAGAAGAAAAGGCGCGGGTACGTGTCCTTGAACCCTGCGTGGCTGGTCTGAATCAGCCCGATGTCTCCGATGAAGTCCTTGATCACTTCGTCGTGCAGCTTCCGGTGTGCCAACGGGTCCGCTTGGCGCCTGAGCAGCTTCGGCCGTGCGGCAAGAGAGTAGCTACCGTGCCCAGCAAGCAGCTGTTGCAGGTTCGGCGGCTGATACTGCCGCCCGTTGGTTGGGCGCGGTGGCGACACGTACCGGCTCTGAATCAGCGTGTCTTCGAAGCGTTGCACCCTCTGCTCACGCACCTTCCGCACGTGGATCCAGATCAATCCGTTGTCGGGGACACCAGGGCACACGGGTGGCCCCTGCTGCGGAATCGGCCGGAAGTTGGGGACTCCCAGCAGTGGGTTCTGCCGGTGCCAACCCCGCGCAGCCTCGTAGCACCGGAGGGCTTCTGCGTCGTTTGCCGCTCGCCTCCGCTTCTCCTCCTCCTCCATTTGCCGCCAGTACTCCCGCTGCTCCCGCTCGAGCTGCTGCTGGCGCCGCCTGTCCTCCGCCAGCTCCTGCTGCCGCCTCTCATAAGCCTCCCGCCTCTGCTGCGCCTCCTGCTGCTGCCTCTGGAGGCGCGCCTGCTGCCTCATCGCTGCCTGCTGTTGCTGCCACTCTCGCTCTGCTCTCTCCGCCGCCTCGCGCGCCAGCCGCTGCTGCTCAGCGAGCTCCTGCTGCTGCAGCTGCGCGCGCTCGGCCTTCAGCTCTTTCGTGAGGACCGCGGCCGACCCTGCGTTCCAGAGCTGGACCAGCGCGCTTCCAAGCGGCAGCGTGTTGGCGTAGCCACCGAGGGCACCGGGGTTGAACAGGAAGTCAATGCTGAACGACGTCAGCAGCTGCTGGTACAGGAACTTCAACTTATCCTTCTTCGGCTTCACAAAGTCCGCCGTGAACGCCTCCTTGGACCCCGCCATCTTGTGGTACGCCGCCTTGCCCAACGCCTCCGCCAGTCCCAACATGCCCACAGGGTTGAAAGAGAAGGCAACCGCAAACTGCGGCTCCACAACTTTGTCGTTAATGCACTTCTGCAGTGTTGCCATCCGGTCCGCCTCCTTCTGCGCGTCCTCCTGCTTGCTCTCTGGGTTCTCCACTGCAGTCAGCCCGCCGTACGACACGAACATGACCCCAATCTCCAGCGTCGTATGCGACCCGTCTGAGAAGAAAGCAGTTTCGTCTTCGATCGCAGCCACTGGGAGGTTCAGCTTCAGAAGCGTCGACGGCAGGTACGTCCCCGCGTCCCAGTGGTTCTTTGTCGCAGGCTGCCCGAGGTAGGCGTCTTTGCACGACAGCCCGTTGCCGAGCACTACTGCCGCGCGGCGTGCGTCCACGATGACATCCGCGACGTCTTCTTCGCACTCCGCATCGGCCAGTCGTGTGAGGAAGTCCGTGAACAGCCGCCAGTGGTCCGGCGACAGCCTGTCCAGCACATCCATCACGTTCGGCGCAACGTTTGCGACCATGTCCACCATCTCCGCCGCCTTGTCCTTCATCCCGGAGATGTCCGCAGCCTCCCTGACCGCGGCCACCGCCTCAAACGCAGGTCCGATGCGGTCCTGCGTTGCGTCGATCAGCGCCGCACCGCCCTCCTGCACTGTCTTCGCCAGAGCGTTCTTCAGGATGTCCTTCACCGCGTCCTTCGCGGCAAGCGTCGCCTGCTTCTTGACCGCTCCCGCACCCGGCAGCGGCCCACCCTGCACAAGGGTGGCAGCGCACAGCACCAAGGCGGTGAGGCGCAACATCGCGTTGCAGAGAGAGAGCTGGCAGCCCAGTTGGTGGCTTCTTTGTTTGCTTGGAATCCTGTTTGCAGAGGTGAGAGCGTGTCGACTTCGCAAAATGCGATGATGCCCACTAATATACAAAGTCCAAAAAAAGACAAAGGGGGGTCGTTCCCAAAGCTCGCACTCCTTCGTCTCCGCAACTTGCTGTCGTGTGTGGGAAGAGGTCTCTGTGCTCCACAGGTAGACCCCGATCCTTGTGGCGAGCAGGCAGAGAGGCACACAAGTGCATCTCCACCGCAGCTGCAGCATTGGGGCACACAAGGGACAAAGCAGCGCCAAGGGGGGGAAGGGCTGAGGGTCGCACGATAATTGCCAAAGGGTGGGTGGGGGGGCTGGGGGCAGACGGCATCGAACGCAGGTGGTCGTTTCAGTGGACGAGCCAGCCAGAGGGCTTTTTTTTTTGTGCGGCCTGTGTGGTTGTCTTCGTCGTTTGTCTTCTTCGACCGGACATCCCCTTCTTCTGGAGACACCGATCTACTCCATGAACCTCGAGCTGATGCTGGAGCTTTCGGGAGCCTCTGCGAGTGGGTGGCCACGTTTTCTTTGGTGGACGCACCCAAAAGAAAATAAAGAAATAGAAAAAAACCCGAAAAGAGGTCGAGGCACCCGCTCCACTCCAGCACCATGGGGCTGAGGTTCACGGATCACACAGGTGAGGATCAGTCCTCTGTGAGGCGCTTATCCTGAAGACGAACCAGTTCCCCGGTCGGTCTCCAGAAACTCGGGCCGCGTCTGGCGCTGTATCGCCTCGGCGGGGCTGTCGTCCCTTACAGTCTTTTCTGTACGAGGTTTTCCACAGGCTGCACACCTGCCCCGCGGCTGTGTGGCAGTCTTCGCGGAGTGCAATGCGAAGGTCTGGCCTGACGTGGTGTGACTATTTAGACTCCGGGTGTCTCCACCCATCCTGGTCTGGGGAGCCTCGTTACCCAAGCAGTTTTCGGTCATGCCCTGGACCACGGCCGTGCTAGACTCCTGGTGCAGGCACCCGTCATGGTCCGGGGACGGCCCCCCCAGGCAGTTTAACGTCTTACCCAGGACTACTACTAGGGCTCTGCTTGACTGGCGACTGCTGCTGCAAGCAAGCGAGAGGATTGTGCCCAACGAACACCGTTGAGCTGAGCTGTGCGGCCAAATACACACGCTCACACTATTGGGGTCAAACTAAATTTCCCTCGGTAAGGCTGCGAGAGCAGGTCCCCGACCTGAGCCTAAACATCCGAAGAAAACACAACAAGCCGGCAAGAGGAACAAACGCACTCACATGGCTCAAGCCCAATCCGATCACGCCAGCTTATATTAGGTTGTCCAAACAACCTAACAAACACGTTTGCGATTACGGACACCGTGGGGGCTGTGTTCCGGGGCGCGCCTCGTCCCTTGCTGTGTTCTGGCTTGACGCGCAACCTCGACCTCTCCCTCTGTCTTGCTCACCTCGTCCGTTGCCGTGCTGATCACAGCACACCTGGCCTTCCTTCTGTAGATCCTCATCCCTGCAGGAGGGCCTCGCACTCTGGATCTGCGTAGAACTGCTTCTGCAGGGCGCTACTCGCATACTCGATGACCCGCGGATTCGCGATCACGGCATGGCGCAAGGCCTCCAGGCTCTCCTTGATCTCGTGATGTGCGTAGACGTACGCGCTCGCATGAGCACCGACTGCGGCGCACAGTACGTCGACGTCTTTCCGCAGACTGTCACTGGCATACCGAAGGACACACGCATTCTCAGTGACGACCTCTTCAATGAAACGCTTGTTGTCGCGAAGCTCGTAACTTGCGTACTCAAGACTTGTGCCATACTCTTTGATTGCCGCGCGCACGATCTGGGGGTCGTTCCGCAACTCTTCGGAGGCGTACACCAGTGAACGAACGTTCGCGCGAATTGCCTTCATCATAAAGTCCTTAGATCCTCGCAGCGTCGCGCATGCGTATTCGATTGAGTTCCCAAAAAGTTTCACGGCTGAAAGGACCAGCTCCTCATCACTCTGCAGATGTTCACATGCGTACGACAACGCACGCACATTGTGTTGAATCGCCTCCCGAACGACGTCCCGGTCTGCCTTGGCCCAATCAGGGCAGGTATACAGCTGCCGCCCTTCCTTGATCTCGTCGATCAGCCCTCGGGGGATGCGCTCGACAGTCAAAGAGCTGCCCATCTGCAACTGGCTGTCCGCCAATGGAGAGAACGCTTCCTCATCCGCACCAAGAACTTTCCCATCAAATCGAATCCGCACATCCTCCTTCGGGATAGGGAAAGCGCGGCTGATGACCTCCTTCAGGTCTTCAAAAGTGTCCTCGTCACCCGCGTCAACCATCTCCTCATTCCCTGAGCTGTCACACCTTGCAAGGAGATGCATCGTCCCTTCGCCTGTGCTGGAGGAGAGTGGTTCGACAGTTGCAATGCACAATCAGGCCTGTTGGAGGACAATGCGGGGGTGTGGGCAGGGGCCTCCGCCTGATCAACAAAAGACCCGGGAACTTTTGACGGGCGCAAAAATGCGCCCAAAAGCAAGCAACAGCAAATCAACAGGCAAGAAACAAACGCCAGAAATGCCCTGCTGAGGGGCAACAAGAAATGCAAGAATGCTTGTCCGCAACACTCAGCAAGGAGGAACGGGCGAGAAACACAAGACAAGGCAATGGTCGCCATGCAGGCGAAGCCCGCATCTGCCCAGGCGTATCAGAAGCTGCGCGGAGAGCAGAGACTCACCCCTCATGGCAGGCTCGCTCGCTGGGCTGAAGGAGAATGGGAACGGGAACGGGAAAGTAGAGACAGAGAACTTCGCACACACTGCTTCTTTGCTTGGGGGCGTGGTCTCGTTCTTCTATACCCCAGTTGGTTCTCTGATGAGACGAGGAGCACCCCCGTCTCGGATCCGTTGACGTTTTGCTGGAATGGCGCAGATGATGATTCGGGCACAACGGCGAGGCATCAAGTTGGTGTGTTGCAACACGATGCATCTCGCTGAACACAGACACCCCTTCGGACACCAGATGCACTTCGTTCGTCACTTTTTTATGTGTGGATCCTGTATGCCAGAAAGAGAGGCACACGACGTTTTCCAATCATGAGATGCAATTACCGTATACGTAAATATTATGGAACGGGCCCATTTTTGGCCGGTCCGTTCCATAATATTTACGTTCCAAAATATTTACAGGGCCAGTTGGGGACTCGGTGGTGAGGACGGCTTGCGTCAGGAATCGCGCGAAAAGTGCACGAGTAGGTCCCGTCAGGGACTCTGCATGCCGTCCGATCACCTGGTCCAAGTCCCCGAGTCGCAGAAAGCCCTGTAAATATTATGGAACGAAAAAAATCTGGAACGCCAACCCACCAGCGTTCCAAAATATTTACGTTCCATAATATTTACGTTCCATAATATTTACGTTCCAAAATATTTACGTATACGGTATATGCATTTTGAGCCATTTGATATTTGACTCGCTGCCTTGTCCTCCCTCGAAGGCACGCACGTTTGATTGCACAGCTTGCCCTGCACAGAAAATATTTAGTTTCCAGCTGTCGACCTGCCCGTGAGACATGTTGTCTGAGATGCGACGTGATCTGTCGTATCTCGTATCTCTTGGGTGGCTTAATTCAGAATGAAACCTGGTGTTGAACAGAAAAAGTGAAGATACCAGAATGGCAGAAAAGGGAAGCAGTCAGGGAGATCAAGGGGTTAGGACAACGGGTTGTCCAGCCAATGATAACCCTGTCGCTACGAAAAATGCGCGTCGTGCGAGGCGACGGGATATGCCACCTTCACATATCTCAGCCCATGGAAGGAGCTCCACGCCACACCCACGACGCAGCAAGTTAAAAAATACTCTGGCGCAGACTTTAGGATGTCGCTCCGTTGAAAAGCGCAGCTCCAACCGATTAAAATTCCGCGTTTTGTGTCCTTCACAGATACAAACAACTACTTGCCCAAAACTAGTCCGAAACTAGTGAAGCAGGCATACTTTTATCAGGGCAGCTGGCTGTGCAGGGGGGCGCAGGCTGGGGGTCAGGGAGGATGCACAGGAGTGCGGCATGCCAAGCACGGCATGATACGTTTTCTTTGGCGAAGAATCCCCCGTATGTTTTTTGAGAACAGGTTCGGCTGCTTCTTGTCCCCCGGGCACCCATCTGCCACCCCTTCGCCTGAGGCAGGGCAGATGCCACCCGAAGCTGCAAACAAACACACACAGGGGTTCGTTTTGGGCGACACGGCCATGATTTTGGCTGTCTCCTCCGCAGCAAGGCGGAGTACGTGTGGTTCACCCGAGGGGTGGACTTCCTGGCCCTGAGAGCAGTCTCTGCAAAGCACAGAAATACGTTTTGAAAAAAGCATCAAGAAGCCGATGGTTCAGAGGATATTGTGGGAGGCCACGAACGAAGACGCTCAGGCCACGAAAAGGGCACCTTCAGTGCGCACGTTTGTCTGTTGACTGTGTTGGATCCTCAACAGAACCGTGTCGGCCATTTGAATGCAGGAAAAGCAAGTGAACTAAAGGTCAGCAGTTGTCATCCCGTTTTGTTAGAAGTTAAGCAAAATGGGAAAACAGAAAGAGATAAAAAATGCAAAAATTCGGGGTGAAAGAAAGGAACAAGAATGTGGTCTCCGCTTCTTCGCTGGCGGGCGGGGGAAGATAAGTCACAATGGAATAGACCATGAGTGGGACGGGTTTTCGTCAACGTTTTATTTTGTTTGGGTTGACTAAGAAAAGTCAGTGGATAGGACAAGGCAAGAGAGAAATGCGGCTATCGCCGCGAGATTCTTTTCCTCGAGGCGGACATCCAGGGATTTCAATCGGCACGAAGTTGAACTCCTCTGTTTCATACCAATGGGCAATTCGTTGTCGATCGAGCACGTCGCTGCTGCACCGCGCATCTCTATGCCGTGCACGTGAAATGGCGTGAAATGGCGTGAATGGCATGGCGTGGCGTGAATGTGAAATGGCGTGAAAAAAAAGACCCGTTCCAGCTACGGCGCGGGGTATGTTGGCATAGGTAGGTGCAGGCACAGCAGGCGAATGCCAAGCCGGCTGAAATCGCCCAAGGCAGAACGGAACAAGGAGCACGATAAGCCGTCAACAAATAGTTCCGATCCGACTGACTGAAAAAGTGCCAGCACTTGGATCGACATCATCACGATACGCTCAATAGGCAAGGTTTCGATATCACAACCAATTTTATATCAACACATTCGCATCAGAAGTATATTCAAAACATGGCAGAACAAATAAAACCGGATACCTTCACAGAGATAGTCACGTAAGGAGGAGCAAGTTTCTACGAAAACAGCCTCTCGGCTAAATCCTCTTTCACCTTGTAGATCCGTCTTGACGTTTTTAGGGGGTGGGGCATGTCTATTCCACAAGCTCTCTTTGGTATTTTGAGTTTCAATACCCTACTCGTGTCATGTTGATTTCGCTCGTTCTGTGCAACCGACCGATCACGTTTTGGAAGTGTTGTGGGCATTGCGTAGCAGAATGCAAAGCCGTCAACTCGCGGGGAAGAAAAAATGCGAAGACCACAAGATGCATGTAAGTTGGGTATGTTAAGGGTAAGGGAAAGACCTCTTCAAAAGACCTTTTGGAACCGGGATCCTCATCAGAGGGAACGTGCCTTGGGGCCACGGGTGGCAGGTGCGCGGTTCATCGCGCCCAGGTCGCAGCGCGGGATGAGGTGCCTGCTCGGCGAGGTCGGGAGCAGCTTCGGTGTGGCCGGCTGGGACGACCCCTCGGACGAGAGACCGTTGTCGGACGCAGAGTCGCTGCCCACGGAACGGACGGTGTTCCACTGCGAGTTGAGCCTGTTCATCTGACCGTGCAGCGCCGCCGAGCTCATCCACCCTGCGTCCTGCCCGTTGACCCAGCTCGTCAGGCGCACGTTCTCGAGATGCCTCTCCTCGTCAGCTGCATCGCGCTCCCCAAGGAAGGCTGCAACCACCTTCATCGTGTCGGACACCACCATTTTCTTCATGCACTGCATGCCCACCACAACGCGCTGCCTGTTGTTCGTGTTGCTCCACTGGCCGAGGTCCGCGCAGGGGTTTGCCGACATCTTGTTTTGTTGCTGAGTGGTCTTGTCTGAGTAGTTTTTGATTCTCGCGGGTGACTCCGGGAGTATTGTCTGGGAGTTTGAGGGTTAGGTTGACGGGAAGTGAATACCTGTCAGGAGGGGGTGTGGAGACTGCACAGCAACAGGCGGCTCGACTGCAGGCACAAAGACGGGTGGTGGGAGAGGGGCATCCTGCGCAACCAGTTTATATTCTATTACAATGGACCTGTCACCCGCTTCCCTGGGCCGACTGGCTCCTTATGGTATCGAGACCGTGTCGTGCTCGACTGGCTAGCTAGGGACAGTGACTTGAAGTTCGCAGGGTCTGGTGGTTTCTTCACGATCCGGCTCATCCGGGGCTGTGGGATGACAATTCGGGTCACTGTCTCCACCGGACCTGCCTCCCTAGACGCGTTCGATGAGACACTTGCAAAACCCGCGTCGCTATCCGACGGCGTTGGTGCGTGTTTGGTTGGCAGGGCTGTGCCACCACCGTGCACCTCGTTCAACACATCGCCATCTTTCATCGTATTGCTCATCTCCTCCTGCAACTGGATGATGCGGTTGTCCGGCGAACTATTACTGCTGCGAGGGGTTGCTTCCGCCACGACTTGCGGTGCAGTTTTTGACTTCGCGCTCCGTTCCGACACCGCCGTTCCACTCGCTAACGACATGAAACTCCCATCCTCTGACAACACGTCCTGTCCACGCGCCCCTGCCTCCCCTTCCCTGACTGGCTTCGGCGTCGGTGCAGGCGGTGTTTCGGGGGTTGGCGCGCCGACATCAGGAACGTCCCCATCTGTCTCGTCATCAGTCAGGGAGGCCGCAGAAACTGTTCCTATCGACGCCAACGTAGGGGCACCCGGCCGTGCCCGACTTTCATTGCGGGCAGGGGGGCACTCTCCCAAGACCACGGGCTCGCCACCCATCGGCAGCTCGTGCGGAGTCCGAGGGGCGACTGGGCTGTAGTTGCTCTGCGTCAGCGGGGAAGGGGCCTCCTTCTCAGCGGACGGCAGCGAGCAGGACGGGGTTGGCAGTGCCAGCGGCGTCTCATACCGCCTGACACACTCAGGGCACAGGTCGTAGTCGCACCTGCGGCACCCGAGGAACCGCTTTGCTTGCCCTTCGTAGCTGCAGTGACTGCAGCTCAGCTTCCCCTGCCACGACGAGGGGATGCTGTCCAGTGTCTGGAAGTCGAGAGCCCCGTGCCCCCCCGGGCACAAAGGGATCACAGTGGGGATACGGGTACGTCGTGATGATGTCACAGTGCGGAAGGAAGCAAACTGGCCTGACGCCCGCTCGCTCGGAGGGCTGAGGGGTTGCGCGCTCCGGACCCGAAGGCTGGGAACCGGCTTCGGAGGCGACAGCACGGAGGAAGCCTGTGCGAGGGCTGCTGAGATCACGGCCTCCTTCGCCCGCTCAAACTGCCCATCGCTGAGATGCCCGGCCTTGTGCAATTGGCACAGCTCACGCAGCTGCAGCGAAATGTCACTCATGGTGGCATTGTGTGTACCCTGCTGAGGCGGTGGAAACCAAGAGACGCGGAGTTGGAAGACCAAGAAAGGCACAGAAGGTATGAGTCCCGAGTGACCAGTCGAAGAAACATGAGCTGAATCGCCGGATCTGAGGGGTGGGGGTGAGAACCACGCATGAGTGAGCGAATGTCGGTGTTAGGGTGTTTCGGTCGCATTATTTCGAGAACTGTTTTGTGTCGGGCAGCTGGGCACCTGTGATGCCATCAGGCATCTACTGCCAGTAGCCCCCACCGCCCTTCCGCAGGTGCCGTGACCAGCCAATCGGACTGGCATTGCCGCCCCGGCGTGCAAAGCGCTCAATTTTTTCCCCGCACCGCGGGTTCGGGCACGTCGACATTGTTTGAGTAAAATGGGTCACGGTCTTGCAGACGTCGCACGCGTGTTGGATGGTGAAGTTGTACTTCCAACTGTCAAGGCAGGAGCTCTTGCATTGTGTGCACAAATAGTGTCGTTTCGGCATTGTACCTTGGGGGGGTGCGGAGTGTGAAGAGCGCAATCGGGAGAAGGAGAAGAGTGCGGGGGAGGGGCGGAGGTGCTTCACTGCAGCTGACTTGCCGGTCTCAGTCGTCTCTCGCGGAACACCACCGCAGAAAGGGCCTCGGTGATGATAGCAGCAAGGCAAGACACATCCACGGCTTCAAAAGGCTTCTCCGAACTGATCCACCTGTTGTTTGCATCGCATTGCAACCAGGTCAGCCCGAGCCTTTGACAGACACAATGGTTATTTTCCCTTGTGAAACCCAGAGAGAACGTTTTGTCACGCGTTACCCATCACTACCGGCGTTTCGACAGACGCCCGTCCTCCCCTGGAAGGTGCAGGATGAGCGGCGGCAGGGCACCTTGTTGGTTGACCTGCATCTTCCGCTTTGAGAGGGAGGAATTGCACACGTCCTCGAAGTACTGCCCGTCGACACCCTGCAGGCATGTGTTGTAGTGCAGAAGCTTTTCACTGTACGGATCGCCCGAACAGTTCTTGTCGAGATACACCGTCTGCTTGAACCCGTCAGAGAGGCACTCGCCTTTTGCGTAATAGTTGAGTGCCGCAGCGAGGCACGTGTTTGTTGGATACGTCCATTCGTCGCAAAAAAAGCAGCTCGAATCCATGCACTGGTTTTGGCTGAAGAGTGAGGGTTCCGCTGCCAACACCAGAGCAGCGCACGTGCACACGAGGAGAAGAAGAGCACGCATCGTGACCTTGAAACAACCCCCACCTGTGTTGGGATGTTGGAATGCAGTGGCGGAAGTGGTGCAAGTGACGGAGGCCGGCAATTGCAGGCGAGAAAATATCAGGGGGCATAGGGCGGGCTCTCTTGTTGTCGTTACGGTCTTAAATGCAGCGGGAACTCAGCGCCCGCCGCGGTTGAAACCACCCCGCCCGTCCTGGCGACCCCCTCTGTCCCGATCCCGGTCCCCCCGACCGAAATTGTTGCCCACGCTGGTCGGAGGCCTCTGGGCGGTCGGTGGCGGGGGGCGATCAAAGTCCCGTGGCCGATCGACGGGACGATCACTATCACGCTGACGGTCGCGGTCGCGGTCACGGGGACGGGCACGGTCGCGGTCACGATCACGATCCCCTCTGCCATCTCTGCCGTTTCCGCGCCGGTCCCGTTGGTCGCGGTCTGGGCCTCCAGGCCTGCCTGGCTCCCTGCGCCCCCCTTGCCTCTCCAGCTGCCCAGGCGCCAGGGCAGCGACGTAGTCCTTCCCTTCCACCCATGTACGTGCTTCGTCCATCTTGCTGCGCATCGAAGGCTCAATCTCTCGACGGAAAAACTGATTCAAGCCGGAAAGCACGCGCTTCTCTTTCAGCAGGACAAGCAGCAGAAGCTTCAGTGAGCGTGCGTGCGTCTGGTCGGGGATGTCTGACACCAGACTGTTTATCGAGTGGAACATGTACGCATCAAGAGCCTCGTGCACACGTTTCTGGGTGCCGTCCTTTGTGTTCTCCATATGCTCGTGCCGGCGCATGAGCGCATGAGCTTCTTTCTCATCATCCTGCAGGCGGCGCCTCTCGTCTTCGAAATCGGCAGCCTCTTTCCGTAGTGAGGCCGCCTTCTCTGTGAGCTCTTCGCGGTTCGCCTCGATCTCCCTGTGCAAGATGCCAGTAAAGTGGCACACCGAAACGGCAGAATGGCATACTCTGAACGGCTCTTCAGCTCCTCCTCTCGTGTGTTGAGCGCTTCCAGCTCACGTGTCTGTCAAGAGATGCAGCAGTGGCACGTGTCCCTGTGGCCCACCCACATACCAGCTGGTCGTTCTCCTCCTGCACCTTCTCAATGTGCCCCTCGCATTGCTTTGTCTTCTCCGTGACATGCTGCACGGTTTCCGAGAGCTTGTTCAGGATCTGGGCAGGAAGGGGGTGTCGGCAGAGGTCGAGGCTCGTACACATACATCCTGCACCAACGTGTTGGCCTGCTTGCTCTTCGTCTTCAACAGATCCAGGTCACGCCTCGCCGCATCCATTGTTGACACCCCTCCGTACCGAGGTACGGCAGAGGGAAGCCTGCATGTGGTGGTTGCACAAATAACTGAGTGTGATCTTGCTGACCTTCAAAGCTGTGTGTGCAGAAGGGACGGGTGGAGACGTCGACACCGGAGAAGGTTGCACCCTACACAAGTCTTGAAAGAGGAGTCATCCGGCAGGTGTGAGATAATGAGGATTCTGGCTGAGATTCTGCCCGCAATATTCTGTCCACCCACCAGACCAGAGGGATGCCTTGGTATAAAAGAATAAAGATCGGGGCAACCCGCTCCAAACCCCTTTCTGCCCTCGACAGCATGGGGACCGGGGGGGAGAACAGCCTGCCATATTGAAGCATCCACTATCCATTGCCCGCGAGCGACACAACCCTCTCGAAGAACACGGTATGTCACAACTTCGTGAGAGTGCTCCAGCGGGATCGATCATCAAAAGGACTCAGCGCATCTTGTCACGCGTCCGAGCCTCATGGTACGCGGTCTACGCACTGTCCTTGATAACCTGTGCGGGAAGGAGGAATCATGGCCGAACAGGAGCAGGGAGGGGGAGATGAATGCATCATGCACACCACATCATCAGTAGCTGCGTGAAAAGGATCATGAAAGTGAACCCGCAATGACACAGGCCCTAGCAAGCTCGTCGACAGCATCACATACGTTGAGGTGCTGGAACATCAGCTCCACATCCTGCGGGTGGACAGTCGCACCACACCAGATGCGCATCCCGGGTGGCGCATCTCTGTAGGCACCCAGGTCGTAGCCAGCGCCAGCCTGGTCAAGCTTCTTCAGGAGTTCCTTGATCTTGTCGGTTGCCATGGGCGCCCCGCCCTCCTGCAGCGTCAGGCACACGCTTGTGGTGGACCGGCACGACTCGTCCTTGCACAAGAAGTCGATCCAGTCGTTCTCCTCCACAAACTTCTTCACCACAGCGTAGTTTGCATTTGTCCGCTTGAGGGTTCCCTTGAATCCTCCAATAGAGTCGACCCACTCGAGGCACTTGAGGCAGTCCTCGATGCACATCATGCTGACGGTGTTGATGACGTCACCAGCACACACAGCGTCAGCGGTCTTCCCCAGAAGCTGGAAGATCTTTGGCAGGGGGCGCAGTGCCTTCGCGGCCCTGATCCTCTCCAGCGCGCGCGGAGAGAAGATGATCATGCCGTGTGCCGCCTCACCGCCCAGCGCCTTCTGCCACGAGAAGGTCGTGATATCCAGCTTGTCCCAGGGGAGGTCCATCGAGAAGATCCCGGAGGTGGCGTCGCAGATGGTCAGCCCTTCGCGGTCGGAGTCAATCCAGTCACCATTGGGGATACGCGCGCCACTGGTGGTACCGTTCCAAGGGAAGATCACGTCGTTCTTGAAGTTTGCCTGCGTCAGATCGGGGATGCTTCCGTAGTCCGCCTTGTAGGAGTTGTGCTTCAGCCCGAGGTTCGTGATGTCCTTGGCCCAGGTCGAGCCGAAGGACTCAAAATGAAAGACGTCAACCTCGCGCTCGCCGAGCAAGGACCACATGACCATCTCCACCGCACCTGTATCACTCGCTGGCACGATACCTGCCTTGTAGCCCTCCGGGCACCCCAGCAGACGCAGCGTCTCGGAGGTCAGCTTGTTGATGCGTGCCTTGCACACTGCTGCCCGGTGCGAACGCCCCAGCACACGGTTCGGGTCGTGATACCAGTTGAAGGTCGGTGGCTTCGCACAAGGACCGCTCGAGAAAGAGGGCGAGACGGGCACGGCAGAGGGCTTCTCGCTGTTGAATGCGAAGTGGTTCACCCACTGGAAAAGAATGGAGACGTCTGACGCCTCCACGGTCGCGCCACACCAGATGCGCATCCCGGGTGGCGCATCTCTGTAGGCACCCAGGTCGTAGCCAGCGCCAGCCTGGTCAAGCTTCTTCAGGAGTTCCTTGATCTTGTCGGTTGCCATGGGCGCCCCGCCCTCCTGCAGCGTCAGGCACACGCTTGTGGTGGACCGGCACGACTCGTCCTTGCACAAGAAGTCAATCCAGTCGTTCTCCTCCACAAACTTCTTCACCACAGCGTAGTTCTCATTCGTCCGCTTGAGGGTTCCCTTGAATCCTCCAATAGAGTCGACCCACTCGAGGCACTTGAGGCAGTCCTCGATGCACATCATGCTGACGGTGTTAATGACGTCACCAGCACACACAGCGTCAGCGGTCTTCCCCAGAAGCTGGAAGATCTTCGGCAGGGGGCGCAGTGCCTTCGCGGCCCTGATCCTCTCCAGCGCACGCGGAGAGAAGATGATCATGCCGTGTGCCGCCTCACCGCCCAGCGCCTTCTGCCACGAGAAGGTCGTGATGTCCAGCTTGTCCCAGGGGAGGTCCATCGAGAAGATCCCGGAGGTGGCGTCGCAGATGGTCAGCCCTTCGCGGTCGGAGTCAATCCAGTCACCATTGGGGATACGCGCGCCACTGGTGGTACCGTTCCAAGGGAAGATCACGTCGTTCTTGAAGTTTGCCTGCGTCAGATCGGGGATGCTTCCGTAGTCCGCCTTGTAGGAGTTGTGCTTCAGCCCGAGGTTCGTGATGTCCTTGGCCCAGGTCGAGCCGAAGGACTCAAAATGAAAGACGTCAACCTCGCGCTCGCCGAGCAAGGACCACATGACCATCTCCACCGCACCTGTATCGCTGCCCGGCACGATACCTGCCTTGTAGCCCTCCGGGCACCCCAGCAGACGCAGCGTCTCGGAGGTCAGCTTGTTGATGCGTGCCTTGCACACTGCTGCCCGGTGCGAACGCCCCAGCACACCATGCTCATCAGGGAACTCATTGAACTCCGGAGGCTTCGCACAAGGACCGCTCGAGAAACTTGCATTTCTCGGCTTCATCAGGGGGGCGGGGGCCATGGTGGGATCCTGCCTGTTGGTTGTGGCAAATCAAAGTGAAGGATGAACCGAAATCCCAGGCAAGGCAAGTTGAGGGTGCATGGGGGTTGAGGGGGTTGACGTTCCCGGCTGGCAATCGACTTTAAGCGAACAGGATCGGTTAGGACCATAGATCTTAGATCTTACGCGAGGGGTCAAATTTGTGGACTGCCACCTCCTGCTCCAAGGCAGCGATGCGTGCTTCATATGATGCGACGTCTTTGACATGTTTCTGGTCGGTGGCATCAAGCGTCGTGTAGAGCTGTTGAATGCAGTCCGAAAGCGCTGTAAAGCGAATCGGCTGCGATTCTTGGAACGGTAGAATCCGTGTGTCAAGATCGGAACCGCCCGAGCAGTGCGTCAGCAGGAAGAGGTTGAAATACCGCTCCATTGCGAGGATGAGGGCGAGCGCGTCGGCCTCGGCGAGCAGCATCTCCTCCCACGCTGCCTCCGCTTCAGGCGTCGTCCCTCCCTCGATCGACTCAAGCCTCCCCCGCTCCCCCAAGGTGTAGGCACACATCTCCTCCTCCTCGCCTTCGGGACGACTGCGCCACACGCGGCCCCGTCGCGCGAGGCTGTCTTTGTAGAAACGCACAACAGGCTGCCCAGGCACACGCAGGACCTCCACATTCGCCACCTTCGTCCTGAAGTGGGAAGGGGTGCAGGTGTCAGGTTCTGGCTCCACATCAGGGAGCAGCGTGACCGCCAGCTCCTTCGTCTCACATGCCTCGAGGGTCACCTTGAGGCACCACTGGCTGTCCTCGAGGATGCGGGTGTAGGACACAACATGGTCCGACCGCCCAGAGAGGAACGTCAAGGAGAAGAAATTGCTCTCCCTGGCTGTGTAGTTGTGCAGGTAGTCGTTGCGTCCCTTCTCAAAGGAGTCATACAGCACGTTGGTCTTCAGATTAGTGATGCGCAGGCGCAGGCCATCGCCTCTTCGCACGAAGGTGGTCCGCACCTCACTGCCGTACTGCTCGACCAGCGCACCCTCCTCGTCGTGATTCTCATCATCTGCAACAAGGTTGCACTGAAACCGCGCCTTGCTCTCAGCATCGAGTTGCTCCCGCCCTTCGAGGATCGCGATGCGCTTCTCGAGGCTTGTCTTCTTCTTGTCTACAGCTTGGCACAGAGCTTGCAGCTCCTCGGCACGCGAACGGGCCCAAGACAAATCTTTGTCCTGGGTGAGCATCTGGACCTCTGTGTGTGGTGTAGGTGGCACCGGCAGTGACATGACAACGTGTAGAGCATACTTGCGAGGTCCTCCTGCACCTCTGCGCCCTCCGCAATGACCTCTTTGAGAGTGCCACGTAGGTCCTCCACCGTGCAGGTCGACTGCAACATTGGAAGAGCCCTGGCTGTGTAAATGTGTAACACGTCCTGTTCGGCAGGTGGGGTTCATATAGAGAGGAACGGTTGCGGGAATGGCATATGCGCTGCTACAAAAGAGGGAAGGCTCGCATCCATCCAGAGTGTTGTGCTCGTCTCTACTCAACGAGGGCACTGTACGTCTATCCAAACACCGAGTGAGTCGGGGCGTGCCTGTTTAAGCTTCGCCGGAAGGCGATTCGAAATTCTCAGACGTCGCGTACAGGATGCTCTGAATGAGGGTGTGGGAATCAGGCGTGAACACAGGCAGCAATGAGGACATACCCGCAACGTTGCCTTCGACACTGTGGTGCTGTCGTCATCCATACACAGAATCTCTATCTGCCGCAGCTTCGAGTAGTAGAAGTCTCGTTCCGCCTGAGTCAGGGGTGTGGCGGCACAGAGATGGCAACAATGTGTACCTCAAGTGTTTCGCGGATCTGCTGCCTCTCATCCGCATCGCATGTGCTTTCGCAGCGTGACTGTTCAAGCGGTGACCTGTCGCTCGGAAGAGGCGTCTCTCGTTCAGAGAGTGTATAGCTCGGGGTCGTCCCTTCAGACCTCTTGCCTGCGGGCTTTGCCCCTGGCTTCGCTCGAGGCTGTTTCAGGCGTCGCTGGGTGGAGACTGCAACATCCCTCGCGGCAACAGGGTCGTAGTGGGTGGGGCCGTTCGGCATCTTTGCATCGACGAAGCGCTTCATCCACTGGAGGAACTCGAGATTATCTTGGTACTTCCCCTTCACGAGTTTCTCGATCTCGATCACTTTTTTGATACCGACGCTGTTGAAGGCGCTCTGGAGCACTTTGAAGTTGTTGATGTACTCATGCTCCAGTTTTGCATCGAAGTTTGCCTTATGCAGCTGCACCTTGCCAGGGTGCATTGCGTCAAGAAGCTGCAGGTGGGCTAAGCCGGAGCAGCACTGCTCCACCTTCGAATAGTTGAGAGAGAGCGTGTTATTCAGCCAGTCAAGCAATTCCGTGCGGCTCACAAAGTACGCACCATCCATCATGCCGAAGTTCTCGGCGTTCGCCATCGTGCTGCGCTCCCCCCTGAAGAAGGTGGTGTGGTGAAAGCACTTGCGGAGGCATAGTTGGGCAGGCAATCACATCACGTAAAATACATAATCACGCTGACGTTGCCGATTTGTGACTGAGATTCTCTTTCACCTTGGCAGTGGCCTGCGGCCCACTTGCCTAGTCCTGATACACGCGCTTGACGATGTCATCCGGAAGACCAAGCTTCCTGCCGCCCATATCCAGAATGATTCGCGCTGCCCCTGTGGTCACGAGACTTTCCCAACTGCTTGGAGACGTAGCGAGCTTCCCGAGCGCGCCTGCTGCCCGCCAGCAAGTGTCGATCTCGCGGTTACTTTCCTTCAGGAGCCTGGCGAGTGGCTCAATGTAGCCAAGCTGGACGAGCGTCTCCCTGCTGCCTGGGTCGTTTGCAACGTTGCGGACAATCCCTGCTGCAGCTGCTGCTTCCAGAGAAGGGGGCCAGAGGTACTGCATCAGCACATCAGCCAGTCCCATCTCCATCAGTAGCAGGCGGTGGCTCTGCACCGCACAGCATATGTCCCGCACCTCCCGCAGTGCCTCCAGGACATGGGACCCTGTGCGGAGGGCGTCCATCAGCTGGCTCAGGCGCTCCCCGCCCCGCTCCGTCTTACGGTGTGCCTTGGCAGCCCCGCGCTGTCCCTTGCGCTTCACCCTGCCGAACACCTGGTCCTCCCCGGACACTGCCGATCGTTCAAGGTCAGTGCGGGGCAGGACACCTTTTTCGACGAGCAATTTGGCAACATCCATGTGCCCATTGAGAATAGCCCAGCTCAGGGCTGTGTGGCCTTCCAAATCGACGTGGTTCAGCATTGACGCGTCTGTGTCCTGCACTGCATCAAGGGCAACGATGACTGACTCCTCGTCGCCGCTCCGGCTTGCGAGGTGCAGGATACTCTGACCGTCCTCGTCGAACTGTGTTGCATCGGCTCCAGCAGCGAGCAACTGCGTGAGTATTGCCGCCTTACCACGTGCTGCGGCGACATGCAGGGAGGCAGTGGGCACGGGTCCGTGAAGAGCCTCGAGAAGGCGTGCTATGAACGGTGCCTCTGCGTGGGCGGCGGCCTCGTGCAGCGGCCCCCAGCCACTCCCAGCCTCGACTGTCACACCTACATCCAGCAGCGTCTGGAGCAGCACTTCATCATTCTGCTTGCAGCTGTGGATGACCATGGCAGCATGTGGTGAAGGGTTGGAGGCTGTCGATGCCTTGTCTTCAGAATCCTCAACTTCGACCCCAGAGTCGCACAGGAACTGGGCGTAGTTGCGGAGCAAAGGGCGTGCCAGCAGCTCGCAAGGGGCATAGGGGCCCATTACCTCCGCCAGCTCACAGACGGACCCGGAGGGCGCCTCTGCCTGCACCAGCATGCTTGCCACGCCCTCGAACGCCGTCACTGGGGCGAACACCGTTTTGTCCCGAAGAGTGGTGCGGCGACGCAGCTGGTTGCACACACGCAGTGCAGCGAGAGAGTCGCCCCCGAGGTGGTTAAAGTTGTGCTCCCGCCCAACCGACCCACCGCCGAGCACCGTCTCCCAGCAAAGGCCTACGAGGCTCTCCAGCGCGGTTGCATGGGGAACAGCCTCTTGGCGCTGCAGGGCGCCCTGGTGATCCTTCCGCACCAACTCGCTGACCTCTTCGCGGTTCACCTTCCCTGACGGCGTCGCACTCAGCACCAACTTCTTGGGCACACCAAAGACAGTGGGCACCGCGTAGTACGGCAGGTGTGCACGGCACTGCAACTCCACGGCGGTCACCATAACCCACCGCGGGTAGTTCCCACGGCGCGTCACGCACACACCGATTGCCCCATCCACGACACATGCAATAGCGTCGGACACAATGCTGCACCTTCGCGCGACTGCGTCGATCTCCTCCAGGTTGATACGTTGCCCCTTCACCTTCAGTGTTGAGTCGCGCCTGCCCAGCAGCACGATGCCATCCGGCGTGTCGATGCCCAGGTCGCCTGTCCTCAGGGCAGGCAGGGCAGGCTCTCCGTGGCAGTGTGACAGGCCACACCCACGCACCACAACCTCACCGTCCTCCACAGACAGCGAGTACGACCCGAACCCATGCCCGATAGTCACCTTGGCGCCCGGGTCGGGTGAGACTCGCGCGCTACTCTGGTACCCTGTGCCCTCGGTGAGCCCGTAGGTGTTGCGGAGCGTGATGTGGCTCGCAGCCCAGGTGCGCATGCTCTCGGGGAACGACTCGCCCCCCAGGGTGAGGCACTGCAGCGAGGGGAAGTCATCCGGGCACCCGCGCTCGACAAGCCTCCACTGGGTGGGTGTGCAGCAGACGTGCGTGACCTGCTGCGTCTGCAGAAGGGAGGCAAACTGCCACGACGTGACTGTCGCACGCGGCGGGGCAACCAGAGCAGCGCCGCTCACCCAAGCGGCGGCGGTGTCGACCTGGCAGGGGTCGAACGTCAGGTGCGACGCCAGCAGCACACGTGACCCTGCCCCGAGGCCCTCCTCAGCAGCCTTCGCCTGGGCTGCCTCGAACAGCTGCTCCTGCCCGGTCTGCACCACCTTCGGCTCCCCCGTCGTGCCGGAAGTTGTGATGTAGTGGCTGACGCTGCCCTCTGTTTCGCCCACAGGCGTGGATGCGGGCGCTGACCCCTCCTTGTCTGCAACGATGCTCTGCACGTCGATGTGGGGAAGCAACTCGAGACCGTCCGGCAGGGCACCACCGCCAACCAAGGCAGCACCGATATTGAGGGAAGCCACGAGGGAGCGATTCCTTGCGGGGGGGGACCTTGCATCGACAGGCACAAAAGGGATACCGCACCGCCAGCACGCCAGCATGCACACGGGCAACAGGGGCCCGTCCTGCACAAGCAGCGCCACGCAGGTCAGCGGGGATTGACAGAGAGCCGCCGCCACGCGCGACGACACGTCCCACACACCCTGATATGTCAGGGCTGTGCCTCCCTCGTCGAGCAGCGCCACACCATCGGGGCACCGCTGTACGGCGGCGCCGATTGCGTGGCAAACGCTCATTGGTCTGCCGCTCCTGGGCGGAGGTGTTGTCTGGGCTCAGCATAGCAAGTGGTGGGTGGGTGGCCAGATGGATTTGGCCTCAGACGGGAAAAGCAACCCAGCGTCGAGGGCATGGGGAGGAGCGGTGGTGGGTGTGGGGGTCAGGGGGGCCGGTTTCCATCGTTGCATCAGCTGCACCCAAACCCTCGGCAACCCAGCCAGCGAAATGATAAAAAGGGAAACTGGATAGAAAAGGACATATCGTTTTCACTTGGTTTGCACAAGGGTCGTGCGGCAGCGGGCTGCACTGAGCTCCCCCACGCGCAGTTCCTCTCATCCCAATAACCCCACGCGATTCCCCGCCCTGGGGGACAGAGCAACAAGGCACACAAGGCAGCCAGGGAGCGAGAGGCGTCAACAAAGGTGTAAACCCTCTCACTGTGGTCCGGCAACCGCCTCACCCGCTGACGCAAAGCGGAGAAGTGACCCAGCGAGTAACTGCAAAAAAATACGCGATCTGTGTCCTGGCTGGATCGTAAAGTGGCAGCAAAACGAGACGACAAACCAAGTATTGCCGAAGGTTGTTTTGTTGGAACTCAGACCCCACTCTTTGTGTACACCACTCCCCGGTCTGATGAAGTGGTGTGAGTGGGGTCGCACGATCCAGCTAAAGGCACAGAAAGCTTCCCCAGTTGGCTACGCCGACTCACAATAAAAGCAATATCATCTCGACTTCTAAAGCCTGACCTGCATTGTCATGCTGCATCGTCTCCTACTGAGCCAACGTTGTTGCACGCCGTGGCCTACGGGGTGCAGCGCCCCATCAGACGGGGGAACAGGCACGTCTCCCGGACGTGGTCAACGTTCTCACGCTCGACGTCGTTGCACAGCCACACGAGGAAGCGCTCCAGCCCCAGACCGAACCCACCGTGGGGCGATGTCCCGTACCTGGAGGTGGGTGACATGCATGATGAGGGGTGGTTGTTGTGACATACTTGCGCTGGTCGGTGAACCAGTAGTACGGCGCAGGGTCGAACTTCTCGCGCTCGTACGCCTGCATCAGCTCGTCGTACTCGTGGATCCTGCAAGGGTGGTGGGAAGGTGTAGAGCAAGCAGCCGGCCAGACATCATACCTCATGGACCCCCCGATGATCTCACCGATACCGGGCATCAGCAGATCGACGGACTCAGTCAGATCAGGGTGGCCCTCCACGCGCTTCATGTAGAAAGACTTGATCGAAGTGGGGAAGTTCATCATGAACACGGGCTCCCCGATCTTCGCAACCATGGCACGCTCGGGGCGGTCAGGGATGTCATCCTCGTCCCCGAAGTGCATCGGGTGGCCCTCCTCACCAGGCTCCGTCTTGTAGATGTTGTGCTCCCGGCAGAACTTGATGGCGTCAGCGTGGGTGAGACGCTTGAACGGCCGCTTCGGGATGTAGCAATCCTTCCAGCTGTCCGTCCCGTCATCAGTCCAGTTCTTCATGGGGCCCGGGTTCAGGGTACGGATCTCGTTGCCGCACCACTTCATCAGCAGCGTCAGCACACCCACCATCAGCTCCTCCAGGCGGTTCAGCAGGTCCTCGAAGTCGATGAACGGATACTCTGCCTCAATGTGAGTGAACTCGGACAGGTGGCGCTTCGTCTTCGACTTCTCTGCACGGTAGGACGGGAGGATGCAGAAGCAGTCCCCGATCATCGGGATCGCCGTCTCCAGGTACAGCTGGCTGGACTGCGTCATGTATGCCGTCTCGCCGTAGAACTGCAGGTCGAACAGGCTCGACCCACCCTCGCACTGGGTCTGCACAATCGTCGGGGGCTGCACCTCCATGCACCCCTTGTCGAAGAAGTGGTCGCGGAAGGCCTTCATGGCGAAGGAGCGCACACGCATCAGCATGGCGGTGTTGGAGCTGCGCAGCATCATGTGGCGTTGCTCGAGGCGCTGGTGCACGTCCGTGTCCTCGTTCAGCACGTTGTTGATGTCAGGGTCACTCATCCCGAAGATCGCCCACTCCGACACACTCATCTCAAACGGAGGGCACGTGAGGTGCTCGTTCTTCGCAGCCTTGGGCTCGTGGTTGATCTTACCACGGAAGGCGAACGACGCCTCACGCGCGATCTCGGGAAGGTTCTTGTCCTTCACTACACACTGCATCACGCCAGTGCCGTCACGCAGAATCACAAAGCACATGTTCTTCTGCTGGCGCACGATGTGGGCCCACCCACGCACCACGTATTCCTGGTCAAGGTTCTTCAGAGTCGGCACGTCCTTCAGAAGCGTCGGCTTGTACCCACAGGCGTCATCCAGCAGCTTCTTCTGGGCGTCCGTCTGCTTGCTGGGGTCGAACACCTTCTTCTCGGCGGCCTTCGGGGCAGCCTTTTCCTTCTTCTTCTTGTCCCCAGCATCGTCCTCAGCGGTGCGGGGGCCCAGGAGGGCGGTCACCTGCTTGTCGACCTCCTCCTTCATCGCCTCACCGTCAGCCCACTTCAGGGCCTCCGTCTTCCTGAGGTCGCCAAGCATGCGGCCGGTGTTGAACTTGTAACGCTGCTGCTCGATGTCAGCCTTCTGCTTCGCAATGGCAGCGGCAACCTCGGTGGTGATCGTCTCGCGGGAGACAACCACACCGGCACCGCACTCGGCCTCGAAAGCCTTGACATCGACATCGGCATCCTTCTTGCCGATGAGGTGCTTCACAGCCGCGTCACACTGCTTGCTGTTCAGCTTGCCGTCGCGGATGTACTTCCCGACGAAGACGCGGTGCTTCTCAGGGGCACGCGTGACGGCCGAGTACAGCATGGCCCCGACCGTCTGATGCAGGGTGTGGTGGGCATCAAGCAACACTGCATGGGCATACCTTGTCGCACTCCTTCACGTCAAGGGCATCCAGGAAGGCAACAATGGTCTTCGTCAGCTCCTCGTTCTTGAGGACGTTCTGCGTGTTCTTCTCATCGAGGCCCAGCACGGCCAGCCTTTCCGCCATGATGAATCCGTGCACGGGGGGGGGAACACAAGACTGAAAAGTTCTCTGGAGTGTGATGGGTCTGAAGCGCCGCACCCCCCACACCCCGCGTGTGCCCCGAAGGAGATACACGGTTGCAACACCGCCTGCAGTGCGCCTGGGGTCACCGCTGGGGTTGGGCACCAAGAGCATGGCAGCAAAAAGGAATGCAGCGGCTGTAGGGGTGAGAGGTGGGTGGGGGCGGGGCACCGGCCCTATCTTTGCGTCACTCCGAATCAACGTCATAACGTGCAACACACGTGTAAATGGAATCAGGAAGGCGAGGGAAGTTAGTCCTGGTCTTTACCTGAAAACGACCCAAAGGCCCAGCCTCCATCCTCGCCAAAGGGCTTATCGCCGGACCCCGGAGACACCTCACCGCGCAGCACACGCGCCTGCTGCTGCAGATCATCGATAGTCTTCTGCAGCTTCGCGCCCTCCTCTTCAAAGTGGGTCGTGGCCACCTTCTTGTCCCACTCCGCCTTCTCCGCCACGAAGCGCAGCTCCTCCATCTTCTTCTTCAGCACAGGGACACGTGCCGCCTCCCTCTCCAGGGTACGGGTGCGGTCCTTCTCTTTCGCCACAGTCGCAAGCGTCAGGTTGGCCTCCTCCAGGTCGCGCGACAGGTCCGTGTTGCGATCCTTGAGCTGCGCGCACTCCGCTTCCGACACCTTCATCCTCAGCAGCTCCTCGTTTGCATCGTGGTACATCTTGGACAGGTCCTCCAGAGAACGCAGCCCCTCCAGCACACGGGTGTCCGGCTCCGCCGTCTTCATGTGCTCGATGTTCTTCTGCAGCATCGCGATCTCCTCCCTGTCCCGTGCCTCGGTGAGGAGACCCACCCTCCGCTCCTCCTGCAGGGTGCTGACGGACTGCCGCGCTACGGCCAGCTCAGCCTCCGCCTCGCTGTGGCTTGCCGTGAGGGCCCTGTGTGCCTCCTGCAGGGCAGCAGAGGTAGCCTTCAGCTCGCCCAGCTCGAGAGACAGGGCGTGGCTCCTTGTTTCGTAGCGCGAGAGCTGTACCGATCTGTTTTTATACTGCCCCAGCTGCGCGATGACAGACGTGTTCTCCTGCTGCAGGTCGGCGACCTTCTTCTGCAGGGCTGCGAGGTTGTGGCATGGGGGCGGCGGGGTCTGGGGCCCTTTGCTCCTGTGTTCCTCCAGGGCAGCCTCTGCCTTGGTGCGGGCCGCAACGGCGTCACCCGTCTGCTGGAGCAGGGCCTTGAAGCGGGCGCTCATGACGCAGATCTCACCCTGGAGGCGGGGCACAATCTCCGCCTTCATGCGCTGCACGGCAGCCTCGATGCGGTCCTCCTCATGCGCCATGTGTTCGCGAAGCTCGGCGAGCTGCTGCCTCTCTTCAGTGATAGCGGCATTGAGCCTCAGTATGTCGTCCTCGCGTGCCTTCAGCCGCACACCGGATTGAGCAGCTCGCTCGTTGGCCTCCACTGCTGACACACGCAAGGCCTCCTGTGCGCGATCCTGAGCTTCGAAGTCATCCCCGAGGTAGTCCGTCTGCGTCTCGCCAGCAAGAAGCACACCTCCTGCCTGTGTTGTCGCCTCGCTGGTTGGTGCACGCGCCTCGACCTGTGCGTCGATGAGGACGGGGCGAGGCAGAAGGCTCGCTGCACCCCTCCCCACGGGGGAGGGCTGCTTCTGAAAAAGAACCGAATCCAGCTCGTCCTGTGCGGCACGCCGGAGGGAGTTCGCCGAGTCGAGCAGGGCGTGGAGCCGCTGCACCTCGGGGTCCTGGAATGGCACAGTCTGGGACCCCGTGTCGCGGGACTCCGGTGGGGGTGGCGGTGGGGGCGGCACAGCTCGCAGCTTAGCTTCCAGCGCCTCCTTCTCCTCTGTGTGCTGGGCGAAGGCGCTGCGCGCATCCGCAACGCCCTGCAGGAGCTCTGTGGTCATGGCGGAGGCGTGTGCGACCTGCTGCTCGTGGTCATGCCACCAGCCGCGTCCCTGTGACACGCCCTGCAGCAGCGCGTCCAGGTTGAATCCAACCTCATCCCGCAAGGCGTCCTGGTGTGCAGCGTCATCTGCTTGTCGCTGCAAGATCAGCCCTTCCAGCATTGCCATCGAGGAAGTGCAGCTGGCGACAGCATTGTCCAGCTGGACCACGTCAAAACCGAGGCTGTGGTCGCTGCCAGCGGATTCCCTCCTCCCGAAGCCCATGTGGCGTGACACCTGCTCGCCCTTCAGCTGCCCCACGGCGTCTGCGGCGACCTGCTCCATCACCTGCAGCTCCGTCATAGCGCAGGCCAGCTGCGTGAGGGAGGCGTCGGCACCCATGTCACCCAGGCGGGCCACACATGCCGTCATCATTTCGCAGATGGCGCGTGTCTGTGGGCTGACCTCACCAGTAGGCGTCAGTGGCGTGGACGGAGCGGAGTCAACCAATAACGGCTCGGACATGGCCTTATCCATCTTTGCTCGCAGGATCGACTTTCGCGGCTTTTCCCTTGGAGACGCCTTTGACAGCAGAATCTGCGCGTGGCTGAGGTTCTGCATATTTTTCCGAAACTTCCCCCGGTGACGGCCTTTTGGGGGTGGCGCTGGGCTGCGGTGCTGTGCATCCTCCGATGAATGCAGTGACGGGCGGGAGGGACGACCGGAGTCATTGTTGCTATTCATAGACCCCTCACCTGTTTGCAGGGCAGTGGCAGTGCGCGGCACACGTGGCATGCGAGAGGGGCGTACCAAGTGGGATCGGGGATGGGGGTGGGTGGGGCGGTGTCTCTGCAAAGACGCATTCGGAACAAACTCACTCGCCTGGGGGTCATGGCGATCACGCTGCCCCCGGCACTTGCGGCTAGATAAGCTTCATGGATGAGATGGTTGACCGCGCCTCCTGCAGATACTGCGCCACACGGTCCTTCTCGGGTGACTTTTGCTTGTCCCTGTCAGACGGGTTGCGCACCGCGTAGATGTCGTGAATAACTGAGGCCGGCGCACTCTCCCAAACAGGCTCGTTGAGGCCCGCCCCCTTCTCGATGGGGGGGAGCCCCTTCTCCGCCCGTCGGATGTTCTGCTCGATCACACTCGCCCTGAATGGAATCGTGCCGTCGTCGTAGACAAACCGCATGATGGGTTTGAAGTTTTTCTCCGACGGATTAGTGTACCGCTTGATCAGCCCAGCCCACTTCCCCACGACGCCCCCCTCCAGCATCTTCTGGTATTTGGAACGTTGCGACTCGTCGAGGACCAGCTTCCAGCAAACAAGCCAGAGCTCCTCAGATTTTTCCTGCGCGCAGTGGATGTGGGTGATACAGAAATTCTCTCGGCTGCGCTCGAAGGGCAGCGGGGCCTGTATGAGCGCCACCTCGAGACCGTCCCACATTTTCTGAACGGAGCGCGCGAGATGCGGGCTCAGGTCATACTCGGGGATCTTCTGCAGCCTGCGTTCCCTCTCCTTCAGCACGTTCTCAAGGCGTAGGTGCTTCGGGGGCACCATCCATTGCATCTGCGGAGGGAGGTCTGTGCGCTCCTGAGTGGCCACGTATCGTCGCGAATGGGTTGTGGCGCGGATCTCTGACGAATTCTCCTCCTTCCACAGCCGGAGCCCTTTCTGGCCAGCGACGTCGTGGACATCTTTGGCAACGTTGAAGGCTGTCCCCTGCTGCTTGCCAAAGTCCTCCGTCTTGTAAGAGTCGAACCCCACATCCCGGAATTGGCCATCCTCATGCGTACGGGAAGCACCCCATCCCTGCTGTTCAAGCATGCGGCCTTGCTTTTGTTGCATGCGTCCCAGAAACGCCGTGGCTGACCCGATGTGCGACTTCTTCGCCATCCCAGGGATGATGTCGGAGACATTCGCCGAGTCCTTCCCCTTTGTGCCCTGGGACTCGACATCGGGTGTGTTCACAAGGTTCACCGACTTCTGCCTGGCAGCAATCTTGCCCAGCGGCACGGTTCTTCGCATTGTGTGACGACCTGCCAACCTGCTGGAGGGTGTGCTGTGGGGACATGGCACAACACAGCACGAAGCGCGCCACAATCACAAGGCGGGGTGGGTTGGAGCGGGGGCAGGGTGTGGAGCGGACGTGGAACTACGCAGCTGTGGAAGCAAATGGCCTCCGCTGAAGCGGCTCCTCCTGGAAGAACTCAGACTTCAGCGCTACGTCAGCCGACAGCCTCTTGCGCGGGTCAGGCTCCAGAAGCCCAGCCACGAGGCGGATCAGGGCAGGAGGTGCCGAGTGCATCACTTTGGCCAGAGCAGACGCTGGGTCAGGGTCAGCCGGGGGAGACTTGAAAGCGATGAAGCGTGGCAGACACTCTGCCCCCTCCCACTGCAGGCTGACGAGGCTGGCGATGCTGCGCAGGGCATCGAGCTCTGAAGCAGGGCTGAACAGAGGGGATCGGTTCCAGGTCTCCACCGCGCAGCACCCAACACTCCAGCAATCAATCACAGGCGAGTAGAAATAGGCGCCGAAGAAGAGCTCCGGTGCCCTGTAGGGGTACGTCACGACCTCTGGCGTGTCGCAGCTGCGCTCGCTCTCTCCGAAAGGCTTTGCAAGCCCGAAGTCTGCCAGCTTCAGCACGCCGTCGGCAGACACGAGGATGTTATCGGGTTTGATGTCGCGGTGCATGATAAAGTGGTTGTGCAGCGCTGACACACCGGACAACATCATGTGCACGATGCCTTTCACTGTCGCTGTGTCAAGGTGCTCGCGGGGATCAGCAATGAGTGCCGCCAATGACCCGCGCTCCACAAGCTCGTATGCCACATTCACCTGGCCCCCGCTGGCATACACTTGAATGAGCTCGACGACGTTCTCATGCTTGAGCTCCTGCAGCAGTTTCACCTCACGGATCAAACCCAGCGGCACCTCATTCTCGTAGAAGAGCGGCTTCTTGATGGCAACCTGCTTCCCCGTCTTGGTGTCCAGACCTTTCACGACGACACCATGGCTCCCCTGGGCGAGGGTTTCAAGCTCACGGAAGCGCAACATTCAAACCCCTTCCATGTGGTGGGGTAGCGTTAGGGGCCTGGGTGGGAGCGGCCGCCTGATGATGGGAGATGGGTTCTGGCAAATTGAATAACACCCCCCCCCCCCCCACTCGGACAATGTGGGAGAATCGCCCGAAGATTTGTCGGGTTTGAGGCGTGATTGTCACCGAACGAGGCTGTTCTCGCCCATGTTTGGACTTCAGCTTCGCACCTCGGCTCAGTTTGTCACGTCAGTCACAGCAATTGCCAACGCCTCTGTTGTGTTGAACACTGACAAACCTAGGTCTGGTTTGTCCCAAGGGACCTCCACCACTCCTATTGGTGTCAGATGATGGCTGTGTCGTTGGGGTGCACGTCACATGTCGCACGCTGGATACAGTGACGTCTCGCCGAACGATGCGAACATATCCTGCGCTTGGTCAGGATGTCGGGACCGGGGTGGTTCTCGGGAAAGGACAAGGGTGCCTATTTGGGGGTAGGGGATCAGCACAACGAGACGTTCATTGTTATTGCAGGGGGCGCGGGCTGGGGCTCTCTGGTGCTCTGCACAGTACAACGAGTTGGGGGCGGGGGTGCGCAGCGTGGCATACTCACACTGCGGGTTCTGCGTTCCCGCTGACGGGCCGTGTCTTAAGTCTTTAGGGATCTCCGATTCTACAAGAAGTAATTTACACAGATACGCTCCTCTAGTGCACAGGGCAACCAAAAGCGGTTGATCCGGAGGCAAGTAGACGGCAGGTCTTGGTGCACGACCTTTCATTCTCAGTTTCGTTCAAAAGTCGGGGCAAGGCAGTCAACTGGTATCACGTCGAGGGGCGTCCATTCGATTGTGTACTGCACTCATGCAGGAGCTGCAGGAAGCGCGTAGTTTCTGTCGACTCAAACGGTTTGCTGCGCCCATCGCGCATCTTCTCTGTTGCGTCGTCAACAGCACGCATGACAGCGTCGCTGAACTCCTTATGCGCCGCGGTCTTTATCGTTGTTTCGCCCCCACCTGCGCGCAGCATGCTGTTCATTCGCATCCGCAGAATGAGCTGCTCCCGTTGGAGGTCTTTGAGCCTGTACCGGAGTTCCTGCACGTCTTCGTCAGACTCGCTTTCTTCGCTCTCGGCATCCTTCCGGGTGCGGTATGACGAAGAGCGCTTCAGAATGGCTGTACTCTGCTCCGTCATTGACGCGTGCCTCGATATCTTTCGGGATAGCACACCCATGCCCAGACGGTTCGTGTCCATCACATCGCCAGCTTTGCTGAGCAGAGTCTCGTGCCACAGCTCGAACTTCCACAGGGCACGGCCGTCCCCTGTTTTTGCCAAGAAGGGAAACGGCTGCCCGCTGAGGTAGTGGCTCATGTCGAGATCACGCCCCAAGGGGAGCTTGGCTTTGAAGTCGAGGAACATCATCTTGTCAGAGTGGAACCCGAAGGTGTAAGTGTTCGCCGGGTCGAAGATGTGTTCTCGTCGGCACGCCTCGCTCTTTAGCGCAGTGCGGCGTGCCTTTTTGTCCGGCCAGTATCCGATCTCAGGTGGCTCGCCGCCCATAATCTCGGGCGGCTTCTCACCAGGGGTAGTCACAGTGAAGGTGTCAGCAGACGCTGCCAGGAAGTTGCGCACGTACGGATGTGGTCCGGTGATGTTGCTTTCTAAACCCGGCTGGACGTATTTGCATGCGGTGAGGCATGCTTGGAGGGCTGGCTTTGCGAACCAATTCACCTGCAGGGGGCGGTGGCACTCGAAGCCATTCTTCACATCTGCGAAGGTGAGACGCTGCTTGAACTTCCCCTGCACGACGAACGCCATCAGCCGCTTCTTGCCGTGGTACTGATTACCTGTTGCCCACGGGTCATTTGCAGCCCCCTGCACATTTCGAACACGAAACAGCGCTTCTCCAACAAACAGCTCCGACTCAAACGCCGTCGGGCGACTGAAGTTCAGCGGCAGGTTGACGCCACCCTCGCAGATCACGGGCACCTCAGGAGCGACGCGGAAGAGCAAAGGCCTGTGGCCCCACGCGCTCAGAGGAGGCAGCCCCCTGTGGTGGGGGCGGTACTCCTGCGCCTCAGGCATGGCGGGAGCATCCTGTTGGTGGTGTGGTGAGGCAATGGCAAGGCTTTGCAACAGCAAGCGGGATGCAGTGGCAGGGTGTGGGGTGTGGGGGACATCCGCTAGACATGTTACTGCTCTATGACCGCAGCACCGACAGATGCATGCGGAGATCTACCGTGGCTCGTCGCTCTCGGCTTCTACACGCGCTTTGCCCCTGAGAGGGTACATGCTTGTCTGGCGCGCAAGCTGCTTCTCAAGCTTCTGTATCACAGCTGCCTTCACTTGAAGGGCGAGGTTCAGCTCCCGGTTCTGGGTCGCAAGGCTCTCGGACTCTTTGACGCGACTCAGCTCGCTGGCGACCTCCTGCTCGGCCCTCAGCTCCTCCTCGCGCTTCAGGAACTCCGACTTCTTCTCTGCAGCAGTCAGCTGGTCTTTGGCGGCATGCAAGTTCTCCTCGGCACGTGCATGTTGCGTGCGCATCTCTGCAACCTCCTGCCGCATGACCCGCACTCTGTTGTCACTGTCGCTCGCGCGTTGGGCCGCCGCTGTGGCAGCCTGGCGCAGGTCGTCGCATTCGCTTGACAGCTTCTCACGCTGCGATTCCAATGAAGAGGCGATGCGCCGCTCGCTGAGGGCCTCCTGTCGCAGCATCGCTACTTGGGCTTCGAGTGAGTCGCGTTCGGTCTGAAGTGCTGCACGGCCATCCTTGGCGTCGTGCAGCGATTCTGTGAGTTGCTGGATCTTTGCCACGTATGTGTCTTGCAGCTCCTGGAGCCTTGCATCCGACTCTCTCGACCCCGCCTGGTGTGTTTCGAGGGTGCGGCGCAGGTCGAGCTCCTTCTCGTGGGCACACTCCGCCTCGCTGCGCAGCGCCTCCTCCCTGTCCTGCTGTGTCGCCACGTCGAGGCGCAGGCGCTCCACCTCGCCTGCCAGCGACACATTCTCCTGGCGCAGAAGCTCCGCCTCGCTGCGCAGCTGTGCATTGCTGAGGGAGGCTTCCGCCAGCTTGGTGATGTTCAGGTGTGCCGTCTGCTCCACGCCCTGCAGGCCCCGCAGCGTGCGTTGCAGTGAGTCGATGTCATCTTGGGCAGCGTCGAGCTCGGTGCGCTTGGCTGCCAGCTCACGTTCCTGCAAAACCTCCGCCTCCGCGAGGCGCTGCGCCTCGTCTTTGACTGCCTGCAGCTCGTTCAGCAGGCGGGACTTGTCTTTGACATACTCCTCGACAGCAGAGGCATCAGGCTCAGCGCCACATTCGGTTGTGCGGCTTTCGGCATCCTCCAGACGGCGCATGAGGTCACGCGTGTGCTCCAGAGCACGGGATTCGCGTGCCTGGTGCTCGAGTTTGACTTCCTGCAGCTCGAGCTCAGCCTTCAGAGCACGGCGATCCACCCGGTCAAACTCCGTCTCGACTTGATACGACATTTCCCTTTCTGGCGAGTCGCATGTGTGAAGGATTGCCTGAAGCCTCTTCTCGTATGTGTCGGCTTTGGAGCAGTGCAGCTGGCTCATCTGCTTCCACAGCTCTAGCTGACGGGACAGCACGCCAGTGGTATCAGAGGGGTCGGGCGCCTCTGCTGACAGCTGCTCCGACAGCTGGCGGATGTGCTGCTGTGCTTCCTCCAGATGCCTCCGCAGCTGCTCAGCCTCATCGCGGCCTGCGTTCTTCCACTCGATGTGGGGGCGATGCGCTGCGCTCAGCTGCACCTCGACCGTCTCTGCGACTGTGTCGGAAATAGTCTTCTCGATGTCCTCCAGCTGCTTCTGGCAGGCGTGCAGCTCCTGTCGCAGCACGTCCCTGCTCTGCTCTGTCCTGTCCAGCTCATCCTGTGACTGCTGCAGGGCTGCCGCCTGCATGTCGCAGCGTTGCTCCAGCTCCGACACCTTCAGCTGCAGGAGCCGCTTCCCTTCGCGCTGCCTCTGGAGCTGTTTCGAGGCAGAGGACTCCCGCTGCAGAGACACAGCCGCATCGCCTTCGATGTCACGGACGCGTTCCTGGAGCGACTCGCAGCGCCCTTCGGCTTCCATCAGTTTCTGCCGGCTTTCGAAGAGCTGCGACTTGCATTCTAGCAGCTCTGTCTCAAGGTTCCGGACGTGTGCCCTGCCATCCTCGCGCGAGCCGGAATCGGACCTCTGCGTCCGGGATTCGCTCAGTGCCTTTGAGGACATCGACGCAGAAGCCCTTGTGTCAGTGGGGGCCCAACGGCTTGGAGCTGGGGCCGGCAGGGGCACGCACTGAGGTGGGGACACAGGCGCATGCGCCGCGGACGTCGCAGCGTGGAGGTCTGAAGCAAAGCGAAGAACGTGCTCACCTGCGTCGTTCAGGAACAAGCTGCTGGTGGCAACGAAAATCGTGCTGCTACCCGGGGCAAACGCAGGGGGCTGGCAGGCGTGTAGGATGTGGGTGAGCTTGCTGTTGCGCGACGCAAGGCGCAAGGTGCCGGACGCTGCCTTCGGATCGCTCAGATTGCGCATCATGCCGGCCACCGCCGACGGGTGCTTGCGTGTGGCAGGCGTGAGCTGGTCCACCGCCTCGAAGAGCACCACCGTCAGCTTGGCGGCGCCGCCGTCGCGCATGACTGTGAAGGTGACGAACACAGTGCCCTGCTCCTCCGCCCGCCCAACAAAAGACATCAACGAGGCACACATCTTGCGAGTCAGAGGTGTTCCGTGTGGGTGTGTGCGGGGTAGGAGGTCTGTAATCGCTTGCTCGCCGCGGATAAGTGTCGCTTGCACTTCAACGGTTCCTGCAGGTGCCTTCTCGACGTACGTCTTGCAGATGGAAGGCAGCGCAGCCTTCTCGTCGCCTGCAACCGCGTGGCGCCGCCCCGATGACCCCATGCCATAGTAGCACAACACAGAGTGCGACGACTGTGTGAAAGAAGCATGCACAAGCGGTTGCACTACAACAGAATCGAACTCAGCATTTCCTGTGTCGATTCCAAAGGCATGCCCAAACTGCAAAGACCGCCGCACCCCGCTCCGCGTGATGGCAAGGCCCCTCCCGAAGTCATCTACTTTGACATGCTCGTGTGTCGTCGCCTCGTCTCGGCAGAGACGCACCAACACATGCGATTCGTCACCTGTCGCTGCGGCCTGCTCATCTTGACTCATGACGGGATTCCTGATGAGGCTGTGATGTGACAAGGGTGCAGGGCAGGCAAGTGTTGGAAGTAGACGAGAGGGTGATGGGTCGAGGGTGGGGTGTGTGGGATGTGGTCTAGCTGCGACACAACAGTTGCATCTAACTCTATGAGCTACGGAAGGGCAAGGGAACAATGCTCATGCGGTTCGAAAGTTGAAGAAGTTACGGCAACGAGCGAAGAAGACGGGACGACGAGAAGGGTCGAGGGGTACGGCCGCAGCTTGCCCCACTGTTCACGGAGGGAATCCCTCTGGTCGTAAGCCCGCTGCTCGTGCCACGGCCAGTCCGTCACCCAGCCTTGGAGCTCCTCAGGGTTCAGCACTCGCACGAAACGCAGCTTGTCATCCGACAACAGCTTCTGCAGGTCGCCCTTGGTGTAAGTGGCACTGAGCTGCAGCGGCTGCAGGGAGTCTTTCGACAGCTCGACACTGCTGAGGGTGAGGTAATACTTGGTCCATCCTCCGTGATTCCGATCAGCCCTGTCGGTCATGAACAGTGCGCCTTGTGTCATGAAGTGTTCGTCAGTGGGCGTCGAACCGCCCCACCTCACCTTCGACAGGTCGAGCTTGCCTGGCTGCACGCGCTGGGGCGGGGGCGCCTGGTGTGGCTCCCAGGGCCGATCACTGCATTCTGAGCTGACAGGCACAGATAACTCGTGTACGTACGTGCTCCGTGGTGTGGGCTCCCGGGACGACTCGGCGCTTGTCATGGGGGTGGAACGTGGTGAGGTCCGCAACGTTGACATGCTGTGCGTACTGTTCAGAGGTGTGGGCGCCCTGCTCGATGTGCCAGTGCCAGGCGGGACAACAAGATGCCCTGCGGTCGACACGGAGCGTCCGTCTGTCATGCGGGAACCCAAGGACTGAGAGCTTGGGTGGGAATCAACATGTTCGGCAGCAGCCCGCCGCTCGCGCATGTTTTGCAGGCGTTGCTTCGCTTGTGACAATCGGGAGGACGGCTCTGAGAGAGCATCAGCACTCACGTACGATCTGTCATCACTCATGCGCCGTGACCGCTCCGCCTCCTCCATCCAGTCCCGCTTCTCGCCCAGCAGCTGACGCTTCTCCTCCAGGGCCCTGCGGCGCTCTTCATCCCAGAGCAGCCGCTCTTCCCGCCACAGGTCGCGCTCCCGCTGCCAGCTGCCTCGGTCGGCCTCCCAGGACAGCCGCTCGCGCGCCAGCTTGTGTGCCGTGGCCTCTGCCTGCTCGGCACGCATCACTGCGCTGCGGCACTCCCCCTGCAGCGCATGCACACACTCCCGCATCCCAGCCACCTCGCGCAGAGCAGCGGAGGCAGTCGCGTCGTTGCTGGGCCCTGGGCGCAGCATCAGCAGAGCCACCACTGCACTGCACTCCGCTTGCTGCAAGGCAAGGCGGCAACTCAGCTCCTCCTGCTGGCAGTCGCCCACTGCGGCTGCTGCCTGCAAGGCTGTGGCGTGTGCCTCGTGTGCATGTGCAGCACCGACACTGCCCACAACCTGCATCTGAAGCGCTGCGCGTTCTGCCTCCCACTTCTCCTTGTCTGTGTCGTAGACCCTCATCAGCGACTGGAAGTCGTCCTGTGCGAGAGCGGTGCGGGTGGCAAGAAGGTGGCCACATACGTCCTTCTGCTGCAGCAGGCGGCGCAGCGGCTCCACGTCACCCACTGGCACCGTCTCGCCGAACGACCCCTGTGGCGTAAGTGGGGTTCAATAGAAGTGGCTGTGAGCGGGTCTTGACATGACTTTTCCACACACCCACACTCACATGTACGAACACCGCGTGAAGGAGCCGTTCACGCCAACCACCCCTAACCGAACAATATCACCACAACCCAATGATCACACCACCTGCAGGTACCAAAAGGAGATGTGGGATGCAGGCTCCCGCAGGATCCCATCCGGGACTGCGACCCGGAGCGGTCCTACACATGAGGGTCCGTTTCTTCACAGAACAAATACATGGAGCCACGGCTCCGTCTGCATACCCTGTCGCTGCCGGAGGCATGGTGATCCGATTCATCCCGCAGCTGGCGGCGCAGCGCTTCCCGCCGGCACACCGCCAGCTCGTCTTCCTGAATCGCAAGCCTGCTGCGCAGAGTAGCGAGACAGTCGTCGCGGTCGCTGAGCTGTCGGCGCAGGTCGTCAACTTCGATGTGCACATCCCGATGCCCTGCGGCGGGTGTGAAGGAAGGCTCCAGGGAACGCTGCACCGGGTGCGTCCCCCGCTGTGTCGACTCTGACGAGACGTCATCCTCCTCCAGCAGCAGAGGCGCACCTCGCTGCACCACCGGCAGGCACCCTGCAGGGGACCCGCTGTCGCACTGCAGCGCCTCCTGCTGCAGCCTCGAGGGCAGTGGTGTCGCCACGCCTGCCACCGGCACGAGCTTACTCATGCGCGGGCGGGGCGGAGATGCGGTCTGTGGGTCTGCGTGCATGGCGCTGAGGTCGCTGTTGGGTATTGTCGCAGGTGGCGAGGCGATCAGGTTGAAGTAGTTCACGACCTGCGGCGACAGGGGACGTGGTGACGCAGGTGGGATGCCCAGCGGCGAAGAGAGGACCTTCGCGACATGGGCATGCTCATTACGAACAGTGTACGCTTGGGTGCAGAGCGACACCTCGTAGCCTCGCTTGCTAAGGTTCGACGGGTCGAACACCGTCTCAACGTCGTGCCACATCACGGCGGCTCCGCTCCCTCCATAGTAGTGTACTGCAGGGTGGTGGTGGTGGTGGTGGTGGGCACAGCGGCAGACAGAGCACGCAATAAATATGGCACAGCAACAACTGGCTCACCACGGCTGTCACGTTGCGTGCATATACTAGCAGGTGGCCCCGCGGCCTGTTCACATCGCTCAGACAAACAAAAACACATGACGGCCACGGAAGAAGCACATCTGTGTCATGGCGCTATCCATCTGACCACGGTGGCGGTACCTTCCACAACCCAATGAAAGTATGAAGCCAACGGTGAATTGGTCGATCGGTTCACAACACTCCACACGCCCTGAAGCACTGAAGAATAAGTGGATCGGGTGCATCGGGTTTCTGACAAGATGTTTACCACGCACCGGCAAGACACAGTTCATGAAAGTCAAGTCGGATTGTACACCACGCACGACGTATCATCCAAACCGGTGAAACTGCATGGCACAGGAGGCAGTTGCGCTGTGAAGTGTCAAACAACCCTCATGCCAGTGACTGTTTTCGTGCTCACGAATCAAATATGGTGGAGCTGAATGACGTCTCCCAAACCACCAGAGCAAAGGCTGCGGCTCTGGTGCTGAGACTGGGCGTCGTGGTTCACACGCGAGCCTCCGTTGGGCACGACAGAGGGTTGCGCGGCACATTCCAACACCACTGGATCAGACATGAAGTTCTCCTGAACACAGCGAGTATCCGGGTCCCAGGTAAACCAAAGGAGGAACCTCAAGATCAGGGGATCAACAAAGTGAGCAGATGCATTACCTCAACCGGACGCAATGTTGTTCAATCGTACTGTTGGCGCTCTCAGGTTGGGCCCACCCTTGTGTCCAATCGATGCTGCGGGTTTCGTCGCTCGGAAAAGAAAAGCAAATCCGTTGACGTCGGGAAGGGAATGAACCCGCCCTCTGTTCGGTTTTTTTCGGCTTGAAGGAGACACATCCTACACGACAGAGAGCACAAGAACTGCTCGAGACTGACAGGGCGACAGGGCCCACCTGAGAGGCCATCTGGACTGAATAGAACCCAAAAGGGGGGGTTGACGGTTTTGGGGTCGTCGCCAGTCGATACAACCATCAGCAAGTTGGCGTACCTAATACAAATGGGGGCGCGGGGGGGAATGCACCAAAAACGCACGTTTCTGCACCGTTGAACCAAGACCCCCTAAACAGGCTCAAGAAATAAAGCCTTCAAAAAGATATAAGGGGGACCAAGATTGTTCCATAAATCGGAGACAAGAACTGCATCGAACCACAACCAAGAGGAGACCAGCCGTCTTCCCTCCTGGCTCTCGCTTGTTCGGAACTGCAAGCACTCGGTGGAACTTGCACCTAACAGTTTTGTACGCAGCTGGAAAACACAACTGGTTCGTGCAGGAGCATTTCAGAGAGAAGACGAAATGTAGAAAGCGCCCTATCACTTCACAGCTACAACCGCTCTGATGAATTTCCTTTTGTTTGTTGCGTTGACGCTTCTACACACAAAACCCTGAACTGATCACACCCTGAGCCTGATGAAGGGTGGGGTTAGTGTATAGAGCACGTTTGGTTGCAGCTGTGGTGGGGCACTTTCCGCTCACACGAGTGTGCTTAAAAAGAGAAACATGGCTCTCGTTGATCACCCTGATGTGGCCGATCTTCTGGTTTCCGCCCCTTTGAAGAAAAAGACACAACACCACCCCCACCCCCACACTCTCCACAGCCCACTGATGCAAGCAATGCCAGAAGGCTTGCTCTCACAACCACCCGACAACCGGGATCTTTTGTGGACTCACAGCAGCGGCACAACAAAAGGGGGCAGGGCTACTCGATAACATGCGGCGATCTTCATCGTTTTTCGAATCAAAATGGGGGAACTGCAGGTAGGATATACCTACCTCACATCATATCATACTCATGAAGGTTTGAAGACATGCACGCACCGACGTCCAATTTCTTGTTTGTAGGCACCGCTTACGCAGCCCGGGTGCGCCTGAATTAATTACCTGTGGGAAATCCATACGTACGTTTCTTACAAAAAAATAAATGGGGGAGATCGGAAGCATCCGTCGCCCTCGTCCGGCCAACTCGGTCGTGCGTACTGAACACCCCGACTGCGCCCTGCTTGGCTGTAGAAGGGGGAGGGCACCCTGGGGGAAACCACCCACCAGGTGTATTTTTAATCCCCGATCTTCCCAGCCAAAAACCCCCGATTCATCCCCGCTTTTTTCCAGCCAAAATGGCACCCAATGTCCCCCCCCCCAGCGTGGGGCCCTTGGTCTTGTCCCAAATGGGTTCCTTCCACGAGTCCTCCCGCTCGCGCCATCCTCGGGTGCTGGAGGAAAACCCCAGAAAACGGCTTTCGGGACCGTTATTCCGACGATACCCCTTGATATGCCACAGCTGAAACAGCCCAAGGACTTGCTGCGGTTACTAGACGGGCAGAGACACGCTACACGGGGGGTCTGGGGGGCGGAGCCCCCCAGCCGCCGGAGGCCACGGTAGTGAACATCTGTTCATTGTGGGCGTACAGATTCTGTGTGAGTTGGCTGCGTCCTCCTGAGGTTACTGGAGCTGTTGGATTCCCTGACCTGATGGGAATCGAAGGACTTGGGTACGAGATATCCGCCACAGGGGGGTCTGGGGGGCGGAGCCCCCCAGCCGCCGGAGGCCACGGTAGTGGACGTCTGGCTCTTGGCTGGAAAAAAACCAATTTTTAGCTGGAAAAAAACCGGGTTTTGGCTGGGAAAAAACCGGAAAAAGGGGCGGATGCCCGGAGGACTCATCCTACACCTGATACCCCCCTGGAAAAAAAAACACGTATGGAGTACGTATGGATTCCACATGTGGGTCAAAAAAATACAAAATAAATAACGTATGGAAATCCATACGTTCCACATGTGGAGCGTAAGGGGGGTTTGTAGGAAAGGTGTCGGCTAGTGTCCTATGCGCAGGATCCCAAACACCCCCACATCGGAACCTTTTCGTTCGACAAGCTAGAGCTGTGGGTTGAGCGCCAAACCGGGCAGCAAACAAAAGCGATACCACAGCCTGCTGTGGAGAGTTGCATTGGCTGTCCAACGCGCTGCACACATTCCTTGTTGACACTGGCAGGAGTTCTGTTGTGGGTATTTCTGTACGTCCAAGCCAACGTGTGCTTCCTGTCAAGAACTACGCGTTCCTGAATGATAAATAGAGGATAGGATAAGAGTCGTCTCTGTGGAGCACGGCCCCGCCCTCTGGGACAGAACAAAACACACAAAAAGTGTAATAAGAGGTGATCGTAGGCAACGACCCCGTGCGGCAGACGAACAAGTTCGAGACCGAGTTGTCCGGGGCGCATCTGGACACGGAGACTTGCAGAAGCAATGCGAGGTAATGCAGAACCTGCTTCGTAGAAAGACACCTCATGCTGGCTTGCGGTGGTGCTGGACGCGAACAGGGACCGGACAACAGCCCCGTCGTACCCAGTTTGGCCGCAGAATGTTGATGACAGAATATGCGAAAAAACCGATCACAGAAGTACGGATGCGGCAAAAGGTGCAGAAACACCGATGCAAAGCACCCTGAAGAACATGAACAAATAAAAATGTATGAACGTCTCGGTCATACTGACTGAGGGTTCTACTCCCACAACGGTGTGCTGAGCCAAGAGCAGAGAGGGGTTGCACAGAACACCGAACAGCCTGTCAGGACCAGATGTCGTGCCACTGACGTTGATCCGCTCTCGTCGCGAATGGCCAGCCTTGATGCACACCATTTCACCTTGGGAGGCAGGATAGGGGCCCGGTTAATTGAAAAATTACAGAGCAACCTCCCCACAAACCCTCAAAGAAGCGGTAACAAAGTGAAAGGACACAGACACCCCCATCCCTCCAAGCAGAGCCCATACTGCATATGGCTACCGCGACACCACACACGTTTTTCGTGTTTTTTTTTGGGGAAGAACCCGCCGAGGGGATTTCGGCTTGCCCAAATTTTCAGGAATCCTCGGGGGAAAACTACATTCGGCTGAGCAACGCTGACACAAAGGCGGGACCCCGCAGTTCGTGAAACCCCACGGTGGACTCCCACCCCCTGGAGCGGGGGTCTGGGGCGGGGGTCTGGACCCCCGCTAGCGGGAGTCTGCCCTGCTATTTTTGGTGCCCAGACGACCCCCGCGAGCGGGGGTCCAGACCCCCACTCGCGGGGGTCCCGACCCCGCGAGCGGGGGTCGGACCTCGCCAGACCCCCGATATTCCGATATCCCAAAAAGGTGCACCCTGACGTGTGGGGGTCCACCGTGCCCGTGGGGGGGGGGGGGGGGGGGCGGGGGGTATGTTGTACCGAACTGGGAAAAACGAAGCGAACCACACTCCAGGTTTCCAGGGACCTTTTTTTTTTTTGCGGCCTGTGTGGTTGTCTTCGTCGTTTTTCTTCTGCGACCGGACATCCCCTTCTGGAGACACCGATCTACACTATGAACCGCTAGCTGATGCTGGAGCTTTCGGGAGCCTCTGCGAGTGGGTGGCCACGTTTTCTTTGGTGGACGCATCCAAAAGGAAATAAAGAAATAAAGAACCCGAAAAGAGGTCGAGGCACCCGCTCCACACCAGCATCTTGGGGCTGGGGGTTCTCAGTTCACACAGGTGAGGATCAGTCCTCTGTGAGGCGCTTATCCTGAAGACGTTCCAGTTCCCCAGTCGGTCTCCAGAAACTCGGGCCGCGTCTGGCGCTGTATCGCCTCGGCGGGGCTGTCGTCCCTTACAGTCTTCTCTGTACGAGGTCATCCACAGGCTGCACACCTGCCCCGCGGCTGTGTGGCAGTCTTCGCGGAGTGCAATGCGAAGGTCTGGCCTGACGTGGTGTGACTATTTAGACTCCAGGTGTCTCCACCCTTCCTGGTCTGGGGAGCCTCGGTACCCAAGCCGTTTTAGGTCATGCTCCGGACCACGGCCGTGCTAGACTCCTGGTGCAGGCACCCGTCATGGTCCGGGGACGGCCCCCCCAGGCAGTTTAACGTCTTACCCAGGACCTTTCTGTCAACCCCCCCCCCCCCCGCTCCCCCGCCCCCACTCCAGCACCCCCAAAAAACCCGACACTGTACTGGGAACAGCTCGCAGACGGGGTTAGTTGAACGACTTGGAACAAACAACGGCCTGAGATGAGGTGGTGGTTCGGGGTGTTGCTGGCCGCACAGCAGGAGGGACCGTGCTGACACGCAGTTGGTGGATAAAGGGTGTCGCCCACGTCGCCCGTGCACCCCCACAAAGATCAATGAACTGCATTACTGGATTAATCGGACTTGACAGGATTTGATCCCACCCAACCCACCCCCCATTTTCCGCTTGCGCAGGCGAATCTGGCGAATTCCGAAATTTCTCACATCATATCTTTTTCTGTCTGGCTCGCGCTTCGCTTCTGCGGGGGGAGAGGGGAGTAACCCACATTCCGAACGCCTCTCGCCCGAAAGTGAAAGCGCCGTGCAGTCTCTCTCTCACACGGGTGAAAATGCGTTGACGCTTCCACCCCCCCTCGCCTGTGTGAAGGTGAGGGTGGGGGCTACAGGAGTGGAGCAGCGGGAAGGACCCCCACCCCCCTAGCCCCTCTATCACAACAAAGAGGCGCCTTCTCCCACGACGTGCCATTTTGTTACATTTTTGCACAACCTGTGGCAGCGGGCTGCCACAGGTCTGACACACAGAACGAAGACACGTGAAGGAGTGCATGGGGGTTGCCTAGGTGGCGGGACACACCTCCGTGGTGAGCGGGTTCGTGGGTTGCAGTTCTGCGGTGTTATCTCTCGAAAGACTTGCGCTGCGGTACGATCCGTCCATCGCGGCAGATTTTTTCCGATGGGGTGCTATCTCGTCTGCCTCGGCATCCATAGTCGAGACCGCGTCCCCCCCCGACAGATCCAGGTACTCTGTATCCGGTGCGGATTCGCTGGATGTTGTGCCCGCCGCTTGGAGCCGCTGGCGTGGGGTGAGCATCTCTTTGCGCTTTGACGTGTTTTGGCTGGATATCGACTCGCTGTCTTCGTCCTGCTCCACATTGTCCTGCGGGGCCTCCTCAGGGTCGTCCTCACCCTTCGCGGGGGGAGAGGGGCTCTCGGCAGGCTCCTCAGCGCCGGGGGGCTTCCACTTCTTGAGGATGCGGTTCATGATGTTCTTCTCCTCTCCGTAGTTGTCTTTGTTGCTCTTCACAGCGCTACTGGCATTCAGACGGCGATCCGTCTCCTGCTGGATGCGGTTCCGCAGCTCCTCGTTGGAGCTGAGGATGGACTCGAACTCTGTCCGGTTCTGCGGGTGGGTGTGTGTGGGTGTGGTAGGTTTGCCATAGCATCGTGTGGTGGCCTGAGAGCATGAGTTCAAGTGTGCCACCTGTGGCTCGATTGTAGTTCGCAGGTGTCACATTGACGACAGTGTGACGACATGTCCGAAGGGTGCAGTAGTAGCCACAGGTGTGTTCTCGAACTGTCTTTCAGATTAGCACCAGTCATCAGGGCACCAGCATACCAGCTTGAAAAGCGAGCAGCTTGTCACGGACCGTACGCTGGCCGTGCGTGTTGTCCTCTTGATCAGCGCGATCTCACCAAACCAGCTCCCGTTCTTGAGGGTGGCAGCCCAGATCTCCTTCGTGGAGTCGTCGGGAGACGGGATCAGCACTTCCACCACACCGGTGTTCAGGATGTACATCTCCTCACCCACCTCGCCCACACGAATCAAGTGCACCTGTTGTTGTGTATATTGACGCGTGTTGCGCAGCACGGCAAGGCATACCTTCGAGGCGTGGTACTCCTCCTCGAGCTCATTCGACAAGTGCGACAGCAGCCGGCGCGACAACCCGCTGAACATGGGCACCTTGCTGATGAGACCAACCTGCGAGGGACGTCGAAGTTTTCAAGTTGCAGATTGCAAATCCACAGATTCGAAAACAAATCAGAGTTCCAGCCCCAAACCCGGGAATGATCGAAAATTGTGGAAGTGCGTGTGCGTTCTGCTCAGCATGTAGCCCCCCTTGTCTTACGCACACGGGGCGATGGCAGAGATAGGTGCGCAAAAGCGAACTCACAGTTCAAGATATTGCACTCACGCACAGGACGGCACACTGCCCCGTATTGCACCCCCCCAATTGTCTGATGTTGATGATACACAACGAATAACTCCCAAGCTGCACAGTGGGGTTGCTCTGGTGGGCTTTGTTGACAACTGTGAGAGAGGTTGGATTGCCGAAAGGGATGTACCTTGATGTGCGTACTGATCTTCGTCTGGATGAATTCTGGCAGCTCTCGCAGAATAGACCTGTAGAGGGAAGGTGCAGCAGGTGCAGCAGCAACAACAAAGGGCATACTGGAAGTCCTTCCAACTGGTGTCGAGCAGGGAGGGGTATGCCGTGAATGCTTCCTTCTGGATGGACCACGGCACGTTCCCATTCGCCATAAGATGCTCCAGACGGCGCTTGCGATCAATCAGCATCAGCTTGTATGGATCCGTCGTGATGAAGTACGCGCCAGTCCTCCCGGAAACCACCATGATCATCGCCAGCCCAAGGAACTGGATGAGAACGTTGAACATGCGTGTGCCGTTTCCGTTGGGGCTGATGTCCCCGTACCCGACACTGCTGAGTGTCGTGAACGTGAAATAGAAGGACTGCACGTACAAGGTCGTGAGGCTGAGGGTGTTGTTGACGTTTCGATAGTCAGTGTTGCAGTTCAGAATGCGATCGTCATTGCCACACTGAAAGCCGTCAACCTCAATGTCCAGCTCTGATGCAGTGGCGAAGTGCAGCCACAGGCAGGTGGCAATCTGGACGGAGACAAGACACCAGAACCCGAAGACGAACGACTCCACCACTTTTGGAGTCTCACGTGTCGGTGTCGAGTGGCGGTACAGGGTGAACACGCGGTACAGACGCAGGATGCGCACCGACATGGCCCAGTAACCGGGCAGGTCAAGCCCAGCAAGTGTCAGCACGAGGTCCAGCGGCAGCGAGATGATACCATCGAAGGGGAGCCGTTTATGGAGAAAATGCTTCCACAACACATCCGGCGCTTCGATAATCGCCCACCCTTCCAGCTTCGCGGTGCGGATCTCGACATACCAATCCGCAAACCAGAAACACGACACCAGGGCCCGCACAACGAAGATGGCTGGTGAGGTGCGGATGGCAGGTTCGTCGTACGGGTCGGATCCGCTGGAGAAGATTACGAGACTCCAGAGAAACACCTCGAACAAGAGGCACATGATGTACAAGGTGTCCCACACTCGGCGGAAGTCACCGTCAGGCAGGAACATCCGGGAGGGCGACTCGTCAGCAAGATCCTCGTCATCATCATGCCGCGTTGCTGCACGCTGCTTCTTCGGCTCCTCGACAGACTTCGGGGATTCCGGGGACGTGATCGATGAGTTCGAGAGGCCGAGAGTGCTCGCCACTGTGGGGTTCCGCGGCACGCCGTGCCGTTCCTCCACTAGGCGCGACAGCGACATCTTTTTGATAACCCGCTTGACCTTCATCCAAGGGGGTGTCTTGGAACGGTGCCTGTTGTACTCTTCTGTGGCTGCTTCGGAGAAGGCGCGAACACGATTCTTTTCGAGCTCCCGTGGGTTCTCGTATGTCGTATTGCTCTGCTTGGGCACGGCATGCGATGGGGCCCGCAGCGTTCGCGAAGGCATTGAAGAAGGCAACGGCGTCATTGCACCAAACGGCATGCCGGTGTTGTTGGCAGACTGCTCCGTGAAGAACGACACTCGCCGCACATCCTTCTCCAGGTCGGTGACCTGCTGCGACAAGGACACCATGCCCTGCTCCAGCCCCTGCAGCGTGCGTAGGATGAGTTCATCTCTGTCGCTGCGCGACACAGGCTTCCGTGCTGGGGCAAGGAAGGCACTGCTGCTACTTATGCTGAGCCCCTGTTCAATCAGCTGATCAAGGCTGTTGTCCTGCGATAGAGTCGTATCTGAATCGTGGACGGAAGCCGCCGGCATTGTTTACCCTCAGGTCAGATGGCCATGAGAGAGCGCAGAAGGGATTCACCGCAACACAGGCGTCTGGCGGTGTGTTGGGTGGGAGCACACCTGTGGTGGTGTGTGTGGTTTGAGCGGCACACGGTACAACTCACTGTCATGCACAGAGGACCCCAACGGGACTTCAACGAATCAGGGGTGGGTAGGGGAGCCGCCAGCCCGTATTTTTTTTGCAACTGACACACATGACAGGTCCTGACCAGCCAAGGGTGTTAGGGGAAATACACCACCGCGAAGACAGATCCACGACACGAATGAATATGTTTCTGATGTTTTCTTCTTTTGTGCTCCGCCACTGACACCCCCATTTTCTGTACTTCAGGCAAAGTTCTTCACACACCGACACAATCCGCGTGTGCTGGAAAAAAAAACCAGCACACGCAGAGCTATTCCTAACTAGGGGTCCGGATTCCATGATTTTGAATTTCAGATTTTTCCTCTGTCTGGCGCGTTTTTTTTTGCACTCTGTTTAGCGCGTTTTTTTTGCACTGCAGGAAAAAAATTTTCTGGGGAGGATTCACCGGAGTGGAGGGTGCTGAGGGGCTGAGCGGCTGGGGGGATGCTGCCTGTGAGGGAGAAGATGCACCAAGCAAAGACACACGGCCCCGGAGGGGCCGTGTGTCTGTTCAGTGGTGCATTCCTCCGCACCTCAGTGCACTCTCCGACCTGCATGTCTACGGGGGTCTGAGCCCACATGGCAACCCCGAGTAAGGGGTGCAAACAGACACCCCATGGCCAAAATGACCCCACCGCGATCCGCACAGATCCCAAATATTCAGAGGAACAGGGTTTTGAAAAACCTGTAAGTGGGGTCCCGCTGGGTGGGTGGTGTGGGTGGGCTGATTTCTGGCCTCCCAGTCACATCCTCCCTTCAGAAGTCCCTGAACCAGACCCACATTTCATGGGTGAAACTTGGCACGCACACCACCAAAATGACCCCACTACGATCCGCACGGAGCTCAAATAATGCAATAACGCCAGTCATGTGCGGCGATGCGATCAGTTTTGAGCCCCCCAAACAGGTGCCTCAGTAGCGCGTTTTTTTTGTATCCGATTTCGGTCACCAGCCCCCCGGACCCCCAGATTTAGGAAAAGCCCTGAGCACACGTGATCAATAATCAGGGTCTACGAGCCCACGCAGGTGTCGGTGAGAGGGGAGAGGCACTACTACAGCAGAAAACGGCCCACGAGCCATAGGCCCACGAGCCACACTGTAACACAGCGCAGACGGACACCCTAACAGGTTCATCTATACGGCCCACGAGCCATAGGCCCACGAGCCACTGACTTCAACAGCGCAGACGCCCACACCTTGTACAGGTTCATCTACGGCCCACGAGCCATAGGCCCACGAGCCACAGACTTCAACAGCGCAGACGCCCACACCCTATACAGGTTCATCTACGGCACACGAGCCATAGGCCCACGAGCCACACTGTAACACAGCGCAGACGGACACCCTAACAGGTTCATCTATACGGCCCACGAGCCATAGGCCCACGAGCCACAGATTTCAACAGTGCAGACGCCCACACCCTATACAGGTTCATCTACGGCACACGAGCCATAGGCCCACGAGCCACACTGTAGCACAGCGCAGACGGACACCCTAACAGGTTCATCTATACGGCCCACGAGCCACTGACTTCAACAGCGCAGACGCCCACACCTTGTACAGGTTCATCTACGGCCCACGAGCCATAGGCCCACGAGCCACAGACTTCAACAGCGCAGACGCCCACACCCTGTACAGGTTCATCTACGAGGCCCTCACGCCAGACTCCAACAGCGCGAACGGACACACCCTGAACAGACTCATCTGCTCCAACAACACGAGGACACCTTAACAGGTTCATCTAGGCCGCGAGCCACACCTCACAAGCGCAGGCGGGCACACCTCACCAGGTTCATCTACTGGCCACGGGCTCAGAGCAGCAGCCGCTTCGCGAGAGATGGCCCTCACGAGGGATGACTTCCCCGCCAACGCCCATGTGGTCGATTGGGCGGGGGTGGAGCCGAAGCTCGCCGACGGGCTGCCGGTGGAGGGGTCCCCAGGGTGCGTATTTCCCTCGTGTGGCACGGTGCATGGTGCCGGGGCCCAGTGCTGGCGGTGCGGGCACAGGACCACCGTTACGTGTATCCGCGGGACCCTCCCGGCGGGCCCAGTCCGGAGCCTGTTCACGGGCACCATCACGGAAGCGGGGTGGGTGTGCCCTGTGTGCGAGTGGATCCGCACCTTCGCCGGGCCCTTGGCGGACGCAGTGAGCAACGCGTCGTCGCAGCCAGGAACCGGTGGAAGCGTGCAATGCAACAACTGTCGGAAAGGATCGAGCGGAATGGATGTATTTTGGTTCCATTTTTTAAGACTCTCTTTCTGGTTCTCGTTCCTTTGCTCGGTTAATGAATTGCCCCGGCTTCGAGACACCTCAGCTTTCGGTACACCCCACCCCACCCCACACCACACCACCTCCCCACCATCCACTCACCCGCCCACTGTCCGAAAGCCCTTCTGCACGGCGTTCTTCTTCTTCTTCTTCTCATGTGGGTCCAGATGAGGGACTGAGTCTCTCTCGGCATTTGACTTCCTGGATGCCTCCAGGCACCGACAACTCGAAGTGTCTTCGAGAATGACAGTCCTGGAACGCCCTCCGTGACCCGGGCGATGCCTAAGAGGTTAGCGGCTAGACAGACAGGGGAAACCTGCAAGGAAATGTTCCCTGAGAGGCACAACTGTTGCTTTGGCAAAGGAGCGGTGCCGACACAACAGAGGTCCTGCCACACACACACACACACACAGGGGGTGGGCTAGGACCCGTGCAGGGTTAACCCACCTAAAAAGTGATCAACACACACACACACACACACCCTCCCACCTTCCCCCATGACACGCACAGGCAGCGGATCGCACATCCCTTCGAAGGCCCGTCCCTCCCCCCCCCCCCTCCCGGGGGAAAGAACGATGTAGGTGCACTTCAGAACCTGCCATTGACCAGAATAAGCGGTTCTGTCCCATTCATGTGGGGATAGGGATGCACGACATCACACGAGAATTTTGAACAAATTGGAACAGCGTTGCACCATGGGTAATGATGGGTCCGCCCCCCAGGATGGGACAGCCCCCCTGTCTGGAACTCAAATGTTGGAGTTGAGGGAGGGGGGGGGGGGGGCGGGGCGGCATTCGCACTCACGGTGGGATCAAAAAAAAAGTAGTACTATTTTTGTCCACTATAAGTTGCCACTATATAGTGACTATATACTGGACACATAGTACTACCGTATACGTAAATATTTTGGAACGTAAATATTATGGAACGTAAATATTTTGGAACGCTGGTGGGTTGGCGTTCCAGATTTTTTTCGTTCCATAATATTTACAGGGCTTTCTGCGACTCGGGGACTTGGACCAGGTGATCGGACGGCATACAGAGTCCCTGACGGGACCTACTCGTGCACTTTTCGCGCGATTCCTGACGCAAGCCGTCCTCACCACCGAGTCCCCAACTGGCCCTGTAAATATTATGGAACGTAAATATTATGGAACGGACCGGCCAAAAATGGGCCCGTTCCATAATATTTACGTTCCATAATATTTACGTATACGGTATATGGAAACGGTATACTGGCGAATTTGGCACACTTACTCGCCACATACTGGACACATTCTCAATTATACTGGACACATACTGGGCAAATAGTGGCACGGCGACTATAATAGTCGCCATGTCAGTATTATAGTGACTATTATAGTGGACGTGCGACTATAATAGTGGCATGTCCACTATAATAGTCACTATAATAGTGGCATGCCACTATTATAGTCACTATAATAGTGGACGTGCCACTATTATAGTCACTATTTTTGTGGACCTGCGACTATAATAGTCACTATAATAGTCGACATGTATAGGGGGACCCTTTTCGATTTTTTTTTCGGATGGGTCCATTTTGCACATTTGAGCCCATTTTCGAAGGAATTTTTGGTTTTTGAGCCTGTTTTGAGGCCTAAAACGCATTAAAACGGCCCGCGAATTTGGCCTGTTCGGCCTTGGTGAAAATTCGCCTCAAAAATAGAGAAATGGAACTCTATCGACACATGTCACTCAACACGGGGGAATGGGGAGGGGAGAGGTTGTGGTGAAACGCACACACCTCGACCTGTGATGAGGTGAGATGTGGCTCTGCAATTACGGCACTACGCGTGCCGTAAACTCGAATGACCTGCTTTCTCCGTGTTCCATTTCCTCCTTCATTGCATGAGGCTACAAAATGGAACTCTATCGACACATGTCACTCAACACGGGGGAATGGGGAGGGGAGAGGTTGTGGTGAAACGCACACACCCAACCCCCTAGGACCCCTAGGGACTGAGGAGCTCCGCTCATCAGCTAAGATGGCACCGTGCCGCCAGCATGGCACACAGCTCCGTCTGGTCCCTTTACAGATCGATGACGACCTCGCCCCGCGCACCCCTCGTGAAGGGATCGGCCTTCTGCTCGTGGGTCGGCACCCACTCGGGCAACACCTGCAGCTGCGCCGCTGCAGCGACGTCGAACAGCACCTGCAGGCACCTATTGGCGACGTAATTGCCAGAGTGCCCCTTCAGGATGCTCCGCACTACCGGGAGGTTGTCGACCTTCAGTCGCAGCTTGCACCGCCGGCGCCCCAGCCGGGAGGCCAACCGCACCCCCAGTGCAGCGGCCCACATCTCCTTGATGTAAATGTGTGCTGACGCTTCGCCGGCCCCGAAGGCCCCCTGCGCCACCTCGCCGGTCTCCGCAAGCGCCGCCCACGCGCGTGATGACGCGTCTGTCCACACTGTGCACTCCTCGTGGTGAAACGCACACACCTCGACCTGTGATGAGGTGAGATGTGGCTCTGCAATTACGGCACTACGCGTGCCGTAAACTCGAATGACCTGCTTTCTCCGTGTTCCATTTCCTCCTTCATTGCATGAGGCTACACAAAAAAAATATGGCCCCAAAGTCTGGTCCTTGTGATCTGGAACCTTCCATTTTCGAAGGAAGTCGTAGAAACCCCGAGATCTTTGATCCTGATCACACAGACGGTCCCAAAAATGAAGCACATCATGTTTGGGTCATTTCGTGGATTACAGACGGTACAGACGTGTGTCAAAATTGACGGTATCCAGTATGTCAAGAGAATACATCAAAAGAGCAATGACGACACGGCCATTGCTCAGAACCATAGCTGATTGTCCAGCTATTTTAAACTCCCCCCGACCCTGCCCGGCCCCCTGACCCTGCCCTGTTCAAGCTCGTGCCCCCACCCATCGCATTGCTCCCTTGTTGCCTTGCTTTGCGCTGCTTTTCTTTTTCAGAATTTTCAGAATTTTAAAGTTCAAGACGGAGTGCTTTTTTGCCGAAAGTTTAGGTGACCCGATGATGGGGATGCAGCACCCCGAGGGTCTTACCTACCGGGCGGTTGGGGGGCAACTTTGGGTGCAGATTTACGTACACAAAGCGGCGTGAGACTGTGCATGTCAGCGGCCTTGCGTGGTGGCCCCCCTAGGTGACTATGTTCGGATGTCTGGGAATGGAATGAAAACCCCCATATGGCTGCCTGCGCCCTTGTGGAATTAGAGGTGGTCGGGAATCGGTCGGAAACCAGTACTCCTGCTGGCGCTCGTCGTGTGTGTGGAGCATCTGTAGACGCCCGGCAACTCAGCCATCTTGCCCCCGCGCAAGCTCTGCCTGGCCGTGGAAGAGGATGACACACGGTCTGAATCTGGACTCTCTCTCGTGGTGGCACCGAATAACTGTGACTCTAGGTGACTCCACATAAACATACTCCCACTGGTCTGTGGCAAAGGGAGAATGACTATATGCCTTGAGAGAGAGACCTCCGGCCTGAAAGGACAAGCATGAAAAGCCGGAATAGATCAGATAGAGTACAGACTCAGGTGCACGAACCGATCCTTCGGCAGCTACCTGCTTGGTTTGCTGGTGTATGGTTGAGCGCTGCTTGTGTACGTAAATTTTGCTTATATGAACACTCCGCCTTCACCAAAGGTGAAGAACTTCCCAAGACAAGCGGTGTTGCACCCCCGTGGTGTCGCGCCCCTTTGGACATCGACCCCAGCGGTAACCCGCAGGTTGTTTCTTCAAAGAAACACGTCGATTCTGTCCCCCACAGCAGGGGTTTCCCTGCTGACCCATGGATGTTTTCTCATTCTTATTATAACAGTTGATACAATACACTAGCTCGGCAAATGCCTGGAGCCCCACCGGGAAGGTGTGTCGACATATAGCTCGGCACACGCCTGAAGCGCCACCGTGACGAAATGTTCGTCTCTGCTGAATCACTCCTACACAGGGGGCCTTCCGGTTCCTGTCCATGCAGAGGTTCTCAAGGCAGATAATGCCGAGACTTGCGGTGCGCTCTCGTTTGTTGATCCAGAGACGAAAAATGTGGAACGGCATGCTGCCCGTTTCTTCATTTTTCACCTTGCGGTGCAAGGGGGCCTCCCTCACGAGGGAAAAATGTAGAACGGCATGCTGCCCGTTTCTTCATTTTTCACCTTGCGTTGCAAGGGGGTCGCCCTCACGAGGGAAAAATGTGGAACGGCATGCTGCCCGTTCACTCATTTTTGCCTTGGGAGACACCCATTTGCCAAGGCGTTCCGCAAGGGAAACGCTCCACTTCGGCATGCAAGTAAAATGGCCAGTATATGCCGTCACTATAATAGTGACTATCATAGTGGACCTGCGTGTATGCGACACTATAATAGTGGACATGTTCAGTATTTTCTGGACATGCCACTAAAATAGTGACTATAATAGTGACATGCGTGTATGCGGTCACTATAATAGTGGACATGTTCAGTAAATACTGACATGTTGGCCGCACATCCACTATAATACTGGACATGTTGAGTGCATGTCAGTAAAATAGTCGCAATGCCGGCCATATAGTGGACCAAAAACGCAGTTTACTGGACACTTAGTGACATGTCCTGGGCGTTTACTCGACATGTAGTGGCATCCCATGTTCGAATAGAAGTATGTGTTCACTATATACTGAGCACTTACTGACCATATAGTCGAAATGGCGACTATAATAGTGACTATAATAGTCGCATGCCACTAGAATTGTCACTATTATAGTTGTAAAAATAGTCGCAGGCGACTATTATAGTGACTATAATAGTGGACAAGTCCACTATTATAGTCACTATAATAGTCGCACGTCACTATAATAGTGACTATTATAGTGGACATGCGACTATTATAGTGACTATAATAGTGACAAGTCCACTATAATAGTGACTATTATAGTGACATGGCGACTATTATAGTCACTATTATAGTGGACCTGCCACTATTATAGTCACTATAATAGTCGCAGGTCCACTATTATAGTGACTATTATAGTCGCCATGTCACTATATATACACGGTGGACTCCAGCGGCCCTAGCGGGAGTCTGGGAGCGGGAGTCTGAGAGGGTGTCAAAGACTCCCGCTAGCGGGAGTCTATACTCCCGCTAGGGGGAGTCTGACTCCCCCTAGCGGGAGTCTTTTCACCTATTTTCATCCATTTTTCCCATGATATAGTTACAGTCTACTGGCGTGGGGGGTAAAATCATGCGGGGGGAAGGTGGAAGAGGGATGGGGAGGGGCTTGTTTTGCTTCTGTCAGTTTCCCCGGACTCTGGACTACCTACCTATCCTCCTGGTAGCGGCTGCACCTGCGGAGGTGAGCGGTTAGAATTTGAGGTGTCAAAGTGCGGCCGTCGCCTGTCGTAGTTGTGTTACACCTTGGGCAAGACAAACCATCCTGCAGGCTTTCCTCATCTTCTTCGTCAGAACTGTCATCCCCCTCCTGCTGTGCGCGTTGGTCAAGCGTGCTCAAAGTCGCCTCGGATGACACGAATGGTGTGAAAGTCGCCCCCAGCGGGATTGGCATTTTGCACAAGCAGAGCGATAATTTGCGGTGTCCTTCGGGGAACCGGAACAGGAAGTAGGGCGCGCTGCTGGGTTCAACGAAGTCCTGTGTGTTGCAGTGCACAAACCCCTTCTGCAGCTGTGTCAACTGTGTGCAAAGAACATACACAGCCAATCTATGAGCGTGTCGGGTGTGCAGACACGGACACAGAATGACTTCTCTATACCCGAGGATCCCGTCCTGCGACAGGTGCGCAACCTTCCAAGGCATGCCCGATTCGCGCCGCTTCTCTTCTGCCATTGCAAGATCTCTCTCGTAAGTTGCGGAGCTGGCGATTGTAACGGCATCTTTCTTGCGATGTCCGTTCTCTGCTTCTTCAAATTCGTCGTTGTTCTGCAGAGGCACTGCATCTTCTGGAGCCCACCAATGATGGAGACTGTGTACGTAGGCATTGCGCGTTGATCCCTTTTCGGCATGCTCCATCAACCAGTGAAATATATGCCCTGAGATCCGAGCACGCAAGAAGGGAATCCGGGCTGACTCATCCTTGCATCCCCAGAAGCGCCAGGGGATGTCTGCATACCGGAAATGCATGAGGTCTGCAAGGGAGACAAAGAGGTAGCGGAACAAGCCCTTGTAGGTGGTGTCCTGTGACATGGCAAGCACGACCTTCCGGAACTGAGCACCTGTCCCATTCTGCGACACATTCAGTGCAAGGTTTGTACAGGTCTTGTCGAATATTTTTTTTGTTGTCTCATCCAGTACCCTGATCAGCCGCATGGCGAGCCCCTTGCAGTCATGGAGTGCTGGGGTGACGTAGCGGGCATTGGGAAGCACACCTGCCAAGAGGGAGGGGTAGCCAGCCTCTTTCATCTCAGAGAGAGTCAGGTGCGGGTATCGATGCACCTGTTGATACCAGCGTTCTTCTGGGATGTCGCACAGTGAGCATCGGTGCCCTCGCCCCCCGCATCGCCTCATTGTTGCCCACTGCTCAGCATGGTCGGCGGTTATTCTTGCTATGGACACACTCGCGACATGCACCCCTCGGAAGATTTTCGCTTTGTGCAGCCTCATGATCTGTTGCAGCAACGCGTGATTTTGGAACAGCTTGTGATCACCTTTCGGAAGGTCTGAGAAAGTAATACCCGGCGCAGTCATCGTGTTTTCGGGATTGATGACCCCGAGAGACAGACGGACACGTGCGTTATCGGAACGTAATGAATTACGTGGCGTGTATCCGTCCGTGTACATGACGCCGAGAAGTGGCACGCTACACTGCATTGTCGATGATTCTCCCGCCTCTTCTTCGAGGAACTCAAATGCCCCGAGCAAACCACGGGAAAGGCGCCATTCAACACGTTCGCAGGCAGGCTTCTCCATTTCGCGGAGTCGCTTTCGTGACACACCCAGGTTCTCACCAACACGCTCCTTATGAAGCTGGTTGACCTTGGCGAGTGTCCGTTGAGACATCCGAAGGGCATGCCGGTTGGCAGCAAGAGTCTCCCCGACACTCTTCGCTTCATTTGCATTCGACATGGTTCGATGGCATGGGTCTTGAAAATACCCCCTGTGACACCTGTGAGAGCGAGTGTGAGTGGAGCCGAATAAGGTTGCAACACACACACCACGTCAGATGTAGCCAAGCGAAAAAACTGTCGATGTTTTGGAGTGTGGGGTTTGTGGCTTCCATGACAGTCTGATCATTCAACTTCCGCAGGCTGATGCACAGCCAGCTTCCCTCAGAGGGTGTCCATGTCGTCCTCCTCCACTGTGATGGCCTGCGGGATGCTCGGAGGGGCTTCTTCCTCTGTGTCGGGGACCTCAGGCTGTGCGAGGTCGATCCCCAGCAGGTCCTTGTACCTCCCCACGGTGGAGGTGTTGGCCTGGCCTGAGCCGGTCACCGTGGCGCGGGGCTGTTCCAAAGGAACGGTGACCTTCCACAGGGCCAACTGCCCCTCCACCTGCTCGCAGGTGATGGGCTCGCCATCGGCAGGGCTCCTGGGGAGGAAATAGGTGGCGGTGTATGTGCCGCTGGGGATTGTCGAACCCTCGTGGACCACGCGAAGACACGTCAGCGACACCTGCAGGCCTGTCACTGAAAACTCAACCCGGGTCAACAGCCCCTCGAGCATCACCACATGCACGTTGGCTGCCCCAGGCAACGGGGTGACCACCGGGAAGTGCTGCATCACATTCTTCGTCGTAGTATCCTCCTCCTGCTGCACGGCAGTGTACACGTTGTTCATCTCGACCTCCTTGTAGGCCGGGGCAAGCGCAGCAAGGACCCGCTGGTACAGCGGATTCTTCTTGTGGCCCTCCTCCGCCCAAGCCAAGAGCATCTTTGGCTTGAGGGTGACACCCACCAACTTGGTGTCTTGCACCTTCCCGCGCTTCACCTCAACCCTGTAGGTGGCGGGGAGGGTGCCGTCCTTCTGCATCATCTCGACCTCCCTCACAGCGAGCTTGTCCATGTCAGGGAATACGGCGGTGATGGCGTTGGCCACCTGGGGGCTGTGCTTGTTGATCTCCTTGCCGGTCAACACCGTTGCTAGGAGCCTTCTAATGGATCCCAGTGTCAGCACACTTCCCCCTTTTTTAACGAGGAAGGCCGTGCAAAAATCAGCCACAATGTTCGTCGCCTCCGCAGCCTCGGGACTCTCTGCGCTCTTCTTCTTCTTACTCGACTTCGCCGCCGGCTTCGCTGCCACCTTCACTGCCGGCTTCGTTGTCGTCTTCCCCATTTTTGTGAATCAGGTCTGCGAGCTGGGATGGGTGGAAACGTCCGTTTGGTGTGTGTGTGTGTGGCTGTACTTCAGTGACGAGTGCCACATTGCATAGGTATCATGGGAAAAATGAGTGAAAATAGGTGAAAAGACTCCCGCTAGCGGGAGTTGGACTCCCCCTAGTTGAGACTCCCGAAAAGGGTTACCCTACCCCCGCTGGAGTCCACCGTGTAGTACTATTTTTTTCATGATCCCACCGTGCTGAAAACCCAAACGGTGGCACAAAAGTGGTGAGGAGGGGGCACGAGACTTTTCTGCATTTTTTTTGAAAATACACAGGGAAACGCCGAGGGCGAATGCGGCCCGGCCTACCACCCCCCCACCCCCTCCCGGTTGGTTTCCGGCGTTGGTGGTGCCGCCACGTTGCGCCGTTTGTGCATAGTGAACAATGGGGTATTCAGCACCCGTTCCGAAATTTTTTTTTGGTTGTGCTTCTCGAACAGGACCCGGTGTGAGGGTGTATATCCTTTAACTGTGCTGAACACGGGTCGGACAAATACATCCAGAGTGGAGAGAGAGAGAGAGAGAGTAACCTTGGAGGTCTTGAGATATGCTCAGCTGTTTCAAACACGCAGAGGGGGGTGGGGTGGGGTGGTGGGGTGGGCTGGCCTTTGCTTCGCCAGAGCAGAGGCGGAAGAAAGGGATGTAGGGTGTACGCGTGCTACGTTGCCCCTCCCACCCCGCCCCCACTTGTCCCCCCCCCCGGGGCCCCCCCCCCCTCCGATTTTAGTTAACCACCAGCAGAAACAGTTCAGTTTCGGAGCAGAAAGACGGACTACCTACGACAGACAAAACCATAACGAGCGGGAGAGGGAAAAATGCACTGGAGGGATGTAGCCAACGCCTCGGCAAAGAGGCAGATGTGCCACAAAGCAGGACTACTGAGCCAAATGGTGTCGTGCTGAGGGCTCAGCACGACACTGGCATGGAACGCAAGGCGGGGTCAGCACAGGGGTGGGGGGGTGGGGAGGTGCTGGCCACTCTTTTCCGGAGGTGCCCGGAAAAGGAAGTGAAAGGTACACCCCCTTGGGGGTGGGGGGTGCACCCTAGAATGGAAGGAGCAATCCCATTCCCATGCATCAAACCCCCTAAACCCCCCCCCCCACCCCACCCTTGCATTTGTTTGTGATGCGCCCCCCACACCCGCGTCCGTTCGTGCGCCGGCGTTGCTGGAGGCTTGTGCGTGGTGAAAGGGGGCCACCCTCCCCTCCGATCGCATTGATCGACACCCAGTCAAATTGGCGGGTGAGATGGGGGTGAAGGGGGGTGGTGATGAGAGGGCCAACTCTAAGCAAAACAAAACAGGCGGAGCCGGCTCCGCTGATTCTTCGCTCTGTCAGACCCAAGAAAGTGTCAGTTTGAAGCCTGTAGTGTGAGCAGGGTGGTCCAGCTCAGAGAGCGGCGTCCCCCAGTATCACCCCAGCATCCTGACACACGGCAGCGGAGAGTAGATAGAAGGTGGCGGCACAGACGGGCAGGTGTAGCGTGCAGTGTTCACTCGGTGAGGCATCAGGCACACCCGAAATGTCCCTGAAGTCGCAGCAAGACTGCCTTGCACTGCTGTCAGCAACCTGAGTGTGCCAGGGGGAGGGGGGGGGGGGTAGGGGGGGTCAAATGGGGGTGACAAACACGATTTTTCAAAAAACCGGCGCAGAGGCCCCAAAGCCCCCGTAAACCCTCCAAACCCCCCCAGATCGGTCCGGAAACCCATCGAACCCCACTTTTCCACCATTCCGGGCACCTCAGGTGCCCGAATTGGGGTACCTAAATTTTGTGCCACCGTTTGGTACCGGACAGTGCCACTGTGTGGGAGGTTGGAAAAGAAAATGCCCCAACACACCACATCTGAGGGTTGCAATGCATGTTGCTTGCCAACCACGTCATCCGGTGGGTGTCAGGCGCTATGTAGGTGGCATGAGCCAGGTCTTCGATGTGTTCTGGCTTGTATATGTACCTCCCTGCCTGTGGCACAGGCACTGCCTTTGTCCCCCACACCAGCCACAGAGAGCGTATTGTACTCGGTCCACGGTTGCTGATGCATTGTGATGCGTTGTATCCTCGAGTGAACGTCACACACTAGTGGCACCACCACCCGCCATCCGAGAGCTGTATTGACTTTGCGCCCTTCCGTTGCATTTACCTCGCCACGCATATTGCACCGTTCAGTACCAGTGCTCTTGGGCCAGGCAAAGTAGACCGCAGCAACTACCAATTCTGGCACAATGGGTACCACGACAGCGCACTTCGTGTGTTCCCGGAATGTACAGCTCGTGTTGCAACAGTCGTTGTCAACACATCCCGGTTGTGGAGCACTGCTGCACAGGAATCACACGACCATCTGGACTTGTTCCGTACCTACAGGCAGCCTCCCGGTGCATGGTGGCAGGGAGGTACATATACAAGCCAGAACTCATCGAAGACCTGGCTAATGCCACCTACATAGCGCCTGACACCCACCGGATGACGTGGTTGGCAAGCAACATGCATTGCAACCCTCAGATGTGGTGTGTTGGGGCATTTTCTTTTCCAACCTCCCACACAGTAGCACTGTCCGGTACCAAACGGTGGCACAAAATTTAGGTACCCCAATTCGGGCACCTGAGGTGCCCGGAATGGTGGAAAAGTGGGGTTCGATGGGTTTCCGGACCGATCTGGGGGGGTTTGGAGGGTTTACGGGGGCTTTGGGGCCTCTGCGCCGGTTTTTTGAAAAATCGTGTTTGTCCACGTAAAAGGGTGGCATTTGACCCCCCCTAGGGGGGGGGGGGGTTTCCCTTTCGTAACGAGATGCGTGAGCCACATTTATCGGACTCCACGTCCTGGGGCCACCAGAGGGTCGCCCCAGGCACGAGGCATGAGCGTGGTTCCTTTTTTTTGTCGCATGGATTTGACGTGCTGATCCCGCACTGCCTTGTGAACGCATCGGGCTCGCCTGACCCTCTCTCTGACCGACACCATTCCTCACACACGGCGTGTTGTCTCATTACTTACAAGTTAAGCAACCCAGCGTTGCAGTGGTTTGCAGAACGCCGTAAACCGCCGGGAGGGAAAGACACAACAGGGACGAGGGGGTTTTGGAATGGATCAGAGAGATATAATTTATTACAGGGGGGGGTCAAATAAACGTACTTAGTTGAATAGTAGTACTTAGCCGAATAGTAGTACTTATTTTTTTGGGGCTCTGGGGCACGTTGGGCCGTTGAATAGTAGTACTTACTTTTCACCCTTTTTTTTGGGGAAATTTTTCGTTTTTTTTTGAGATTTTCTTTTTGGAGACACACAAATCTGCAAACTTTGGGGCAAGGAATGGGGACAACGGGGTCTATTGGTGCCACTTAGGGGAACCAGGGTGCACGGGGTCCGTAGAGGGGGGAAGTGACCTACGCTCAAAGATATGTCGTGACGAAGGGGATCGGGGCATCCCCCCTCAGACACATACGGACGGGAAACCAGCGAACCCGCAAACTCCTGCGGTCCAGAGGCATCAGAACCACTGCTGAAGACCGCAAACCCGGAAACCCGCAAACTCCTGGGGTCCAGAGGCGTCAAAATCACTGCTGAAGAGCGGCGCGCATTAAACGACTCCTCATCTCCCGGCGTCCGCAGTCCCTACCACCAACGAGAAGATGTGGACGGATGGCCCCAGACACACCTCACCATAGATGTAGCCTTCGAGGACCAGCTGAGCCCACCCCCCACCCCCCGCAGCCCCCTTCCCTGACGTTGTTTGACATTCTCTCCTGTTGTGCAGCACTGATCAACACACGCCCGCAAACCCGCAATCCAACTGCCCAGATGCGCTTTCGGGATATGGGGTACGTGCTGAAGGTGTCGGGTGAGGAGGACGGGTTCGTGAAGAGCTCCCTTTGTCCGGACCTCACCTTCGCACCAAGCACAGAAACATCCCCTGAGGCTGGTGGTGCGGACCTTGAACCTGGGTTGGACGGGAAGGCAAAAGAGAGCACAGAGAAGCAGTCCACCCAAAAGAAAGTTGTGTCTCAGCCAACCCAACAGTCAAGCATCTTGGCATGGGCGAAGCCGGTTCGTGTGAACTCTCTCACACAGACACAGCCTTCCCAGTCCTCCCAGTCCTCCGAAAAGAAGCGCGCAGCGTCCCCGACCACCCAGACTCCCAACAAACACCGCAGGCTCTGCAAAGGGTGTAGGAAGCCTGGGCACAACATGCAGACTTGCCCCAGCAAGCCCAAGAAGAAGTAAGTTGGGGCGTGCTGGTTGTGGCTTGCCCTTTTCACATCTTTTTTTAAGCATCAACGCACCAACCAACCACCGACAGTGAAGCTGACAGCTCTGATGAACTGTGTATGCTTTCACTAACTCAACAAGAATGTCAACCAGGGGGGGCACCAGAGGGGGGGGGGCAATACAAATCAAAACGGTACGAAACCAAATGAGGGGCGAGTGGTAGGACGAGAACAGAGCGGATACTCGACCGGAAGGCAGAAGAAGTGAGAGACGGACGACAGCAGTGACCAGCGCGCCCCTGGTGGACCAAACAGCCCCGCAGAGCCCCTGCAAACAGCGTTTTTAGGAAAAGTTGAATAGACGTACTTAGTACGTCTATTCGCTCGCAAACTATTTATTAATTTTCTGGCGAGGTCGATTTAGGCCCGCGCGTTCGCCGAATAGTAGTACTAAGTACGTTTATTTGACCCCCCCCTGTAAGCACACTCGTGTGAGCGGAAAGCGCCCCACCACAGCTGCAACCAAACGTGCTCTATACACTAACCCCACCCTTCATCAGGCTCAGGGTGTGATCAGTTCAGGGTTTTGTGTGTAGAAGCGTCAACGCAACAAACAAAAGGAAATTCATCAGAGCGGTTGTAGCTGTGAAGTGATAGGGCGCTTTTTTGTTGGGTCCCGACCACCACCAGCCTGGCCAGCCTGCACGGGATGGCCAGGCAGTGGCATACACTATGATGCCCAAGGGCGGAAAATGTATATTTTTGTGGCACAAACTCACTCCTCCCTGAGGGTTCGCCTTCGCTGAGAGGCGCAGGAAGCGTCACCACAAAAGGCTGGAGACGCGGTGGAGGCAGAGAGAAGAGGCCCGTCACCCACTGGGCTTCAGAAGGAGGACGCCGAGCAGTTGGGGGGGCGGGGGCGGGGGCAGCTGGTGGCGGTGGTTGGCAGACCGAATTTTGCTGATATCGTTTAACCCTTCAGAGGACCAAGCCTCCCCCCCGCCCCCGCCCCTCACTGAACTTGGTGGGGGGTGGGGGAACTAAAGCATACCCCTTAAACCAAAAAAGGGGCAATGGGACCCCCACACACACACGCGACGTATGGCAGCCCCCCTTTTCTCGAGGATCCGGGGGGGGGGGGGGGGGGCGTGTGGTCTTCTAAAAGATTTCATCCTCAAGCTCGTCATCGCTCCAGTTCTCCTGCCTCACGCCTGTCGCCTCCCAGGTGACCGGCACGCCTGAAGGCTTCCTCTCGTGATGCGAGCTGTCAGGCCTGAGGTCGCGAAGGGAGGTGGAGACCTCGGCTGATTTTCTCCGGGGGTCGCGCGCCAGGTCGTACAGCGTGACGGAGTAGCTGTTGCCCTGTGTGATCTGGAACTCCTGCCCCGATTTGTCGAAGAACTTCTTCAGGATGTCGCGGCCGGGATCATCACCGATGGGGTCGCACAGGCTGAGCCTGTTTGTGTCCGTCTCCCAGCTGAGCCCAACAGACAGCGTCTCCACGGGGTGCCCCTTCACGATGCGCACCGAGGCCAGGAAGGGGTGGCGCAGGATCTCATCCACAGTCAGCCGCTTCTCGGGGTCTTTGTCGAACATCCCCTCCAGCAGGCTGTTCACCTGCTGATTGGAGTGGGTGAATTCGATGGTTTTGGTCTGCACCGTTTTCCCGATCTCCGTCAGCTCCAGGTTCGAGGGCCACGGCTGTGCCCCGAACGCCATGATGTATAGCGTCACTGCGAAGGCCCACACGTCTGTCGCCTCGCCTGCCACGGTCTCGGAGGAGCCAAATGCCTCGGGCGACATGAAGTAGGGGGTGCCGACAAACCCGGTGATCCGGAAGCTATCAGAATCGGTGATCTGAGCGCTGACACCGAAGTCTGCAAGCTTGACGTTATCGCGTGCGTCGAGGAGGATGTTGGCGGGCTTGATATCTCTGTGGATGACGCCGTTGTCGTGGAGGTAGTCCAGCCCGCGCGCAATCCCGCACACGTACTTCTGCAGCTTCCCGACAGGGATCGGGTCTGCGGGCAGCGTGTCGGGGAAGATCTGGCCCCCCTCCAGCACCTCCATCACGATCATCAGCTCGGTGTCCGACTCCATGACACCGTAGATCTGTGGTGGGGGGGGGGGGGTGTTGCAGGTGGTGTGGTGTGGTGCGGCAGAGGCGTACCTGGCAGATGTTGGGGTGTGAGAGGCCCATCATGATCTTCACCTCCTCCTTGGCTTTTGAGATCTCGTCTTTCGGCTCGCTCCTGTCGCGTGACAGAGACAGGCGCGAGTGGGCGCGGGGGAGGCGCTTGTGCTTGTTCAGCGTTTCCTGTGTGGGGTATGTGAATACGGAAGGCTGGGGAGAGGGGCAAAATGGTATACCTTGGCCAAGCACTTCACAGCGTAGCACTGGTTGGAGTGGTTGTGGGAGCACAGGCGCACTTTGCCGTACGCCCCTTTGCCCAGGTTCTTGATAACAGTGTAGTCGTTGATCACGAACAGGCCGTCCTCGTCCCTCCCCTTCACCAGCTCGTGGGTGTCGATAGCACGCACAAAATGCTGGTTCGACGGGAGCCCCACACAGTCGTGGCATTTGAAGCCCTTCGAGCGGACCTCCCCTGCACGGTCATCCCTTCCGCACACCACGCATGCACGGGCAGTGATCGTGCGTGCCTTGCGCGACTTGGTGGGAGGCGAAGCTGGCCCGTCGGACGCGGTCTCTTTCTTCTCGACCTTCATCGCCTTTACCTCGTTCTCAAGCACCGCAATGCGCCCCTTGGCGCCTTCCAGATCGGTCACCTTGCTGGCTTCCCCATCGCGAGCGCGCACCAAGGCCTGGAAGTGATTCGCCAGGAACACCAGAGCATCGTCTGGGCGCTCCTCCATGATCCTGTGCACCGAGTCGTCCAGGATCTTGGGCACATTCTGATCCTTCAGGTACGGGACGTCAGTGACATCCGTGTGTTTGACTGCCGCCATCTGTGTAGGAACTGGCACTGGGAGCCAGTCCCTGTCAGTCCTGCTGGTGTGGTGATGCTGATCAGACCTCAGGGTGGCCAACAATAGCACTGGATGGATGTGCCTCGGGTGCAGAACAGCCCAAGCACCCAACAAGAAAAAGCGATCCAAATGCGGGGCTCTTTCAACCCCGAGGATAGACCACAGGTGGTAAGTCGTCGGGCAATGCAGACAAGAGCCCAGGGAGGGAGGGGTTCGCACGGAGGGATTCGTTTCTTGAAGGTTGCTGGCTGCTCTGGCCCTCAGATTAACTGCATGCAAACTACCCACGCAACCCAGGCTGGCAAATGCATCGCCGCATGCGGATCGTCATGTGTGCTAGCCTGTGCAGGCAAAGCGGGACACAGCGATCCGAATGGCGAATGAAGAGTTCTACAGAACCGCACCGGCAGGTGCACGCCGTGCGCCCTAACCCCCTCCCCACCCAAGCGTGGGCGAAGGGGTGGGATGGGAAAGGACACCACACCGCACCATCACTTACCTCCCCACGTACCCCGTCCCCCACACCTCCCTCTTCGCCTTTCCCCAGGAGGGTGTCTAGTTTTCACGACAACAGGAACCTCGCCAAGATAGTTGGCAAAGCACAATCTACCTTGCCATGTTGCGATTGGCTCTCCACACTTCACCAGGCAAAAAAGAATCACGCGCAGGCTTTGTTCACCCAGAAGGGGGTTTTTTTGGCGGCACAGCCCAATTCAGGAAGTCCGGAAAAGTTCCCGGAAAACCTTCACCCCCCCCCCTGCTCCGCTTCACCAGCGGCGGCGAAACAAAGGAGCCGTGATGCCGTAAAACCCCGGCTTTTCTCCTCCCGTAAAAACCCGTGATTTTTACACCCCCCCCCCCCTACCGGCAAATTCGGGTCGAACGTTAAGTTTCTCCGTGCCGGGGGGGGGAGGGGGGGGGGGGGGGGCTACCCTACCCTACCCTAGGGTTGGGGCCGCCGGGGTCCCAGATTTTTTGGTAATTTCCAGGTGTGGGTAGGGGGACCTTTTCGAATTTTTTTTTCGAGGGGTGCCCATTTTGGCGATTTGGGCCCGATTTCGAGGGTTACGGGTGACCCTAGACCCTACCCAACCCTAGGGTTGGGGTTGGGGTTAACTCCAGACCCTACCCTCACCCTAGGGTTAGGGTTAACCCTAGACCCTACCCTGGGGTTAGGGTTAACCCTATACCCTACCCAACCCTAGGGTTAGGGTGAGGGTTAACCCTACACCCTACCCAACCCTAGGGTTAGGGTCAGGGTTAACCCTAGACCCAACCCTACCCTAGGGTTAGGGTTAACCCTACACCCTACCCAACCCTAGGGTTAGGGTTAGGGTTAACCCTAGACCCTACCCTAGGGTTAGGGTCAGGGTTAACCCTATACCCAACCCAACCCTACACCCAACCCTACCCTAGGGTTAGGGTCAGGGTTAACCCTACACCCAACCCTACCCTAGGCTTAGGGTTAACCCTAGACCCTACCCAACCCTAGGGTTAGGGTTAGGGTTAACCCTAGACCCTACCCTAGGGTTAGGGTCAGGGTTAACCCTATACCCAACCCAACCCTACACCCAACCCTACCCTAGGGTTAGGGTTAGGGTTAACCCTAGACCCAACCCAACCCTAGGGTTAGGGTTAACCCAACCCAACCCTAGGGTTAGGGTTGGGGTTAACCCTATACCCTACCCAACCCTAGGGTTAGGGTCAGGGTTAACCCTAGACCCAACCCAACCCTAGGGTTAGGGTTAACCCTATACCCCACCCAACCCTAGGGTTAGGGTTAGGGTTAACCCTATACCCAACCCTACCCTAGGGTTAGGGTTGGGGTAAACCCTATACCCTACCCTCACGCTAGGGTTAGGGTTAACCCTATACCCAACCCAACCCTAGGGTTAGGGTTAACCCAAGACCCAACCCTACCCTAGGGTTAGGGTTAACCCTATACACAACCCAACCCTAGGGTTAGGGTTAACCCTATACCCTACCCAACCCGAGGGTTAGGGTTGGGGGTTAACCCAAGACCCTGCCCGACCCTAGGGTTAGGGTTCACCCTAGACCCAACCCTACCCTAGGGTTCGGGTTTGGGTCAGGGTGAACCCTAGACCCGACCCAACCCTCGGATCAGGGTTGGGGTTAACCCTATACCCTACCCTAACCCTAGGGTAGGGTCTAGGGTCAACCCTGACCCTAACCCTAGGGTTGGGTCAAGGGTTAACCCTAACCCTAACCCTAGGGTTAGGGTAGGGTCTAGGGTTAACCCTGACCCTAACCCTAGGGTTAGGGTAGGGTCTAGGGTCAACCCTGACCCTAACCCTAGGGTTGGGTAGGGTCCAGGGTTAACCCTAACCCTAACCCGAGGGTTGGGTAGGGTCTAGGGTTAACCCTAACCCTAACCCTAGGGTTGGGTCAAGGGTTAACCCTAACCCTAACCCTAGGGTTAGGGTAGGGTCTAGGGTTAACCCTGACCCTAACCCTAGGGTTGGGTCAAGGGTTAACCCTAACCCTAACCCTAGGGTTGGGTAGGGTCTAGGGTCAACCCTGACCCTAACCCGAGGGTTGGGTAGGGTCTAGGGTTAACCCTGACCCTAACCCTAGGGTTGGGTCAAGGGTTAACCCTAACCCTAACCCTAGGGTTGGGTAGGGTCTAGGGTCAACCCTGACCCTAACCCTAGGGCTGGGTAGGGTCTAGGGTCAACCCTGACCCTAACCCGAGGGTTGGGTAGGGTCTAGGGTTAACCCTAACCCTAACCCTAGGGTTGGGTCAAGGGTTAACCCTAACCCTAACCCTAGGGTTAGGGTAGGGTCTAGGGTTAACCCTGACCCTAACCCTAGGGTTGGGTCAAGGGTTAACCCTAACCCTAACCCTAGGGTTGGGTAGGGTCTGGGGTCAACCCTGACCCTAACCCTAGGGTTGGGTCAAGGGTTAACCCTAACCCTAACCCTAGGGTTGGGTAGGGTCTGGGGTCAACCCTGACCCTAACCCTAGGGTTGGGTCAAGGGTTTACCCTAACCCTAACCCTAGGGTTGGGTAGGGTCTGGGGTCAACCCTGACCCTAACCCTAGGGTTGGGTAGGGTCTGGGGTCAACCCTGACCCTAACCCTAGGGTTGGGTCAAGGGTTAACCCTAACCCTAACCCTAGGGTTAGGGTAGGGTCTAGGGTTAACCCTGACCCTAACCCTAGGGTTAGGGTAGGGTCTAGGGTCAACCCTAACCCTATCCCTAGGGTTGGGTCAAGGGTTAACCCTAACCCTAACCCTAGGGTTGGGTAGGGTCTAGGGTCAACCCTGACCCTTACCCTAGGGTTGGGTAGGGTCTGGGGTCAACCCTGACCCTAACCCGAGGGTTGGGTAGGGTCTAGGGTTAACCCTAACCCTAACCCTAGGGTTGGGTCAAGGGTTAACCCTAACCCTAACCCTAGGGTTAGGGTAGGATCTAGGGTTAACCCTGACCCTAACCCTAGGGTTAGGGTAGGGTCTAGGGTCAACCCTAACCCTATCCCTAGGGTTGGGTAGGGTCTAGGGTCAACCCTGACCCTTACCCTAGGGTTGGGTAGGGTCTGGGGTCAACCCTGACCCTAACCCTAGGGTTGGGTCAAGGGTTAACCCTAACCCTAACCCTAGGGTTAGGGTAGGGTCTAGGGTTTACCCTGACCCTAACCCTAGGGTTGGGTAGGGTCTAGGGTCAACCCTGACCCTAACCCGAGGGTTGGGTAGGGTCTAGGGTTAACCCTAACCCTAACCCTAGGGTTGGGTCAAGGGTTAACCCTGACCCTAACCCTAGGGTTAGGGTAGGGTCTAGGGTCAACCCTAACCCTAACCCTAGGGTTGGGTAGGGTCTGGGGTTAACCCTGACCCTAACCCTAGGGTTAGGGTAGGGTCTAGGGTTAACCCTGACCCTAACCCTAGGGTTAGGGTAGGGTCTAGGGTCAACCCTAACCCTAACCCTAGGGTTGGGTCAAGGGTTAACCCTAACCCTAGGGTTAGGGTAGCGTCTAGGGTCAACCCTGACCCTAACCCGAGGGTTGGGTAGGGTCTAGGGTTAACCCTAACCCTAACCCTAGGGTTAGGGTAGGGTCTAGGGTCAACCCTGACCCTAACCCTAGGGTTGGGTAGGGTCTCGGGTCAACCCTGACCCTAACCCGAGGGTTGGGTAGGGTCTAGGGTTAACCCTAACCCTAACCCTAGGGTTAGGGTAGGGTCTAGGGTCAACCCTAACCCTAACCCTAGGGTTGGGTCAAGGGTTAACCCTAACCCTAGGGTTAGGGTAGGGTCTAGGGTCAACCCTGACCCTAACCCGAGGGTTGGGTAGGGTCTAGGGTTAACCCTAACCCTAACCCTAGGGTTAGGGTAGGGTCTAGGGTTAACCCTGACCCTAACCCTAGGGTTGGGTCAAGGGTTAACCCTAACCCTAACCCTAGGGTTGGGTAGGGTCTAGGGTCAACCCTGACCCTAACCCTAGGGTTGGGTCAAGGGTTAACCCTAACCCCAACCCTAGGGTTGGGTAGGGTCTGGGGTCAACCCTGACCCTAACCCTAGGGTTGGGTCAAGGGTTAACCCTAACCCTAACCCTAGGGTTAGGGTAGGGTCTAGGGTTAACCCTGACCCTAACCCTAGGGTTAGCGTAGGGTCTAGGGTCAACCCTAACCCTATCCCTAGGGTTGGGTCAAGGGTTAACCCTAACCCTAACCCTAGGGTTGGGTAGGGTCTAGGGTCAACCCTGACCCTTACCCTAGGGTTGGGTAGGGTCTGGGGTTAACCCTAACCCTAACCCTAGGGTTGGGTCAAGGGTTAACCCTAACCCTAACCCTAGGGTTGGGTAGGGTCTGGGGTTAACCCTAACCCTAACCCTAGGGTTGGGTCAAGGGTTAACCCTAACCCTAACCCTAGGGTTAGGGTCTAGGGTTAACCCTGACCCTAACCCTAGGGTTGGGTCAAGGGTTAACCCTAACCCTAACCCTAGGGTTGGGTAGGGTCTAGGGTCAACCCTGACCCTAACCCTAGGGTTAGGGTAGGGTCTAGGGTCAACCCTAACCCTAACCCTAGGGTTGGGTAGGGTCTGGGGTTAACCCTGACCCTAACCCTAGGGTTGGGTCAAGGGTTAACCCTAACCCTAGGGTTAGGGTAGGGTCTAGGGTCAACCCTGACCCTAACCCGAGGGTTGGGTAGGGTCTAGGGTTAACCCGAACCCTAACCCTAGGGTTAGGGTAGGGTCTAGGGTCAACCCTGACCCTAACCCTAGGGTTAGGGTAGGGTCTCGGGTCAACCCTGACCCTAACCCGAGGGTTGGGTAGGGTCTAGGGTTAACCCTAACCCTAACCCTAGGGTTAGGGTAGGGTCTAGGGTTAACCCTGACCCTAACCCTAGGGTTAGGGTAGGGTCTAGGGTCAACCCTAACCCTAACCCTAGGGTTGGGTCAAGGGTTAACCCTAACCCTAGGGTTAGGGTAGCGTCTAGGGTCAACCCTGACCCTAACCCGAGGGTTGGGTAGGGTCTAGGGTTAACCCTAACCCTAACCCTAGGGTTAGGGTAGGGTCTAGGGTCAACCCTGACCCTAACCCTAGGGTTGGGTAGGGTCTCGGGTCAACCCTGACCCTAACCCGAGGGTTGGGTAGGGTCTAGGGTTAACCCTAACCCTAACCCTAGGGTTAGGGTAGGGTCTAGGGTCAACCCTAACCCTAACCCTAGGGTTGGGTCAAGGGTTAACCCTAACCCTAGGGTTAGGGTAGGGTCTAGGGTCAACCCTGACCCTAACCCGAGGGTTGGGTAGGGTCTAGGGTTAACCCTAACCCTAACCCTAGGGTTAGGGTAGGGTCTAGGGTTAACCCTGACCCTAACCCTAGGGTTGGGTCAAGGGTTAACCCTAACCCTAACCCTAGGGTTGGGTAGGGTCTAGGGTCAACCCTGACCCTAACCCTAGGGTTGGGTCAAGGGTTAACCCTAACCCCAACCCTAGGGTTGGGTAGGGTCTGGGGTCAACCCTGACCCTAACCCTAGGGTTGGGTCAAGGGTTAACCCTAACCCTAACCCTAGGGTTAGGGTAGGGTCTAGGGTTAACCCTGACCCTAACCCTAGGGTTAGCGTAGGGTCTAGGGTCAACCCTAACCCTATCCCTAGGGTTGGGTCAAGGGTTAACCCTAACCCTAGGGTTGGGTAGGGTCTAGGGTCAACCCTGACCCTTACCCTAGGGTTGGGTAGGGTCTGGGGTTAACCCTAACCCTAACCCTAGGGTTGGGTCAAGGGTTAACCCTAACCCTAACCCTAGGGTTGGGTAGGGTCTGGGGTTAACCCTAACCCTAACCCTAGGGTTGGGTCAAGGGTTAACCCTAACCCTAACCCTAGGGTTAGGGTAGGGTCTAGGGTTAACCCTGACCCTAACCCTAGGGTTGGGTCAAGGGTTAACCCTAACCCTAACCCTAGGGTTGGGTAGGGTCTAGGGTCAACCCTGACCCTAACCCTAGGGTTGGGTCAAGGGTTAACCCTAACCCTAACCCTAGGGTTGGGTAGGGTCTGGGGTCAACGCTGACCCTAACCCTAACCCTAGGGTTAGGGTAGGGTCTAGGGTTAACCCTGACCCTAACCCTAGGGTTAGGGTAGGGTCTAGGGTCAACCCTAACCCTATCCCTAGGGTTGGGTAGGGTCTAGGGTCAACCCTGACCCTTACCCTAGGGTTGGGTAGGGTCTGGGGTCAACCCTGACCCTAACCCTAGGGTTGGGTCAAGGGTTAACCCTAACCCTAACCCTAGGGTTAGGGTAGGGTCTAGGGTTAACCCTGACCCTAACCCTAGGGTTAGGGTAGGGTCTAGGGTCAACCCTAACCCTAACCCTAGGGTTGGGTAGGGTCTGGGGTCAACCCTGACCCTAACCCTAGGGTTGGGTCAAGGGTTAACCCTAACCCTAACCCTAGGGTTAGGGTAGGGTCTAGGGTTTACCCTGACCCTAACCCTAGGGTTGGGTAGGGTCTAGGGTCAACCCTGACCCTAACCCGAGGGTTGGGTAGGGTCTAGGGTTAACCCTAACCCTAACCCTAGGGTTAGGGTAGGGTCTAGGGTCAACCCTAACCCTAACCCTAGGGTTGGGTCAAGGGTTAACCCTAACCCTAGGGTTAGGGTAGGGTCTAGGGTCAACCCTGACCCTAACCCGAGGGTTGGGTAGGGTCTAGGGTTAACCCTAACCCTAACCCTAGGGTTAGGGTAGGGTCTAGGGTTAACCCTGACCCTAACCCTAGGGTTGGGTCAAGGGTTAACCCTAACCCTAACCCTAGGGTTGGGTAGGGTCTAGGGTCAACCCTGACCCTAACCCTAGGGTTGGGTCAAGGGTTAACCCTAACCCTAACCCTAGGGTTGGGTAGGGTCTGGGGTCAACCCTGACCCTAACCCTAGGGTTGGGTCAAGGGTTAACCCTAACCCTAACCCTAGGGTTAGGGTAGGGTCTAGGGTTAACCCTGACCCTAACCCTAGGGTTAGCGTAGGGTCTAGGGTCAACCCTAACCCTATCCCTAGGGTTGGGTCAAGGGTTAACCCTAACCCTAACCCTAGGGTTAGGGTAGGGTCTAGGGTTAACCCTGACCCTAACCCTAGGGTTAGCGTAGGGTCTAGGGTCAACCCTAACCCTATCCCTAGGGTTGGGTCAAGGGTTAACCCTAACCCTAACCCTAGGGTTGGGTAGGGTCTAGGGTCAACCCTGACCCTTACCCTAGGGTTGGGTAGGGTCTGGGGTTAACCCTAACCCTAACCCTAGGGTTGGGTCAAGGGTTAACCCTAACCCTAACCCTAGGGTTGGGTAGGGTCTGGGGTTAACCCTAACCCTAACCCTAGGGTTGGGTCAAGGGTTAACCCTAACCCTAACCCTAGGGTTAGGGTAGGGTCTAGGGTTAACCCTGACCCTAACCCTAGGGTTGGGTCAAGGGTTAACCCTAACCCTAACCCTAGGGTTGGGTAGGGTCTAGGGTCAACCCTGACCCTAACCCTAGGGTTGGGTCAAGGGTTAACCCTAACCCTAACCCTAGGGTTGGGTAGGGTCTGGGGTCAACCCTGACCCTAACCCTAGGGTTGGGTCAAGGGTTTACCCTAACCCTAACCCTAGGGTTAGGGTAGGGTCTAGGGTTAACCCTGACCCTAACCCTAGGGTTAGGGTAGGGTCTAGGGTCAACCCTAACCCTATCCCTAGGGTTGGGTAGGGTCTAGGGTCAACCCTGACCCTTACCCTAGGGTTGGGTAGGGTCTGGGGTCAACCCTGACCCTAACCCTAGGGTTGGGTCAAGGGTTAACCCTAACCCTAACCCTAGGGTTAGGGTAGGGTCTAGGGTTAACCCTGACCCTAACCCTAGGGTTAGGGTAGGGTCTAGGGTCAACCCTAACCCTAACCCTAGGGTTGGGTAGGGTCTGGGGTCAACCCTGACCCTAACCCTAGGGTTGGGTCAAGGGTTAACCCTAACCCTAACCCTAGGGTTAGGGTAGGGTCTAGGGTTTACCCTGACCCTAACCCTAGGGTTGGGTAGGGTCTAGGGTCAACCCTGACCCTAACCCGAGGGTTGGGTAGGGTCTAGGGTCAACCCTAACCCTAACCCTAGGGTTGGGTCAAGGGTTAACCCTAACCCTAGGGTTAGGGTAGGGTCTAGGGTCAACCCTGACCCTAACCCGAGGGTTGGGTAGGGTCTAGGGTTAACCCTAACCCTAACCCTAGGGTTAGGGTAGGGTCTAGGGTTAACCCTGACCCTAACCCTAGGGTTGGGTCAAGGGTTAACCCTAACCCTAACCCTAGGGTTGGGTAGGGTCTGGGGTCAACCCTGACCCTAACCCTAGGGTTGGGTCAAGGGTTAACCCTAACCCCAACCCTAGGGTTAGGGTAGGGTCTAGGGTTAACCCTGACCCTAACCCTAGGGTTAGCGTAGGGTCTAGGGTCAACCCTAACCCTATCCCTAGGGTTGGGTCAAGGGTTAACCCTAACCCTAACCCTAGGGTTGGGTAGGGTCTAGGGTCAACCCTGACCCTTACCCTAGGGTTGGGTAGGGTCTGGGGTTAACCCTAACCCTAACCCTAGGGTTGGGTCAAGGGTTAACCCTAACCCTAACCCTAGGGTTAGGGTAGGGTCTAGGGTTAACCCTGACCCTAACCCTAGGGTTGGGTCAAGGGTTAACCCTAACCCTAACCCTAGGGTTGGGTAGGGTCTAGGGTCAACCCTGACCCTAACCCTAGGGTTGGGTCAAGGGTTAACCCTAACCCTAACCCTAGGGTTGGGTAGGGTCTGGGGTCAACCCTGACCCTAACCCTAGGGTTGGGTCAAGGGTTTACCCTAACCCTAACCCTAGGGTTAGGGTAGGGTCTAGGGTTAACCCTGACCCTAACCCTAGGGTTAGGGTAGGGTCTAGGGTCAACCCTAACCCTATCCCTAGGGTTGGGTAGGGTCTAGGGTTAACCCTGACCCTAACCCTAGGGTTAGGGTAGGGTCTAGGGTCAACCCTAACCCTATCCCTAGGGTTGGGTAGGGTCTAGGGTCAACCCTGACCCTTACCCTAGGGTTGGGTAGGGTCTGGGGTCAACCCTGACCCTAACCCTAGGGTTAGGGTAGGGTCTCGGGTCAACCCTGACCCTAACCCGAGGGTTGGGTAGGGTCTAGGGTTAACCCTAACCCTAACCCTAGGGTTAGGGTAGGGTCTAGGGTCAACCCTAACCCTAACCCTAGGGTTGGGTCAAGGGTTAACCCTAACCCTAGGGTTAGGGTAGCGTCTAGGGTCAACCCTGACCCTAACCCGAGGGTTGGGTAGGGTCTAGGGTTAACCCTAACCCTAACCCTAGGGTTAGGGTAGGGTCTAGGGTCAACCCTGACCCTAACCCTAGGGTTGGGTAGGGTCTCGGGTCAACCCTGACCCTAACCCGAGGGTTGGGTAGGGTCTAGGGTTAACCCTAACCCTAACCCTAGGGTTAGGGTAGGGTCTAGGGTTAACCCTGACCCTAACCCTAGGGTTAGGTCAAGGGTTAACCCTAACCCTAGGGTTAGGGTAGGGTCTAGGGTCAACCCTGACCCTAACCCGAGGGTTGGGTAGGGTCTAGGGTTAACCCTAACCCTAACCCTAGGGTTAGGGTAGGGTCTAGGGTTAACCCTGACCCTAACCCTAGGGTTGGGTCAAGGGTTAACCCTAACCCTAACCCTAGGGTTGGGTAGGGTCTAGGGTCAACCCTGACCCTAACCCTAGGGTTGGGTCAAGGGTTAACCCTAACCCTAACCCTAGGGTTAGGGTAGGGTCTAGGGTTAACCCTGACCCTAACCCTAGGGTTGGGTAGGGTCTAGGGTCAACCCTGACCCTAACCCGAGGGTTGGGTAGGGTCTAGGGTTAACCCTAACCCTAACCCTAACCCTAGGGTTAGGGTAGGGTCTAGGGTCAACCCTGACCCTAACCCTAGGGTTGGGTAGGGTCTCGGGTCAACCCTGACCCTAACCCGAGGGTTGGGTAGGGTCTAGGGTTAACCCTAACCCTAACCCTAGGGTTAGGGTAGGGTCTAGGGTTAACCCTGACCCTAACCCTAGGGTTAGGGTAGGGTCTAGGGTCAACCCTAACCCTATCCCTAGGGTTGGGTAAAGGGTTAACCCTAACCCTAACCCTAGGGTTGGGTAGGGTCTAGGGTCAACCCTGACCCTAACCCTAGGGTTGGGTAGGGTCTCGGGTCAACCCTGACCCTAACCCGAGGGTTGGGTAGGGTCTAGGGTTAACCCTAACCCTAACCCTAGGGTTAGGGTAGGGTCTAGGGTCAACCCTAACCCTATCCCTAGGGTTGGGTCAAGGGTTAACCCTAACCCTAACCCTAGGGTTGGGTAGGGTCTAGGGTCAACCCTGACCCTAACCCTAGGGTTGGGTAGGGTCTCGGGTCAACCCTGACCCTAACCCGAGGGTTGGGTAGGGTCTAGGGTTAACCCTAACCCTAACCCTAGGGTTAGGGTAGGGTCTAGGGTTAACCCTGACCCTAACCCTAGGGTTAGGGTAGGGTCTAGGGTCAACCCTAACCCTATCCCTAGGGTTGGGTCAAGGGTTAACCCTAACCCTAACCCTAGGGTTGGGTAGGGTCTAGGGTCAACCCTGACCCTTACCCTAGGGTTGGGTAGGGTCTCGGGTCAACCCTGACCCTAACCCGAGGGTTGGGTAGGGTCTAGGGTTAACCCTAACCCTAACCCTAGGGTTAGGGTAGGGTCTAGGGTCAACCCTGACCCTAACCCTAGGGTTGGGTAGGGTCTCGGGTCAACCCTGACCCTAACCCGAGGGTTGGGTAGGGTCTAGGGTTAACCCTAACCCTAACCCTAGGGTTAGGGTAGGGTCTAGGGTTAACCCTGACCCTAACCCTAGGGTTAGGGTAGGGTCTAGGGTCAACCCTAACCCTATCCCTAGGGTTGGGTAAAGGGTTAACCCTAACCCTAACCCTAGGGTTGGGTAGGGTCTAGGGTCAACCCTGACCCTAACCCTAGGGTTGGGTAGGGTCTCGGGTCAACCCTGACCCTAACCCGAGGGTTGGGTAGGGTCTAGGGTTAACCCTAACCCTAACCCTAGGGTTAGGGTAGGGTCTAGGGTCAACCCTAACCCTATCCCTAGGGTTGGGTCAAGGGTTAACCCTAACCCTAACCCTAGGGTTGGGTAGGGTCTAGGGTCAACCCTGACCCTAACCCTAGGGTTGGGTAGGGTCTCGGGTCAACCCTGACCCTAACCCGAGGGTTGGGTAGGGTCTAGGGTTAACCCTAACCCTAACCCTAGGGTTAGGGTAGGGTCTAGGGTTAACCCTGACCCTAACCCTAGGGTTAGGGTAGGGTCTAGGGTCAACCCTAACCCTATCCCTAGGGTTGGGTCAAGGGTTAACCCTAACCCTAACCCTAGGGTTGGGTAGGGTCTAGGGTCAACCCTGACCCTTACCCTAGGGTTGGGTAGGGTCTCGGGTCAACCCTGACCCTAACCCGAGGGTTGGGTAGGGTCTAGGGTTAACCCTAACCCTAACCCTAGGGTTAGGGTAGGGTCTAGGGTCAACCCTGACCCTAACCCTAGGGTTGGGTAGGGTCTCGGGTCAACCCTGACCCTAACCCGAGGGTTGGGTAGGGTCTAGGGTTAACCCTAACCCTAACCCTAGGGTTAGGGTAGGGTCTAGGGTTAACCCTGACCCTAACCCTAGGGTTAGGGTAGGGTCTAGGGTCAACCCTAACCCTATCCCTAGGGTTGGGTCAAGGGTTAACCCTAACCCTAACCCTAGGGTTGGGTAGGGTCTAGGGTCAACCCTGACCCTAACCCTAGGGTTGGGTAGGGTCTCGGGTCAACCCTGACCCTAACCCGAGGGTTGGGTAGGGTCTAGGGTTAACCCTAACCCTAACCCTAGGGTTAGGGTAGGGTCTAGGGTTAACACTGACCCTAACCCTAGGGTTAGGGTAGGGTCTAGGGTCAACCCTAACCCTATCCCTAGGGTTGGGTCAAGGGTTAACCCTAACCCTAACCCTAGGGTTGGGTAGGGTCTAGGGTCAACCCTGACCCTTACCCTAGGGTTGGGTAGGGTCTCGGGTCAACCCTGACCCTAACCCGAGGGTTGGGTAGGGTCTAGGGTTAACCCTAACCCTAACCCTAGGGTTAGGGTAGGGTCTAGGGTCAACCCTGACCCTAACCCTAGGGTTGGGTAGGGTCTCGGGTCAACCCTGACCCTAACCCGAGGGTTGGGTAGGGTCTAGGGTTAACCCTAACCCTAACCCTAGGGTTAGGGTAGGGTCTAGGGTTAACCCTGACCCTAACCCTAGGGTTAGGGTAGGGTCTAGGGTCAACCCTAACCCTATCCCTAGGGTTGGGTCAAGGGTTAACCCTAACCCTAACCCTAGGGTTGGGTAGGGTCTGGGGTCAACCCTGACCCTAACCCTTGGGTTGGGTTGGGTCTAGGATCAACCCTGGCCCTGACCCCTGGGTTGGGTAGGGTCGTGTTGGGTCGGGTTATGGGTACCCAACCCTCACCCTAGGGTAGGGTTGGGTCGGGTTGTGGGTACCCCCGACGTGCTGTAGGGTAGGGTAGGGTAGGGTAGGGTAGGGTAGGGTAGGGTAGGGTAGGGTAGGGTAGGGTAGGGTAGGGTAGGGGCCCCCCCCCCCCTCCGGCCCAACGTTAAGACCGGCCCCAGAATTAGCCAGAGGCCTGCCCTACCCCCTCCCTCCCGACTTCACTATCCTCCTGCACCGCGGGGGATCACGGCCACACTTTCCCTAGCCTGGAATGAACCCTTCCCACCCTGCCTCTTCCCTTCGACCCCTGTGCTGCTGCGTAAGCACTGCGCTGACGTATCTCCAGCTCCGGTAGGAGCCAGTTGGACTTCAGAGCTCTGGTGCAAAGGTTGCAGAAATCTGCTAAGCGTGCTGTGTAGCGTGTGGTGATCGCATCAAGACTCTTCGTCTTTACTCCATTAAAAACAGATGCGGGGTACGAACACGTGTGGAGGCTGTGCCAAAAGCATGTCTCCTCTCGATTGGTGCGTTCGTGTACCACTTGACGGATATGTGTGAGCTGTATTTGCACAATCGAAACCTTGGATGTTTCTGTTTGATTCTTGTTATTAAACCATTCGGAGAAGTGCGGTGGGGGGGTGTGGGGAGGGGGGGGATGACAGTGTTTTCTGGTGTAACCGTGTTATCCGCATCTCCTCCGAGCACCGCGAGGGGCGGGGGGATGGATGCTTGCAGCTGAGGCAGAGCCACTGGCGGAACTCTCCAGCGCCTTTTATGCCAGCGGCTTTGCCGATGCGGCCTTTATTCGGAGTTCCTTTGTTTTTTGAGAGCAGTGCAAACACTCTCTTGACACTACTTCAGCCTGGCAGTCATCGGTGAAAAGCCTTGTTGATTCAAGTTCAGAGGACAGAGTTTCTCATCTCTTCAAGTTCTTCCCCCTCTGAGGGCCTCTCTCTGTCTGGGAATGCTTCAGAGTCCCCCTCCCACGTCAGAACAAGAACGAAGAAACCTCAGAAATGGTTGCGAGGGTTGGTTGCACACTGGGAGAGAGAGAGAGAGAGAGAGAGAGAGATACGAAGGTGTGGCATTTGCAGGGGGAACTCAAGCTGGAGGAAGTTGGATGGGCGTCCGTCTCAGCTGGATTCAGTAGATATCTTGCCAGAAACAGTCGGTCCATTCAGGGGGCGCTGGGGAATCGTGCAGATCGGCACGAACCCGTCTGGACAGGCCAGCGCGGCAACAGAGCAATAGCTTGGGGGGAGAGTCGCACGGTGACTCGTGTCATGCCTGATGCCATGCTGTGTTATTGATAACAAGATACAGTGGATTGCATGATATCTTGATACAACTTCCACCTGATTTCATCTGTGTTGCGGCGGTGGTCTGGCCGAAACTCAGGGTGTCAAAATCAGAAGAACATGTTATCAGGAAGAACAAGGCCGCCGCGCTCTGAGTCGCAGAAGGAGCGGTCTGCGACGAGGCTGACAAAGAGCTAGCTAAGGACGCCACCGGCTGGGTTGAACCTGAACCCGATACTTCCTGTCATGTGTAGGTAGTACACACATCCCACCTTACACGACTGCATAAAATGCGTGCACTGGACTGTGCTGCCTCCACCCCTCCACACTCCTGGTGGATTACTTTCCCGGGTTTGGCGCACAAACACCGCCTTTGGCTGTTGGGAGCAGCACACACTAGGCCCCCCACCCCACCCCACCCACCCACCGACCCGCACATTAAAATTACTGCCATCGGAGGGTGGTGGTGCGATGATACAGAGGAGAGTATGCAGGCTGGCCTTTTCCCCTCAGGGTGTATGTTACCTAGGCTAGGCACTCCGTGCTACAACTGTCAGCCTGGCACCCAAATTAATGCTGCTGCTGGGGGCTACGGAGACCAGTATATTTCAGCAACGCCACAAATCTGTGAGGAGATTAACTTGTCCTCTCTTGAGGGCGAAAGACTTAGGGCGTCAGAGTGTGCAGAGACGAGAGGTCTCCACAAGATTGTGCGGAGAGGGAGAGACAGAGAGAGGCCATGCGTTTGATTTGACTGACGCTTGCGTTGGCTGGAGCTTCAGGGGGACAGCACGCCCAGTGGCTGTCGGCACGCTGTCAAGCCCTTTGAGAGGGAGAGAAAGAGACAGGCGGGACCGACCCATCAGCCACCCAATCAATCCGAGACAGTTGTGACGTGCAACTCTTATTTTACTTTGCGGCTTTGCGACCAAACAGACCGGAAGAGAGATTGTTGAAAGAGAGGAACGGGGAAGGGGGGGGGGGCGGGGGAGGTGGTGCTGGCCCGGGGGCACAGCCGAGTGAAAGGTCTGGCATCCACTTGCTGGTCCCACACAGCGCGCACAGCACCGCCCCCGAGGCACCCGCCCCCCAGCAGACGAGCAGCTGCTGCCTCACGCAGACTTCATAATCATGCGGATCTCTCCCTGTCGGGTGTGGTGGGGTGCAGCAGTGCAGATGGCGGAGTTGCTCCATACCTGTGTGTTCACGAAAAGGACGCCAGCCCCGTTGCGGTGGCCCTCGTAATCAGAAGAGGAGAAGATTGTGATCACGCGGCCCGATTTCGCCAGTTTAAGCCCTGTGAGGTGAGGTGTTGGGGCGGGTGGTGGTGGTGGTGGTGGCCAAATCATCGCTCACAACTGCCGGTGTTGTGTGGCATGCATACCATCAGACTTCTCCTGGTGTGCCCGGAAGATGAAGTCGAAGCCGTAGCGGTCGCAGAAGTTGTCCACTGCCTTCGTCCCGAAGCAGATGACACCTTCACCTCGCGTGTTGTTACCGAAGCCGTGGTCGTTTAGCGAGTAGTAGCCTTCGTCGTCCTCCCAGTCCTTGGGATCGCTCCAGCAGAGGTCGGACGCCATCTGGACCAGGCGGGATGGCTGGTCCACCGCAGGCTCGAAGGTGCTGAACACCTCCAGGTGGGGGAAGAGTGGGTCGCGGAGTGTTTCCAGGCGCCTGTCCTGCCCCCCTTCGTACCGAGGGATGCCGCCGTGCGAGCAGAAGATCTTGTGGTCGATCTCGCAGGCGAGCGGGAAGTGCCTAAAGAGCTCATTCATCTTCGTCCACAGCTCCACGCCACGCGCGTTGCCAAAGGCCCTGACACACTGGCGCTGGAACGCGCTCTCGCCGTAGTGCCGCACGTCGCCGTTCACAAGAGGGTCCTCGTGGTTGCCACGCAGCAGGGTGACCTTCTGTGGGTTGGAAAGCTTGAGGGACATCAACAGACACAGCACCTCCAGCCCGTACGAACCCCGGTCCACATAGTCGCCGAGGAAGATAAGGTTGCAGGGCGTGTACTCCAGGTCGATGAAGTTGATGATGTTCTCCAGGAAATACGACACATCCCCGTAGTTCCCGTGCGTGTCGCCAAATGTGTAGCACGGGCTCTGCTGGTAGACGTAGATGGGCTCCTTCTCCATGATGGGTGTGAGCCCATCGCACAGGCCCCGAAGGTATTTGTAAAATTTGTCGATGTCGTGCGAGAAGGTGTTTTTCATCTCGTTGTACGCAGCCGCAACGTAGTCCATCGCCTGCCTTGCCAGGGGCGGGAACGGCTTATGCAGCATCTTATCCGTCCGCAGGGCCTGCAGCGAATGCACAGTCGCAATCCTGTCCAGCATCTGCTTGTCAAGCGCGGGCACCTTCTTCTTTTCCTTCACAAGAGGGGCTGACGTCGGCGACGTCGGCGCCTTCGCCTTAGGCGATGTGGAGCGCGTCAGCAGCCCAGTCACCTTCGACAGGGGGCCGCTCTTCGGGCTCTCAAGCGACTTGCTCCGCTTGTCCTTCTTCTCCGGCTCCTCCCCGAAGGAGCCGAAGGAGACGTTCTCCCCTGCACCGTACCCTGCGGGGGTGTCGGGCTCACGCACATCCACACGGCCTGCCGTCTCTGCGATGATCTCTGCAAGGCTCTTGTGGATCATGCCCTCGCGCGTCATCGTCAGAACCTGTGAGCTCAGCCGGTAGGTCGTCGGGTTCTTGGGGGGCGGCGGGCCGGGGCGCCTGGGCGGCCCTTCGCTGATCAACGAGCACGACATGATGTCCGCTGCACGCGAAGCGGGGCTCTCTGGCGGCGACGCCAACGCCACAGGGGCCTCCAAGCCCTTCGCCTCGATGAACTGCTCCAGCTGGTCTATCCGCTGCCGCAGCCACGCCTCGCTGTTGGTGCGGCCATGCCCCTCCGACACCAGCTGGCACCCGCTGATGTTGAGCATCGTGGCGCCCGCCCCAGCGCCAAGCTCTGGAGGGTGGCGGTGTGCTGGGAGGGCGGGGGGCTCCAGAGGGAAGAGGCACGCAGCAGCAACACTGTCAAGCAACTGGCAGGATAATGCGCGCGGGGGTGGGGAAGCGACCTTTGCACATCGTGCACGAGCTGTGCCATTCCTATGTGTCTTGTACATAACGGAGCCGAGTAAGTGTTTTTTTTGGTTTGGTGCCCCTGAAGATGCCGATTTACATAGTTCGTACGCAAGCTCTTTCGTAGGTTTTCAAACAGGGTGGACCCTCATTGCCTTCCCATCCTCCCCCCCTGGCAACGCCCTCATGACGTTCCTTGGGACTACTGGTTTTGGGGAGCGGAGTTCAATTGAAAACGCTCCTCGGGGAACCTCCATGAAACCAGGCATGTTACAAATGTTCTTCTGGTCTCGTCGACCTCATCACCGGGATAACCAGGCAAAATTGTCCCATTTTCTCAAAATTTAGACGCCGCAGAAGCCAAGAGGGTCCAAATAGCCCCGACCTACGCAGTTCTTACGCAGTCTCCATACGATATTCAGGAGCACCATTTGTTCCTATTTTTTTTACTGTGTGTCGGACAGCGTGGAGCCTGCTTCACAAGAGGGGGGCGAGGGGGGGCGGGGGGTCACATGCAGTCCCACTGGATCCCGCAACAGTTAGGGGGTTGGGGGGCGGTGGGGGTGGGGCGCGCTGTTCAAGGGGGGGTGGGGAGAGGTGGGAGAAATTTTTGCGCATCGTTTTCATAGTATTCTGGCAGGCAGCCCGCTTTTTTGTTGTTTTAAAAATTATACTCCTTCTTGACCCCCCCCCCCCCACCCCCACCCCCAAACCCCGTTATTCACAAAACTCAGCTTGCGGAGAGAGAGAGAGAGAGAGAGACGAACGTCGCCGGGTGTGGGTGTAACCATCAAGTTTGTTTAGAATAGTTCCGGGAGGGGGAGGACGGATGGAATGGGGGGTTTGCAACGCAGCAAACACCACCCCCCCCAACCTCCCCCACTGTGTGTACACACTGCTGAGACTAAAGCACGCACCCCCCCCCCCTCGAGAAGCCACACGACAACACGGTCTCCATTCTCATCCGGGGGTGGGCCCCCCTCCGGATAAGACGAACAGTCGGGGCCCTCCCAAACACGATTATCAGCAGCTCGCACCACCCACCCCTCCCACCCGCCCCCCCCCCCCCTCCCTCACACCCGAAAGACAAGACACAAGACGCGTGGTGCGAAGCAGCAGTGCTACCTGCAGATCTTTTGCTCTCTGTTGTGCAACCCACACACAGCAGCCAAGCGGGGGGTGGTGGGAATGCATGGGTATGGGGGGGGGGGGGGGGGTGTGGTAAGGTGCGGCGCTGCGTTTCGGCGATAACAATGGGAGAGGCGGGGAGGGGGTGGGGGGGGGAGGGGGGGGGGGCGGCAGGGGAGGACATCCACTCTCTGTGCCAAACACTGTGTTTGTGTGTCTTGTGCACACACACACACACCCCTCCCCCCCCCCTCACTTCTCTGACTTTAGAACGGGGGTGGTTGGTTATTATACTGCGTTTCACTTTGGTATCGACGATCTCCAGCCTGGCGTACACAAGACGACCCGACTGTGACGCACACAATTTTCATTTTTTTTTTGCGGGAGTACATCTCCTCTCGGGTGTCTGGGTGGTCGCGGTGTGCGGTGTGCGGGGTGGGGGCGGGGGGGGGGGGATCAGATGCTGCAACCAGGGATGGCCGCAAGATACACACACACACGTGAATCTTTTTTATAGGATGCGCAGAGCACACCAAGCACCAGCTCTTGATGTGATCTGAACACTGAAACACACACCCCACCACGTGGGATACACCTATCCCACACAGTGTGATGTGCTGTGTGTGGGAGTCTATAAGGGAGTATTGTGCATGCTGTGGCTTCACCACGTGCTGGGTCAGAGGAGGTGCCAAAACCCGAGTGGTCGATCGGCTCCCCAGCAGGCAGGGCATGGTTACCAAAGGCAACGGTTGGGGCGGGACCAAACCTGACCAGCACGTCACACACACGCTGGCATGCACGGAAGGAGGGGGGGGAGGGGGAGGGCGGGGAAGGGAGTTCCGGTGTTGAAACCCTTCTCTCCCACGCTTCCCCCCCCCCCACCTTTCACCACACACTGCCTTGTCTGGGCGGTGTGAAGTGTTCGCAAAGAAAAATATAGGATCCGTACGGTGAAAGCTTGACCCCCCCCTCCCCCATGCACCCGACGCCAACTGTGGGCGAATTACGTCCCACTTTTGCGGGGCAGTGGGGGGGGTGGGGGTGGGGGTGGGGCTGGGTGGGGGAGGCGAGGGGGACCCTGAGGGAGTTGCCTGTCGCTCTCAGGCAGGCAGGGTGCAGGAAAGTGAAGCGCCTTGTCACAGTTTCTCTTCGTTTTTCTTTTTGGCACAGTTGGCAGGAAAATACTGCGCCAAGGCCACCCCCAGTGTGTTTTGTGTGTGTGTGTGTGTGTTGTGGGGGGGGGGGGGGGTATATCGCCCTTCGGCTAAGGAGTCCTGCCGAGAACACTGGGGGAGCGGGGGGAGAACACTGGGTGGGTGGGGGGGGGGGGGGCTTGTTGGGATGCACACGCCACAAAAATCGCTCAGAAACAGTGTTAATTGGGGGTCCTCGCTCTGTGTCAAAGTGTGTCAGATTGCAGCCTATATTGACAGGCGGGCTCGCTTGTGTGCACTTTAGAGCAAAGGCTCCCATAGCATCTCCCCCCACCCCCCCCACCCCCTTCTCTCGATTTTGTTGGGAGTGACGCGCGGGCGCTTCCCCCGAGACAACCTACAACCTTGGCTCCACTGCCAAGCGTGGTGGGATAGGGGGGTGTCTGCACTTCGCTGTGTGCTGTGCCCAAGCTGTTGCCAGTGCGCCGCCGTGCAGCGAAGTGATCGGAGACTTTTACTTCTGTGCCGGAGAGAGAGAGGCTGGGGGAAGACGAAGGGAAAGACCCCTTTCCCCTGCCCCCCCCCCCCCGCCCCTGTCATCCCCTCCCCACCCCCCCCCATAAATATTACATAATCACAAACGGAACGGCACAGGAGAAGAGGAAAAAAAAGGGTGTGGAGAGACTGAGTGAGGGGAGGGGGGTGGGGGGCGGTTCCCTTTCGCAGTGTGACGGGAAGGAAGTCGCCAGAAGGCGTTTTGCACTTCGTTGGGGCATCACACATGTGGCAGGCCTGTCGCTAACTTTTCGATTTTGGAGATTTGGTGGGTTGACGCTCCTGTTTTGGGGGGGGATCAGGGGGGAAAACACTAGGGGTCAATTTTTCTCGCGCGCGCTTCGCGCGCGCTCGTGTTGTTGCCAAATTTTCCCATCGGTGGACCACTAGGTGGGCACGGTGTGAGGCGCTGGGTTCCTTCCGTGGTTCCTCTCCCGCTCGCGCCGTCGGGTGCCGGAGGAAACCAAAAAATGGCTTTCGGGACCATGATTTCGACGCTGCCCCCTGATATGTCACGGCCGTCAAAGCGCAAGGACTTGGTTACTAGACGGGCACGCGAGATGGGGGGTCTGGGGGGCAGGGCCCCCCAGCCGCCGGAGGCCACGGTAGTGAGCATCTGTTCATTGTGGGCGTACAGATTCTGTGTGAGTTGGCTGCGTCCTCCTGAGGCTACTGGAGTGGGTGGATTCCCTGACCTGATGGGAATCGAATGACTTGAGTACGAGACATACGCCACAGGGGGGTCTGGGGGGCGGAGCCCCCCAGCCGCCGGAGGCCACGGTAGTGAGCATCTGTTCCTGCAAAACCATACTCTCTTCGACGTCGACCCAGTGAAAGTGGGTTGACGCTTGGTCGACGCTTGGTGAGCGTCGACCCAGTGTAACCGGGCCAACGCTAGGTTAGCGTCGACCCAGTGTAATAAATGGGTTGACGCTTGGTCCAGGCTTGAATGGCAACCCAGTTCCACTAGGTCGACGCTCCAAGCCTCGACCAAGCGTCAACCCAGTCCACTGGGTCGACGCTGGGTCGACGCTTTTTTATGGGGGGGGAAACCCAAAATCACTGGGTCGACGGTCGACGCTTAGCGACATGCCTGCACATGTGGGGTCCGGGGGGGGGGGGGGGGGGGGGGGGGGGCGGGGGGTTATGCAACATCGACGAGGGGGCCACCAGCTCCCTTGGGCAGTGATGTGGACACAGTGTTGCTTTCATTCCGCTCTCGATAAACCGTCCGGGGTGGCGAATTCCTGGCGAATTGTCAGGGTGACACACACAGAAAGGCGTCTCTCTGAGACTCTCAAGTGATGAAGAAGCCGAGCCGCTGGCGTGTTGCTACCCTTGAAGCACCACCCAACGCAATCGTCAGGCCAGCCAAAGTAAACGGCAAACTTTCTTGCATGACTTCGTATTGGAGCGCTGGCAGGTGCAGTTGTGACAGACCACTGTCCTGCTCCACTGCCTGCCACGAGGAGCCGGATTTGACGTGCACAAAGGAGAAGGATGGCCGGGCCTTGCGGCGTTGCGATCCCACACACACCCCCCCCCCCTTCCCCCCCACCCAAAGATTGAAACGAAGGCCATTCGGGGGTCATGCAGGGAGGAGCAGGCGGTGTTAAACAAAACAGAACACGAAAATACAGTCCGCACAACCCCTCTGTGAGCTCGTCCCCGCCTCCACCACCCCCCCCTCACCCCCACTGCCTGCACCGCCAAAACACACACGGCAGCCCACCGCACAGCGCAGCGCAACCTGCAGGCTCCAGGCATTTTTATAGTCATACTCAACCGCCGACACGGTTTGGGGAAAATTCGAAAAGCCTTTGAGCGCACGCACCCCAACCAACCACCTCTCCTCCACCACGACACCCACACATCGCATGGCGCAGGGGTGGGGGTGGGGGTGGGTGTGGGCATGCCAGAGTGGGTGCCGGTGAGCTACGACGCAGAGACTCGTGCAACGCTCTCTCTCTCGTATGATTTTCAGTGCGGGTACCCCCGTCACGAGAATACCCGCATCAGCTCTCCCTCTCTCCCTCTCCTCCACCACCACCATCCAAAGATCTTGAGCAGTGGTCAGTCGCACATCGTCGAAACGTACCCCGTCCCTCCTCCCCCATTAGGTGTTTTGTTCGTTCATCCGCACATACATGCATAAAGGGCTATGAGTTTCCATAACAAGGGCCCCTGCCATACCGTTACCCCACCCACCCAGCCCCCCCTGCCAGCAGTGTCCCGTGTGTCTGAAAATATAATAACGTACCATTCTGGTGCCCTGAGCCCCCCCCCCCCCCGCCACCTCCCGCTTTCACCTGCCCCTGCCCCTCTCCGTCCCCCCCCAGGTTTTCACCCCCACCCCTTGCCAAAATCGAAACAGGCTTGCGCTGTCCTTCCTGTTGTGACAGGAGAAATTCTGTACGTTTATTTTTGTGTGGGAGGGGTGAGCGGGGAGGGGCGGGGGTGAGGGGGTGAGGGGGTGGGCCCAACCCTTTTTCTGACAACTTTCGTTTATTTTTGTGTTCTTTTTTGCCAGTGTGCAATATGCAACGAGACAACACGAGCATGCTGCTGACAACGCTGAAATTTTCGAGAGAAAGACCACAGACACCCCTTCACTCCCACCACCCCCACGCCCACCCCCCACTCCACACGGCTGACTCGTCAAGGGCTGAACCCGTCCACCACCGTGTTGTGATCTCAGTGTAGAGATGCAGAAGAGGAAGGGTGGCTCAGGCCCAGCGCGCCAACCAATAGAACAGGAGGAGATGGGGGGAAAAAAAACGAAGCCACGACATGGAAGGGGAGGGGCAAGCGGGCGGACCCACCTTTTCGATACAACTGTGTTAGAGGGGGGTGGGGTGGGGGTGGGGGGCAGGGGGAGGATGGGAGGGGCAGGAAGGGGGTAGGGGCAGCGCACTGGCGGTACGTTGTCCCTGACACAATGTTTTGTCGCGTGGTGTGCTTCTTTGGTGGATAAAAGAGACCCTTGCGGCTGTTCGGAACTAGGCTAGGGCAATCAACCCCCCCCCCCTCCCCTCCCCCTCCCCCGCGATTCTCACTTCTTCGCGGGCAGATCGCGGTTGACTCGTGTTTCCTGCAGGTGGGGGGTGTGTGGGTGTTGAGATATGCACACTCTCGTTTGGGCTTCTTCATTGCCAGATTGGATGCGCCCCGCGTGCAGGACAGACTGAGGGGGGAAGGGCGAAGACAGCAGAAGAGAAGCCGCAAGCCTGGCCCCCTGCTGAGGGGCAAGAGGGGCAAAGAGGGAGCCCCGCATACCTTCGACTGGATGAAATTAGAACAGTCCAGGCAGTAGACGACGAGCCTGTCGCCAAGGTCGGTCGGGACGGACATCTTAGAAAGCAGAGGGCTTTGGGTGATGTATTCCGGCACGGTCATCCCGTTGTTAACCTGTGTGTGGGGCGGGGCGGGGAGTGTGCCTGTGTGCCCCTGCGAGTTGGCAACCCGCTCTGTGCCCCTGCCTCTGCCCTGCGGTGAGCAGCATACCTTTGCCACCATATCTTTCAACATGTGTTTGATGGCGTACAGTGTCGGGTCCGCACTCTCCTCCGGCGTGCCCTCGTAGTCCGCAACGAGGATCCCGTTTTCTTCGTTGCCCCTCACGCAGTCGGGCGTGTTCTCGAGGATAATGAGTTTGCTCATGTCACGCCCCAGCAGCGTCAGGTCCTTGTTGTACCCAGCGCACCCTGAGAACCATTTCTTGTGGCGGTACACACAATGCCTGAAGGCGTTGTTCGGGTCGATATTGCGGATCACTGCCTGTGCGTAGGCTTTGACACCTGCCGTCCACACAATGGGTTCGCAGTTCTTTGAGAGGAATTCGAGAAGCTCGTTCAGCCCAGGCCGCGCGTACAGGGGACCCTCACGTGCGTAAATCAGTGTCTCGTCAAGGTCCAGCACAACAGTAATGCGGCCTTTGTCGTCGTAGGACTGCAGGGAGGAGTGGTGGTGGTGGCCCAGTCAACCATTCGGTGATTTGATGTTAACCTTCTTCGTCGTGTTGAGTAGTGCACCCGCAGCACACAGGGCCGCAAGCTTCACTGTTCCCCTTGGGGAGTGGACCTGCCCTCGTTGGGGCAGCGCCGCAGCAACATTGCGACTCTGGACATACCTGGGGTGGGAGCATGCATTTTGCAGGCTCGCTCACCATGCTCGGTGCCCTGGTGCGGCCGACCTTCTTCACTCCTGCTGACCGAGAATACTCCTGCGGTGGTGGAGAGTGGTGGAGGTGGAGGGAGGCCTACATCGAACATACCTGCTTGAAAGACACACCGCGCACCCGCCCCCCCGCCTTCGGTACTTGGGGCTTTTCATCTGCCCCGCCGGCGCTGGGCCTCCGTGTCCCAGTATTATAGCCCGGCATGTGATATGCCTGGGACAGCAACCTCAACTAGCGTGTACCCCTTAACCCGTGAGACTTTGCAGTCCACGGCTCTATATGCAACGGCGTCTGGTTGTGTATTCCGCCTCTTGTGTATCCTCTCTCCCTGCATGTTGGGGTGTGGGTGCAGGCTGCAGACAGGTCACGCCACACCGCCACAAGCAGAACCAAAGTCTGGGCGGGGGGGTGGGGGGGCGGGGGGGTCAGTGGGTCGGGGCGTTTCCTGCAGTGATCCAGGACTGTCGGTATATTTAGTCAGCACAGGTATGTGTGGAAAGAAGCTGGGTAGGCAAGTTGGGTAAGTATGAAATGGCACGTGAGATAAAGATAGACGTTGTTGCACACTCTGTCACGACATGGCGTGGCGCACGGAGGAGATACAGGATTTTTGCGACGCTGCAGAGCCACTTGCGGGCTCGATATATATCGGTTTCGCCCCAACCGATGCCACAAATATAAAAAATCCCAACTCCCCGTGATCCCGCAGTCTCACATCAGGTGAGGGGTTCGCGGTGGGGGGGGGGGGGGGCTTTTGTTTTGAGCTCGACAGATGAAGCAACCACCTGCCAAAACTCACGTTGGGGCAAAGGGCAGGGGTGCCCCAACCCTTGCCCCACCTGAGGCAAGCGCGCAGGAAGAGACGTTGCGAGGCAGAGGCACAGCCTAGGGGTCGAGGGGGTAGCCCTCCGTGCCCTCCATGTGGAAGGGCACGTACACCACGCTTGCGAGCTCCTCCGTGGTGACATGGCCCGTCTCCGACTTGTCGACACGGACCAGCGACTGGGGGTAGTCCCCCACAGGAATCAGCATGCGCCCAGGCGACTTGAGAGCATCAACGAGCGGTTTCGGAATCCGCGGCGCGCCTGCGCCGACGTGAATTGCGTCGAACTTCCGGCCGTCGAGGCCTTTGCTCGCATCCCCTGCCTGGACTTGAATCGCACCCGAAGCGAGGCGGTCGCCCCAGCCGTCCTTCTTGAGGTTCTCCAGCGAGAAGGGCACCAACTGCTCCACGCACTCGACACCACAGACCTGTCCCGCGTCACCCACCATGTGGGAGAAGGCGGCAACCAGGTAGCCACTGCCGCTGCCGCAGTCAAGAGCGGATGCGCCGGGCTTCAGAAAGCCCGACAGCTCCTCGAGACACATGGCGTGCATGTGCGGCGCAGAGATGGTCTGCTCGTAGCCAATGGACTGCGGTGCGTCTGCCGAAGGGCTGGACCCTGCGCGTGTGTAGTGGCCCCGGTTGACGCGACGCATGGCGGCCTCGACAGCGTTGGTCTTGATGATATCGGCACGCCGCATGTTGGAGATCAGCTCGCTGTGCGTCGCACCGCTACAACGCCACATTTTGTGTGAATCACTTGCAAGGGCAACTGAGTACGGGGGTGTCAGATGTGTCCGCAAAGCCCGAAGCGCTATCAATCTCAAATGCTGGCCGAAAGGGGGGTGGGGTGGGGTGGGGTGGTGGTCGTCCCGCACAGCTACCGTTGCCCTTACCACGTGGTTCCGCTCTCCGGCTCCTGCATCTCGATGGCGATTGACTTAACCTTCTCTGCAATGTCCTTGGCCTGCGGCAGGTCTACCTCCAGGAGGCGCCCGACCATGCGCGAGCGTGTTGCGTATAACGCAGAGCTCACGACCCGTGCAGCTGATGCAATATCCTCGTCAGATGGCTCCGTCACAGCGTGGCGCATGTGCAGCGGTGGTGCGCTCATCACAGAGTCAAGCGCATCGACAAGGCTGGTGTGGATAGGTGTCCCGATACCCACTGTGTGGTACTTCTCGGGGCTGAGGCTGCGGACCAAGAGCTGCCCCATCTTCTCCATCAGTGCTTCCAGACCTGCCGCAACAATAACACTGAAGCTGCGCTGCACAGACACACCCCATTCGTAGAGGTTGCACAGTGCAGGTGCCAGCCACTTGCCGATCAGCAAGTCCCGCACCACGACGTTGAATATGATTTCACGCGATCGCGGGTTGACCGCTTCCTTGGTCCCGGCGACAGTGACGAGGCGTGTGTCGAAGCCAGGCACCTCGAGAAACTCCAGCACGCGTTGGTTGTGCAAACGCTGCGCCAGCACCATGCAGCACCACAGCTCGAGGGGTATGCTCTCTGCGAGCACGCCCACACGGTGCAACAGATCCTCCACCATGCGGGAGACAGTCTTCGTCAAATGCACTTCGCCCCGCTCGCCGCGCGGTACTGACTTCGCCTCGTCCAGGTCGTCCCTGAGGTTTTTCTTCTTCAACAGTGGCCCCACGAGACGCTGCAGAAAGGACCCTCCGTAGGACTTGGCCAAGCTGGAGAAGAGCAGCGGCACTGCAGAGTCGGGAGGGAAGGAGAACCCCGGGTGGAGTGACTGCACCGGATCCCTTGTCATGTCCTGTGTGACCATGGCGATGACGAAGGACACCAGGTCGCCGTCCGAGGTACTCACAAGCTTTACGAGACTCGACAGAAGCAACTCTCGTTCAACAGCACGGAAGAGCTGTGTCATGATGATCAGATGCCAATGGTCGTAGTCTGAGTCTGTCACCCACAGCAGCAGGGGGTACCACGGACACCGCACCCGCAGCTGATACATGTCGCGCCACGTCCCCACGCGGTAGGTGCAGCTGTGCCACTTCGACAGGTACAGGTTGCTCCATTGGAACTCATTACGGAGTGTATTCTCGAAGGTGCACTGCACCGACATGTGTAAATGGGGTGTGGGACGACGCCGGTCCGATGCCAGACATCAAACCATCGGCATCCTGTGGTGCCGGGGTGTGCTTGGTGGCGTGGCGGCCTGGCAGACAAGCACCAATCAATAATGATCCGAATGGAGCGGGGCACCGTGGCAGCACTCTTCTCAGTTGTTAAGTACGGACATGCGACAGAACGGGCGTTGCTAGAAAGCACGCCCTGCTGTCGGTTCAGGGTGAGGGGATGTGGTTTCTGTCTGCCCCATGGCATAGTCAGACCCGGCAGTCGTGGCGACGACAAGCCAGTCCTGCCGGTATGTTTGGTAGTCGAGGTCGCGCGTCCACTTGACAAGGCGCTCCACCTCTTCTTCCAGCTCCTGGTCAGACATCGATTCGAAAAGCTTCGCCGCCTCGCTGATGACAGCCTGCTTCGATGACGCATCAGAGGTGAGGACCATCTGCTCCTGCGTGTAGAGCTGTTTCAGCCACTCGCGCCGCTTGCGCTTCACCTTCAGTGTGACGTCCTCTTTCCGCTTCAGCTTCGAGTGATGCCACGGCGCATCTTTTGGAATTGTGTACACAGGTTCCTCAGCGATGGTCTCTGCGTCTTGGAGCACGCGCTCGCTGATGCACCGCCATTCATTCCTGTCGTCACGCTTGTACCACCTCGACCTGTTGTCCACGGGCACGTCACCCTTGTTGTGTCGCAGGGCGGTGGTGGGCTGCAGGCGGCGTGCCTCGCAGTAGTCCTTCGGGGCAAACGACCCCATGTCTGCGACAGGGGCATGGCAGAAGATCTTGTAGTAGATGGTGGGCGGGAAGCTGCCGCCCCCCAGTCTGAAGCGAACATGCAGTCCGCTTGCCGAGTCGATGAGCGACGCCTCCTTTGGGTTGATGCACTTCAGCATCAGCTGTGGGTCGCCGCGCTCGCGGAACTTGATGAGGTCGACATAGAAGTGGTAGATCTGCCTGTTGACGTAGCTGCGCCACGCATCCTGGATGCGCGCTGCACACGCATCGTCTTTCGTGAAGTACAGCTGCTTGTACCGCAGGGATGTCTTGTTGCGATACTTCAGGAAGCGGTAGTTGCGCCAGATCCTTTGGAGGGTGCACGCTGCGACGTAGTAGATGCTATGTTTGTCGTATGCAAGCCAACGGACGTACTCCCTCCGCAAGAGGCATGTGCGCAGACGGGCCTGCACACGCTTAAGGCTCTGAAGGAAGAGTGCGTCATCAGGCTTCTCAATCGATTTATACTCGATAGTAAAGCGTTCCTCTGCCACACGCCACCGGCGCTTGAAGTTCTTATGGAGGTATCGCGCAAGCACGCGACGGCGCAGTATCACCCCGCGCCAGATACGTTGCATCTCGACGACTGCGAGCACATAGGCAGCGACAGGGTAGGCATTGTGCAGGTGGAACATGGCATGTTTCTGCACACGTGTCTTGCGCCACAAGTGGCTCTTCCACACGAAGGAGGACACATGAAGCTCGTCATTGAGCTCGATGGCCTTCATCCTACCTGCAGGGGTGGAAAGGAAGTGAGGAAGCACCAACAAAGCAGAGCCACCTGACTGCAGAGCGACAAGGATCAGGGCAGGGCTGAGGGATTCTGTTTGAGGGGTTCCTGTCTCGAGCATACAGCCTGCGCACAGAAGTGCCAGGCTCTCAACAGCCGGATGGGGCAGCATGTCACCCCCAGCTGTTTATCTTGCCGCGGACGGTCGAACCCGTGCCCAGACACACACAAGGGCTGGATGTCTTGCCCTGTCCGCACAGTGGGCAAGGTGACGTCTTCTCGACAAAGGAGGGGAGATCCACAACGCTCACGCGACGCTGTCCGTCGCCGTCAGACACATCGCTGCTGGAGTCGTCAACCCTGGGCTGGAGCCAAGGGAGCCCACGGAGGTACTCAAGCTTCTCTGCGACCCAGCCGTCCCCCTCATGGTGTATGGCGGCAGCCTTCTCCAGAAGGGCTTTGGCGGTCACCCAGTCCCCAGACGACACGCCGACATATTCTGCTTTGCGCTCGTAAAGTTTCAGCGCATGGTTCGACCGGGTTGGGTGGGACTGTGTCTCCAGGATCTCTTCAGCCTTGAGGAAGTGGTTCCCAGCAGTGCGCCACAGCGTCGCGCCCTCGCTCTCGTTGCCGGAGAGGTGTGCGTGGCAACCACGCAGGAAGATGGCATGCGCTTGCGTGAGGTGCAGCAGCGGCTGCATCCCGTCGGGGATGCCGATCGTCTGCGCCTGGTCCAAAGCGTCGAAGGCCATTGCGAGCTTGTCCTGGTCGCCGCTGTGTTCGACCCTGAGCAGAAGCACGTCAGCAAGCATCACATGCTCGCCAGCAAGTAACTGTGCATCGCCCGACCGCAGTGCTGCAGTGATGAGACCGCGCTGCAGCGATACTGCTTCGTCGCACTTGTTCTGTGCTAGCCGCTCTTGAATGCGGTTGCGAAAGAACTGAATTTTTTCGTGGAGGTTGTGTGTGAAGGTGCTGTCGGAACTCCCCCTGCGCGTATCACCGAGGCTATCACTTACGGTGTCTTTCTTCACTGATTCGGCGTCGTTGACCGCCTGGTCGGAGGAAACTTTGCATCCCATAGCAGCGCATTCCGATTCATGTGTACATAGTGCTTCTGGGTGGTGTGGTTGTGTAGTGTGATTTGCATCGGCAGAGACACATAGCAAATGAATGCAAGGGGCGTGGGAGGGAGTCATCACGTCAAGCATAACTCTAAGCAGCCGTAGCCTCACACCAGCACGAAGCCCACCAAGAAGCACAGGCTGAACCCGACAGTGTTCCGCATCGCGATGCACAGGGACCGCTCTGCCGTGCTGCTGGGCTCTTGTGTACCACCCCACCCCTTCAGCGCCTTGTAACACTCTGCAGACCCTGCCTGCGCTGCGACGGCAAGAGGCGCGTCACCAGCATGGTTGATGCGGGTCGGATCGGCACCGACCTCTTGCAAGCGCCGCAGGGAGCCGAGCTGCTTATGTGCAGCTGCAACATGCACTGCAGTGTCGCCCACAAAACTGCCTTCATTCACATGCACTCCCCACTGCGCCAGCACGCCGATGGCCTCCGTGAAGCCACCACAGGACGCAGCATGCAGGGGCGTATGGCCGTCTGCGTCTTTGTCATGCTGGCTGGCACCCCATTCATGCAGGAGTGACATGGCTGCCACATGGCCGTTGGCAGCTGCCATGACCATGGCAGACCGCTGGTGAGAGTCGACGGCATGCACATTGGCCCCAGACGACTGGAGGGCACGCATTGCCTCCACCCGACCCGCCGCACAGCCTTTGAGGAACGGCGTTGCCCCGTCGTGCGCCACCGCATCAACAGCAGCGCCTAACGACAGCAGGGCCCGCACAGGCGCCTCCCTGCCTGCCGCAGCAGCGACATGCAGGGGCGTCAGCCCGTCTGCATCACGCGGCTCCAGGCCAGCACCGTGCTGGTGCAGGAGGCGCAGCGCCTCGACATGGCCACCAGCCGCAGCACAGTGCAGCGCACTGCGGTGGAGCACCCCCCCGCATGCTGAGGCACGCGCACCGCTGCGCAGCAGCTCCTCAAGGCGCAGCGTGTCGCCCTGCGTGCTCGCCTCCACCACACTGATGTCCATGCTTCGGGCCTGCATCAGCCCTGCACGGCCTGCATGGGGACGTGGTGTGTTGCAGGAGAAACCACCGAAAACACCCGGATTTGCGGGTTTGCAAAATGGTTTCTTTTAGTCATCGCATCATCGGGGTGGGGGCGGGGCGGGTGGCTGGACTGGGGTTTTTGCAGGTACAATGCGTATCACCTTGCGTCGGCAACACAAGATCCACCCCCTCCTCTCTTTCATCAGAAGCAGCACAGCCGCCCTGGTCGTACACACCACGCAATGCGCCGCAACACTGGCAAATCTCATGGCCCGCCCACACCGTGCTTGGGTGCGGAGGTTGGGAATCTTGGGTGTGCATGCCTCCTGCAACTCCCCACCGCACCCCACCCCACCCCCACACACCTGTCCCAACCCCGGCAGCAGCAGTGCCTTGTTGCTGTGGAGAACACCTACAGATGGGGTTCACCTGGGTAGGCAACACACCACTGACTATGCCTGCGGCATCTATATATTCGTTGAACGGGCGGGGGGGCGTGTGCAGCAAACCACTAACTGAGAGAGCGGCTTCCCGATCACAGTGCAGAGAGCGTCTGGATCTCACGCACCTTGGGGCGGTGTCGGTTGTGCAAAGCCGTTGGGTGGGTGGGGTGGGTACAGATAAGCGCTAATTCCGCCAGTGAAGGCTGGCGCAAAAAAAAAGGGTGAGGCGGCGTTTGTTGGTATAGGCAGAATAGAAAGTAAAGGAAACTGCAGAAAGAAGGGGGGCAAACCACCTCACAGAGAGCCCAGCAGGGGGGAAGAGGAGGAAAAGGGCTGGGAGGGGGGTGGCTTTTTGCCGTGTATTTTGAGCGGCTCCGGGGGTGGGGGTGGGTTGCAGGTGTGGCAGATATACTTTCTGTTGGAACGTTTCAAAAAAAATGTATTTTTTTGCTCAAATTCAGGCAATGCCATGGCTGTTCTGTTGGATGAAGAGATTGACCCCACCCCACCTCACCCCACCCCACGCACCCGGGCAGCACTGCCCCGCAACGGGTCCACCTTCCCACCCCCCCCCCCCCCCCCATCCCACTTATTTGCACACCGCCGCATGACACACGATCCGAATCTGCCGCGTTGAGTTGAGTTTCTGCCTCATTCAAAAAAAACCCGTTTCCACCCGCCGCTGCGAACAACAAAAGTCATAAACGTTCGGGCTTTATAAAACCTGCCCACTGCACCACCAAAGGTGGACCCGTGTGTGAATGAGAGCTGGCAACACGGAAGACACGCCTCCCTGCTGTGATCCTCTGTGGTGGAGGCGCCAGAGCTAGGGGGCTGAAATGACACAAGGAATTAGGAAACATCATACACACACACACGCCCCCCCCCCCTCCGTGCTCTGTGCGGCTTCATAAGGAATATCAGGAGCAGCGAAGGGAGGCAGCTGCAAGGAGCTGCAAGGCGTGCCTGCAGTGAGCCCCATGGGCATCACTGCATCAACACTGGCAAAGTGTTCCTTGTTGTTTTTGCTGGCCATTTCCCCTTTTCGTTCAACGGGTGTTGGGTTCGGTGCCAAGCCAGCCACCGGCAGCTGTTGGGGGGTGAACCCACTTCACTGTGCGCTTCTTTGCGTGGCGTGTGTGTGTGCGTTGGGGTCGGAAAGAGAACCACGCTACCGCTCCTCCCCAACCCCTCCCGCCGCATTGCAGTCGCTTCTTGTAACTCAAAGCTGCTGGCCTGGTGAGGAAGGGCTATAGAAGCATTCATATCGAGGGAGGGCAACTCATTCACGACGTGCGGAGCAGGGGTGTCGTGGCACACAGCTGCGACAGCGCAGCCCCCCCGAAGTGCCGTGCGTTGGTGGCGTCGCGTGAGCCTCTGCTGGGACCGTCTGCCCAGGCACAAGGCAGCCAGGGCAGGGTGGGGGTCTGGGCGTCACGAAAACGCGTGGTTCTTTATGCAACCGAATCGCTTGGCAGAGGGGCCCTGGGGGCAGGCGCGCTTACGCCTTGGGCACAGCGAAGGCCAGGTCCACCTCGCCCGTGGCGGTGCCCTTCTTGCCCTGGCCCAGATCCAGGTCGCCGGTGACTTTGTAAGTCTTCTTCACAGGCTTCTCACCAGGTGAGAGTTCCAGGTCACCAAGCACAATGTGGAACTCCCCCATGTAGTCCTGCAGGTGGTGAGGGTGGACAGCGCTGCTGGCGACACACATACCTTGCCCACAGTGTCCCTGTCGTACACGAGGACGTGGAGGACGTCGTCGCCAGAGCAGGAGAACTCGTGCTTTGACCCCCACTTGGGGTTCAGAGTCGCGTCAATGGCCTTCGTGAACTGCGAGGATTGGCGTGGTGTGTTGTGTGTGGTGATGGAGGTGATAGCATCAGAAATTCCCACACTCCGAGTAAATACGAGAATATGACACGCACGACCGTTCGTGGATATGGCATACTGTGGTCTGCGGCTTCGTGTGCGACGTGGTCAGCTTGCCGTCGCGCATCCCACGCAGCCTCATCTCAAGATAGGGGTCGCTCGCCCCGCCGGCGTCCATCGCCGAGAGGCCCTTGCCTGAGACGGCTGTGACCTCGAGGGGGAAGTTTGCCCACTGCGTCAGCCCCTTCCCGCCCTTCGGGTTCTTCTTCAGCTGCTTCTCCTTCTGGGAGAGGACACGCTTTGTGTTGGAGTAGTTCACATCCACGCCCAGGCGCTCCACAACAGAGCTGTTGGTCGAGAAGATGCCCTTGATCTGGTACACAGCCTGTGTGGGCTCGTAGTCACCCGGGGCAAACGACGTCACGGGCTTGTAGTTCTTCCCCCCGTCCTTCGGGGCCAGGAAGCTGATCTTCGCGAACTCGCTGACCTCACAGTGCATCGAGTAGGCGAATCCCCGCGACGCAGAGTCATCCGACGACTGTGCAATCACATAGTACGTCTTGTCCTTCTCGAATGTGAACTCAGTGTTCTGGTCACGGCCAGGCTTGTAGTTGGCGGTGTGGACGGATGTGAGCTTGCCCGAGTCATCACGCAGAATGCTGAGCTGGTGAGGGATGTACTTCGCATCGGGCGTCCCCTTCTTCTTCCCACGCGAGTCGCGCTGGTGGATGCCGACCCACGCGAGAGACTTGTGCTTCACCTGCACCTTCAGCACCAGGTCAGCCACCCCCTTTTCGTACGACCCGGAGAAGCGCAGCTGGTCCCACGCACCGTTGATGTAGCAGACCGACACAGAGGTGAACCACTTGCACACGTCCTCCCAGCACATCCAGAAGGTCCCGTCGTCACCGTCGTACCAGCCGACAGCGGCTTTCGACTCGGCTGTCCACTTCTTTGACTTGTCGCTCCAGTCCCCATTCCACTCCTTGTCGTTACCCCACGGGTTGCGGATCATGCACAGCTTGTTGCCCTTGAACTGCTTCACACTGATCAGCGAATATGCGTGCCCGCAGGCGAGACCCATGGCTTCGTACTTCTTGCTCATCGATGCGGCATCCGAGCTCTTCGACCCACCCGCGTAGTCAGAGGTGTCCTGGCCAGGGGTCCCCAGCATCTGGATGTAGTCGTTCTCGTCGTTTTCCAGCAGGTCCTTGAAGAGCTCGGGCTTCATGTCGTCCTTGTCGTACAGGCGGTAGGGGCACCCCGTCAGATCCGCCAGCGCCTGCCCGCCGGACCCTGCACGGATCGACCCGTAGGAGCCGTGGATCTTGGCGTAGGCCTTCTCCAGCAGCGCGACCCACAGCTCGTTGGGCTCCTCCCTGTTCTTCGCGAAGCAGGGACCGCCGCCACCGGACGGAAGGTAGGAGTCCATCGTGATGCACTGCCACCACCCGTTCTTGCACACCGTTGCACGGTAGATCCCGAGGTCGTAGTCCTGGCTCTCGTCGAACACAGCGTGCACCAGGGGCTCGAACTCGGACAGGCACGCCAGGGCAGACAGCAGGTAACAGTCGCCCAGGCTGCCCTGGTCGATGTCCTCCGGCTCGACGCTGCCGACGAACAGCGCAGGCTCCATCCCGGATGCCAGGAATTGGTCAGGGCGCTTCCAACAGCAGTCCTTCATGCCTGTCTCCCAATCGCGCGCCAGCGACTCCTTCGTCGGGGGGAATGTCAGGTCGAGGAACACGCGGTTGTGCTTTGTGCAGGTGTCCGCGATGGCCTCGGCGGACACCTTCTTCAGACCATCCTTCTTCATGAGTGCCACAAGCTCCTTCGTGTCAGCCTTCACCTGCTCCTCAGCCTTTGCCGCCTGCTTCTTCACCCACGCGGGGTCTGGGCTCCCGCTGCCGATCCCACGCTTCTGCCCATTCCACTTGCCCTTCGCGGCCTCCAGTGTCATCCCCGGGTAGATCGTGAACTGGTGCTGGTTGTCCCCCTTCTTCTTCGCCGCCGAGTCCAGGATCTTGATACCCTCGCCGCTCTTGAAAGTGTACGTCACCATGAACTGTGTATTGTTGTCGGTGTTCTCGAACGTCAGCAGCCGGCCCTCAGGGCACGGTTTCGTAATCTCAAACAGGCCCGGTTTAATCTCTTCGCGCGACCCACCATCCCCACCACCGCCGCCGCCACCACCACCACCACCACCACCCGCCGCAGCGGCACCCTTGGCAGACTTCGTGTCGCCCTTCGCACCGGCGGGCATCTGCTCGCCAAGAGTCGCCTCGTCAGTGGGGAGAGATGTGTCAAGCGCCTTCACGGTGCCCTTCTTCGTCTCACCCAGGTACTGCATCGCCTCCACGAACTGCTTCATTGTGGCAGCGACGTCCCGGGTGCACGGCGCCTTGTAGAAGGTGATGGTGCAAACCTCCTTGTCCTTCCGCGTGATCTCGATGGAGTGGGTCTTGTCATCTGTCTTCATCGTGAAGTCGGTGTCGACCCGCCACTCGTCACAGGGCTTCTCGTGGCCCATGGCACCGACGTAGAACTCAAACTCTGCGTGGGGACGTGGGGTAGCTGAAGGCACTGGAGGCCAAAGGCATACTTGTCTTGTGCTGGTTCTGCCCATCCTTCTGCCACAGGACGAAGCGCTTGGCATCCTTCTTGCCTGCAGGGTGTGGTGATAGTCGGCCGCATGGACCGCACGGTAACCGGCATACCCTTAAGATGAACAACTGCTGCGCCGCTGGCGTGGATGTCCTTCCGCCCGATACCAACCTGCTTCGACATGGTTCCGCCTTGCGCCCTTTGTGTAGACGCTGTGTTCGTGTGGGGTCCGGCAGATGGTGTCACAAAAACCCGGGCCAAGCGGGGCACCCTCCATGCCGTCTACCTCAGGACGCGGCTGGGACGGACCAGTCTTGTGATTAGCTGAGGATGATCTCACAAATGAACCACCAAGTGTCAACCCTGAAGGAGGCACATCCTTTGTTCCAATGATACCGGTGTTGGAAGTGCATGTACAGGTACTGCGTTGAGTTCAAAACCGCCAAAACAAGCAGCTGATGACAACGAGGGCAGGGATGGGACAGCATCTACACTATTGCCAGCGTGCGACCACAGCGGCATTGGGCAGCACCTGCATTGCTCTACTGTCTGATCTACCGTAAACGGAAATATTGTGGACCGTAATAAAGGTGAACCGTACTATAGGTGGACCGTAAAAAAGATGGAACAAATGGGATTTTTCCGGAACTTGGAACATTTTTACGGTCCACCTATTTTACGGTTGGGATCGTGGACTTGGCGGTTTTTTTTACGAGTTCCTTCGCGACGAAGTCGCGAAGGAACCAAGGAAATCGTACGACTGAAGCTGCAGGATTAACACCACAGGGCCTCAGCACAGAGTGTGCGCTCACCATCGTCCGGGAACTGTTCTCCCACAGTTACTGCAGGGTGTACTACACTAAAGGAGTACGATTTCCCTGAATTTTCCGGGCACTGATTCACGAATTCACATCTGGAGGGAGCCCGGTGGTCTCAGCTTCTGTCTGCGCGCCCTGCCGTACTGTGGCTGCTTTTGTGGGCTCGTGCAGCAGGTTCTACTTTTACTTCTACCGGAATGCTCCTTGCATGGTACTACACTTCTCGAGGTGTGGTGGTGGGTGAGTCTCGAGGTGAGTGGTGGTGATCGTGCCTTTTCCACACGCAGGGAGGACTTACTTCTCTTGCTGGTGTTGGTTGCGGTGGTGGAGGGAGGGTCCAAAGCTGGGAGGTCGGGAGGCCTACGTGTGGGTGTCTGCGGCGTGGAGGCCGCAGTCCGCGCCCCGCAACCCACCAGCCCGCGGGCGAAAAACGCATTGTCTTTTCCATATTCAGTCCCAATAAATGATGGACCGTAAAAAAGATGGAACGTTTGGCCTTTTTTTGGGAACTTGGAACATTTTTACGGTCCACCCTTTTTCCGTTTACGGTATATGTCCCGCATGAGAAGTCCAAGCTCTACGACCTGGCGCTATGTTGGTGCGGGTTGCTGCTTCAGCCTTGCAATTTTCTCGTGCGACTGTTGGTGGTTGGGGGCATTGGTGCTGCAGCAAGAGCCACGGGACGCATACCATCGCCACCAAGTGGGAAAGGTCCACCTGCCTCTCCAGCACTGTTGTTGCGCGACCCACAACGAAGAGCTCGTCAGTCCCTGGCAGACGGCACAGCCTGTCGGTGGGGTAGTGGACACAAAAGACACACTTGTGGCATACTCAACGTCGTCGATGTGCGGGGCACCCTCCACAGGCAGCAGGGGGCGCAAGCTAGACACAAAAACAGAAAACGCAGAGTGCACGCCTGGCAGGAGGTTGACATTCAGAGGGGGGCGCTCGTTAGTCGGCCTTTTCCGTTTGCGGCTGCCCTGTTATTTGAGGTGAGGTGAGAACAGCAAGTCGGGCCTGTCCCCAGGAAGCACTTGAAGTACAACTTCGGCAGACACAACAAGCCCACCCAGTGCGGTGGGGCTCCGGGACCTAACCACCCAGGCCTTGCACATACCGATGACTGTTCTGCATTCGTTTTTGCCGCCTCCGCCTTCTCCCGCTGTTCAGCCTCCTCAACCAACGTGAGGATCTTTGTCGCATTGGCCTTTGTCGGCTCGACAATTGCTTCGTGCTCTGCACGCAGCTGCGTGTTGACGACTGCGAGCCGCATGACATGCGCCACTGCCCCTTGCCCGACAGCTTCCATTGTGTACCTGAGATCAGACCTGTCTGATCCATACAGAAACGACGCCGGCAGGAGGTACGTCTCGTTCTGCACCACCCGGGTGATGGTATCGCTGGGCCGGCTTCCCATGAAGCAGAACTTCACGGCATTACCCCACACAGTGAAACCCACATCCTTCAGATACATCCCGGCATTCATGGTGACCTGCGCGTCGCTGACACACATGCCTTCGACTGAGAAGCAGCTGCTCAGCTCCTTACTCCGCCCAAGCGCACGCACGATGTTGTGTATCTGCTGACTGGTTTCCTTCCGCGTCGTGAGGATGAGGCCGGACTGCCCATCGATGCAGAACCCAGCCTGGAAGGAGACCCCTGTCTCCACCGCCTTTTCTGACAGCATCCGCAGCCGCTGGTCGAGCCCCACAACCGACGAGTTGGGCCCCTCCACAGCATCCTTCGGCACGTCCTTCACCTGCAGCTCCTGCTGCGGCGCCTCACCCTGCTGACTACTTCGGGTGCTCTTCCGCTCAGGCTCCGGCGCCTCCTCCTTGGGCGGAGGGGGCAGCGGCATCTGCTGCTGCATGGGCACCTCGTAGATCGGGTAGGCAGGCGCGGTCGGGGCAGGCCGTGGGGGCAGGCTGTCCTGCCAATCGTTGCCTGGCGCAACCTGGCTGTGCCCGTGCCAATACCCATCCCAGGACATGCCGCCATCAGCAGGGCCCTGTGGCGCCCACTCCTGCTGGTGAGGGTACCCGCTAGGCCCAGCCCCCCAACCGCCCTGCCCGTAATCTGGCGGGGAGACCCCAGGCTGTGGCACGACGTGCGGCACCTGCTGGGAGCGAACACTGACAAGAGGGGGCTGCGCGGGAGCCCGCCCACGGGAGGCGTCAGCAGGGTGCAGCGGGCCCGACGAACTCTCCGGATGCTGCATCGGCGGCACGACGGGGACAATCGGCGGCTCGACAGGGACGACCCCTCCCTTCAGCATCGCTGTGGGGTGCGGGGGGTCACCCATGCCGTCGGGGTATGCGGGCATCGCCTCCATGTGCCTGGTGGGGCGCATGCCGTGGCGAGCAGACCGGTCGCCCAGACTCTGCTGCGCCCATTCCTGCTGGTGGTATCCGCTGGGGCCAGCCGCCCAGCCACGCTCATCCACCTGTGATGTGACCCCGGGCCGCTGCACGACGTGTGGCACCTGCTGGTGGACATTGCCGAGAGGGAGATGCAAAGGTGCCCCGCGCGTGGCGGCAGCAGGGTGCACCTCAATTGGCTCTGTGCGATGTGGCGGGATGGGGACGATCGGCGGTTCGATGGGCACGACGCATCCCTTCACAAGCGCTGTGGGTCTTTCGTCTGCATCCTCATCGTCGCTGTACCCCTGCAGTGCCTCCATGTGCCTGGCAGGGTGGTGTGTGCTGTGAAGGGGGCAAGAGCGCGATTGGGGGGCAAGCTGGATCCGTGGAACAGGCATGAAAGGAGTTGGCCGCCGACCGCTTCCCTATCTCCGCCAGTCAGCCTTCCTCGGTAAACCGCATTGGGGTCATTTTGGCCACGGGTATGAACACCCCTTAGTGGTGGTCCCCATTCAGGCCACATTCCTTAAGGTAACCCGATCCCTCTTACCGGGGTCTAGAGGCCCGGGGGCAGGTGTGCAGAGGGGAGTCACTGCAACAATGCGATGTAAACAACATGCGTAACAGAATCTGCCAGAAGAATATCGCACGGCAGATGCAAGGGAAAGAGGAACAGAACAGAGAACAGAAGGCCTCCAAAGAACAGAGCAGGGGGGTGAACTGAGGAGGGGGGGTGGTGGTAGTGAGCAGAGGGGTGCGGGGGAGGGGGGGCAAGTGTAGGAGGCGGAGGTTTCCCTCACATTGCCTTTGGATTCTTGTTGCGGGAGTGAGCCTGTGGTTCAGGAGCGAAGCCTCCCAGACACTCGGGATTCCGGCTAATTATACCCAATTCCGCGCTCTACCGCGTCTTATTTGGTATCGACGACCACACCCCGACGCGTGAAGCGACCGGAGAGTGACATCCACTGGCGTTTTGTTTGTTCTGAAGAGCTGCACTTTGCCAAAGGGTAGGTGGAGCTGGGGCAGACGGCACTTGCTTCGCACGTTCAGGGGGGCGTTGCAATGGACGAGGGACGAGTGAGCCAGCCAAGAGCGGACAGAGGGGCACCTGCCCCTCGAGCTCGCCACCCGCTCGCACTCGACCTCAAGAGGTTCTGGGTCGGTTCGAGGGGGGGGGGTTCGAGGGGAAGGTGCACTTCTCGAACCCTGAAAACGCGACGCTGAATCCACCCGACAACGCCACGGCATTCGCGGACAAGGCAAAGATTCGTCAGGCTTTGGGAAGGGGAGTGCAGAGCAGAGAGGCACAATATTGAGTGCACCTCCAGGAATACTGCAGCACTTGTCCCAACAAAGGAACAAAGAAGCGCCAGGGAGGGAGAGGGAAGGGCTGTCTGTAGCAGAGAGCGCACAGACTGCACAGGTTGGGAAGGGGGTGCAGAGATATGTGAGGAGGGGGATTCTCTTGATAAAAAGCGTAGCGACCGTGCTTCCTTCTTCCTTAATGATGCGTTGACGCTTCCACCACCCTAGCCTGCTGCTTTTTATGTGGGTGTGGAGCACATGTGAACACGAAATAGCAAGACACGCAGAAAAGAAGCAGGTCGTCAGAAGCACTCCTACACTATTTACGCATTATGCATGCGCTTAAAAAAACGTTGGGTGTTAGTATCGGACTCCTGCAAAAGAGAACCCGTGTCATCTTTCCATCAGAAAAGGTGCGGCAGTGAGCTGCGCACCCTACACAGTCTCTCACCAGCCCCTGCGGCCCCTCTTCTCGCACTTCTCGCGCATCCACCAGAACTTCCTCCTGCAGCAGAGCTGCAGCCCCTCCTCGGTGGCAGGGAACAGCGGCAGCAGCGGCATCACCCAGTGCTCCTGGACATCCCCTTCTTCTGGAGACACCGATCTACACCATGAACCTCGAGCTGATGCTGGAGCTTTCGGGAGCCTCTGCGAGTGGGTGGCCACGTTTTCTTTGGTGGACGCACCCAAAAGAAAATAAAGAAATAGAAAAAACCCGAAAAGAGGTCGAGGCACCCGCTCCACTCCAGCACCATGGGGCTGAGGTTCACGGATCACACAGGTGAGGATCAGTCCTCTGTGAGGCGCTTATCCTGAAGACGTACCAGTTCCCCGGTCGGTCTCCAGAAACTCGGGCCGCGTCTGGCGCTGTATCGCCTCGGCGGGGCTGTCGTCCCTTACAGTCTTTTCTGTACGAGGTTTTCCACAGGCTGCACACCTGCCCCGCGGCTGTGTGGCAGTCTTCGCGGAGTGCAATGCGAAGGTCTGGCCTGACGTGGTGTGACTATTTAGACTCCAGGTGTCTCCACCCTTCCTGGTCTGGGGAGCCTCGGTACCCAAGCAGTTTTCGGTCATGCCCTGGACCACGGCCGTGCTAGACTCCTGGTGCAGGCACCCGTCATGGTCCGGGGACGGCCCCCCCAGGCAGTTTAACGTCTTACCCAGGACCTTGGCACCTCCCGCGGGGCCCCCTGCAAGGTCCTGCGTTGGGCCGGGCCAACGCCCTGCCTGCCCAACCAGGGGGTTGTCGTGGCAATGCAGCCTGCAAAGATGCACCGCCCCTCTGAAACTAAAAGCAACCACCCACAACGGGCACACACAAAGCTCAAAAAGATCAAAAAAGGCAAAAAAAAGCAAGCATCGGACAGGTGGTTTGTGGTGCCGGGTTGTGCTGATCTGCTGAGCACCTGATCAGACCAGAAGGCTCCACAGGCAGAACGTCCCGACACCTCCTAACACCCTGTGTCCTTTGAAGCAACATGAAGAGGATGGGAGGCAACGTCCGGGGCGTTTGCAACACAGCAAGACAACAAATAAAACGGCACGATACAAAGAAGACGGGAGAACGCCAAACCGACAAACGCCGCCGCACGCATCAAAACTCCCACATCAAAACAACAAAACACAGCCGCGGCCACGAAGAGAAACCACCAGACAACATGTAGCGTCCGGATCTTTTGGTTAGTGGTACACTGTAAAGGAATGCTCTTTATTTTTGCAGCAAAACCTGCCCCGCGCCCCCCAGCAAAACCGCAATTCCTCCCCTTGGCTAGAACAGAGAGGAACCGGTACCTGGGCACGGGGTAATAAAAGGCACCTGCACAGGAAGACGCCCCACAGGCTGGTGGTGGTCGTGGTTAGTTTGGGCTAGGACACACTAGACCCTGTGGGCCGCTTGGAGTAGAGTGGGTGCTGGAGTGGCACGGTCGCAAGACAGCGACACCGAACGGGCGGGCCTCTTTACGCCTGAGCAGACAGCAGTGTTGCGAAGGACGCCCAATCGGCAGGCGCCTGCGCCACGGCCTCTGCGCTGCAGCTGCGCGGCAGCCCCTCTGCCCCTGCCTCGCGCAGCTTGTTGTACAGCTCCTGGGGCAGCAGCACGTAGCGTGCGCCCTGGCTCGCCTTGCCTGCGTTGCGGAGCGCGTCGAAGGAGGTGAACATCGGCACCGGCGACAGCGTCGCCGGCTCCACGAGGATGAACTTGGTGCGCCCGGGCCCCGGCTGCTGCCCCAGGTGCTGAGACAGGGAGTCGGCAACCTTCCCCGAGCCCCAGCGCCGGTGCACCAGGGCGGGCAGCGGGTTCGAAACAGCCGCAGCCTCCTCAGGCACAGGCAGCAGGTGTGCCGGCGGAAGCACCACATTGACGAGGAACCTGTCGTCGACGTGGAGGTCGTCTGGCAGGGACACCGGCTGTGAAGCTGCGCGGGCTAGAGCGCTGGGGCGCCGCTTCCCTGCGATCTTCTTGGCCTGCTCGTCAGACCAGCGCTGTGCGTCGCGGCGCTTCTGCGCCTCCGCCTTGTCGCAGCTGTGGTCAGACTCCATCCTGTGCGCCGAGCAGTACACCACGTTGCAGTAGTAGCACCGCATGTCAGTCAGAAGCTTCTCTGCGCAATCAGGGTGACTGCAGGTGGAGAATTTGCGCGTCGTGGCGCCAGCGTGTTGCCTGCGCTGCGCGTCGCTGCGTGCCTCGTGCTCGCGCCAGCTGTCGCAGCTGTGGACCTCAAAGGGGAGGCACGCCTGGCAGTGGATCTTCTTGCAGTGCACGCAGGCGTAGCCGAACATCTCCGCCTTCCCACACTGCTGGCACATCGTCTTGTCGTCGAAGCAGTCCTCTTGCACAATCATCTGCGCACCGTCAGCACGCTTCATCCCGAAGACCTTCCCACTCGACATTGGAACAGGGGTTGAGTTGTCTCGAGACAGAGAGACGAAGCAATGGGGGGAGTGGGGCAGCTAGGGGGACAAGAGCTACTGGGAGTAGTAAAGTAAGGCACAGATGCAGGGAGGTGCGTCACCGAGATGTAGTGAGTTGCTCGGTCGAAGAACAGAAGGGGGGCGCAAGAAGGCGTGCAAGGTGTAGGGCGGTCTAAGGCTCCTGTGTATTGTCTGGATGAGGGTGTGGGTTCGAGGCTCCGGTTACGGCAGAGACACCCCTCCCCCAGCAACAGGTGAAACTATTAACCTATTCGATGAGCTCCACAACGCGCTGACGACGGGGCGAGCAGAAGACAATGAAACGGACCTGGTGCGAGGTAACCTTTTTAGTCAGTGTAGATGCACCGAGCGAGCTCTGGGACTGCCTCCACACACACACCCCATACACTCCCAGTGCACCACCGCACAACTTTCAACGATATTCTGACTAGACGCACTTCTGCCGATTCTATCAGACCTCGACTTCGGGCCTCTTCTCCCTCATCTCGCCTCTGCTCGGTTGCCCCCCTTGTGGCCTGTCTCATGAGCTCTTCGCATGCGACATGAAGACGCCGAGAATCACGCGGTTCCCCTGGTCCTTCCCGAAGTAGGGACCAGCGGCAATATCCTCCAGGTCCTTCCACACAAGCTCCTTCAGGTCGTCTGCCGCCTTGGCAGCGGATGCCTGCTCCGCAGACATGGTGCACTGCACCGCGAAGTTCAGCGCCGGCACCCCTGTGTCTTTGTACATCTCGGGGACACCGTCACCGAGGAGCCGGCAGTCCCTGGGGGTAAGGCCAAACTCCTCAGACACCTCCCGCTCGGCACCCTGCAGCACCGTCTCGCCCTGCCGCACGAAGCCCCCCGGGAAGTCGAGCATGCCCGACTCCCTCCGCAGCCCCATCAGCAGCGTGCTGCGCGTCCCAGGCTTCAGCAGCATGATGGTCGTGGCGGGGCGTGGCGCACGCGCCTCCCACAACACCTCCCCGGCACACGTGGGGTACCACAGGCCCTCGAACTTCTCGTACCTCAGGGGCTCCTGGGCGAAGGGGCAGTAGCGGTAGCGCCGCCAGTGGGTGTCGGTCTCTGCCGGGTTGACGAAGCGCAGTGCCTTCTCAGGTGCTGTCGGGTGCACAGGCGTGGGGGCTGCACGCAGAGAGGCGAGCCAGGCAACACCGAGCACGGCAGCCAGCACGCATGCGATGGCGCGCCATGTGCTTGCAGGTGGGGGTGGCATTGCTGTGTTGCGGCCACGTGTGTCAGCAAGATGCGATGTAACTCCTAATTCCAGGCAATGCTTCCACAGGGGACGCAACAGTGTGTGGGGCGAGTGGGCGGGGCTATTTCGGGATGCGTGCAGAGAGGTGGTGACGACTCAGACGGACGGTTCCTGGCGAGTGCTGGCGAGGCAATGCCCATATACGTATGGGTACAAGATTACGTATGGTTACAAAAAACTTTACTTTCCCATATACCTGGGACCCCCGTGTTTAGGCCCCCCCCCCTGGGGGTCTGGGGGGGCTTAAACACAGGGGGGCCTAAACACGGGGGTGGGCTGTTCTGGAGGGTCATCAGGTGGCCGCTAGGCCACCTGATGCCCTCCAAGTGCTGTCAGAGTCGAAAAGTGGGGTGCCAAAAGTCCATCCGGACCGGAATCACCCCCCTACGACAGCAGCGGAAGAGGTCATAGTGGTCTCCACCGTGCCACCCCCGTGTAAAAGCCCCCCCTGTGTTTAGGCCCCCCCCTGGCCGAAATTGGCCTCCAGGGGGGGCCTAAACACGGGGGGCCCCAGGTACGTATGGTTACCAACACCATACGTATATGGGCAAATATGTTTCCCGACAAGAGTTTGGCCATATTTTCAGAAATTTCTGACTTCCACTGGATTTCCACCCAGAAGCCAAAATTTCCAGATTTTCAGTGGATTTCCAGCCAAAACTCAGAATTTCAGGCTTCACAGGGCTTTTCAGCCCAAAGCCTAAAATTCCAAATTTCTGCTAGACCTTCACACAACCCTGGACTTTCAGTCAGAACCAAAATTCTTGCCTCAGGATTCTCCTGGATTTTCAATCAACCTGAGATTTCTCAAGTTGAGGAGGCTTTCAGTCAGAACTGAAAAGTTCCAGAGTTTTGGTGGACTGGACAACACTTGGTTGAAATCCACCAGAACTTGGAACCTCGAGGTCAGACAGAAAGGGTGTCACAGAACTTGGAAAACTGGCTTGGTTGACAATTCAGGAGAAGTTTCCCTGGACTTGGAATTTGGTTCTCTGGCATGGCGCAGCCATGGCCCCTTTATGGGTGGGGGTGGGGAGGGGGAGCGGGGAATATGAGTATATGAGGCGATGCTGCAGGTAGCAGGGGAGTTCAAGGGGCAGTGGATGTGGGTGAGGGTGAGGGTGGGGTGGGGAAAGGCGCCAGGCGTGATTCGAAGGGCATCGGGCAGGGCAGCTGGCAGGACCTTTGGGGCCTTTGAGGCAGTTGCTGCCAGGGAGCAGGTGCGGTGGTACAGGAGAGGCACGTGGAGGCGGTGCAGCCGCGTGGCAACGCGGTTGTCAACCCCCATGTGCCAAGGAGGGGTGTGTTGTCCAACACAGCATTGGGTGGGTTGAAGAAGGTCCCCCGCCCGTTGCCCGTTGGCTTCAGGCCGGGAGTTGCCTCTTCCTTCCCTTCCGCTTACATGCGGTGTCCAACACAACAGCACCCCTTTCCATCCATTCAAAGTCAGCTGAGCTGGCGCAGGCACCCCCCCGTGAAAACGGGGCGCGCAACGCAGAGAAAGACTCAAAGACTCATACAAAGTTCTTGTTGCAGCAGTGGAGAACCGCACCGAGCCACATGCTCTTGGTGCGCCCCCACAGGAAACACGGACACACACACGTCGTAACCCCCTCAAACGTACCACCCCCACCTCAACCCACCTACACCCCCGCAAGTTGACAACGGACAGGCCAGCTCTGGTGTGCTGAACCGTACTGCTGCCACCCCGTTGGGACACTCGCGGCCTTCACACCGCAAGGAACGACTTCTCAATATCAGGGGCTGTTTTGGATTGCTGGAAGCGGAGGTGCCAGTCTTCGCCTGCGCGGCGGTCGACAGGTTTGACGTAAGAGAGGTGGTTCGGGTGGTCCAGGTTGACCTGCAGTGCAGCTGTCTGGTGGGCGTGCAGCATTGGGCGCAGCGCGTCGTAGTCGTTTATCGCGTCGTTGAAGTCCAGAGTGACAGCGGCCCCAAGCACCACCACCACGCTGAGCAGGATAGAAAAGCTGAGCTTTGCCTGGACTTCCGACAGGGATGCGTTGCACCCCGTCACAATGACGAGTGAGGCGTAGCTGGGGTCGCAGAGCGCAAGCTGCTGCACCTCATCCTCCGACACGATGTAGATGTAGATGGTCAGCACGTAGAGCGTCCACATCTGCGAGACGAAAAAGAGCCTCGCGAAGAATTCGCTGACACTGTGCCCTGCATACAGCCCGATCGTAGCGCTGAAAATACCGACAATGCCGCAGAAAATGTCGCTGAAGGTGTTCTCGCCCGTCTTGACCTTTATGGACGACAGGACGGCAAAGATGAACGTCACGATGCACAGCACCAGCTGCACACCAGAGGCTATCTTCTGCGTGAGTGTCAGGCGTATCATGCGTGCCTCCGGGCCCTCCTTCCCGTTGAAGACCTGGAGGAACTTTGTGGTCATGTTCCGCTGCTCGATGTCCTCATCGATGAACTGGGGTGCATGTGCTGCCTCCTGGACAGATGCGGTGCTCTGGGACTCCGTGTCGTCGTCCAGTTCAATCGTCTCCTTCAGCGCTTCGCGCTTGACACGCTCTCGTCGCGACATTGTGATGGCCTTCTTCTTCCATTTCGAGAGCTTTCCGACCACCATGGACGTGTCGCCCAATTGGAGCGACTGGCTCTCGCCGCGAGCGAGGCTGTCGTCATCATGGGCGGTTTCGACCGTCCTGAAATCGAAATTCGGCACCAAGGCACTGAGGCCCTGGCCATTTCTGAACATTGTTGCGTCTAGCTCATCAAACAAGCCAGAGTGGATGCCCTGCAGTGCGTCGTGATGGCACACCACACACAGACCTGCCTGACAGGCAGAGAGGCAGGAGAACAAATCAAGCGCAAGGCCAGGGGCGGGGGGAGGCGGCGGAGGGCGGTGGGCGTGCGTTTCCATTCCCGTTGCTCTGTGGGTTCGCACTCTGAAAAGAGTAGCGAGAGGCCAACAACCACAGGCGCACGACGCGGTCTGGTGGGCCTGGCTAGGCCAGGCTAGCCGGGTTTCGACGAGTCGGAATGAAGTCCGAGACCCGACAACCGAGTCGTGCGTTCAAGAGGGAGGCGGGCGGAGAACACACAGTGTGTGAAGTGGCATGAATCTTCGGTGCCTCAGGGGCGTCACGGTTCCTTTGCAACTTCGTTGCTGCACTTTGCGGAAAACGAGGTCCACACTGCCGAATCACGATTCAACAGGAAAAAACGCCTCGAACACAACCAAGCAAAACGTGACCCTGCCAACAAAAATGAGGGTATTTTTTTCAAAAGCAACCACAGAACACCCCCCGACTCGTTGTGTACCCCACTACCACCACCACCCTCCACCCCCCGTCAATAAAGGGCACAGAAACACTCACCCAGTTTGGGCACATGCCAGAACGCATCAAGAAAGAGAAGGGGAACTTGTTGGGGTTCTGAGCTGGAATTCAGGTCATCACTCACCGCGACGCACAGCGCACGGTGAGGGTATCTGCGGGACTCCTCCGGCAGTTCTGCGCGGTGGCAAAACCAGCCGCACGCAGGTGCGGGTCCTCCAGGAGGTCAGGATTGGCACACGCCTGTGGCGAGGACATGCCTGTCAGGGCAATCTGCGCAATGCTCGCCAGCCGCACGGCCGACTTCGACGTCACACCTATGGCCCGCAGGTGCTCCGCAGGGGCACGGTATTTGCTCTTCAGCATGTGCACCTCACTCGCCGAAGGCACAAACGACGGCGTCGAGGCAAGGTAGTCGATGTAGCGCCTGTCAGCCATCAGGCGCTGTGCAGCTACGCGCGGCACATTCCTCCGCTTCGCCCCGAACCTCTCTGCAGCACGGATGTCAGCCTCGGGGGCGTCGTCCACCACCTTTGAGCTGGTCTGCGTCGCAGGGCACAGCCTGTTGCTGCGCAGCAGCTTTGTGTGAACGGCATGCTGGTACTGCGTCCTGACGATGGGGTTGGGTGTGGCGGCGCGCTGTGCGCACCACAGCTGCGGCGCTTCTCTCGGGGAGGAGATGTTGTGGACCTTCGACTTGTGGTTGATGGTGTACGATGCGGCAGGGCTGGCGTACCGTATCCCGGCGCGCTGCGGTGCCGGATCGTTCCCGATGTATGCAACGCTGCGGGAGAGGACCTGCCTACGGGCCCACGCATCCATCGGCTTGTTTGCCTCACTGGCGAGCAGCGCGTCCGCACGGTATGCGTGGTGCCCGTCACCCAGGAAGGGCTCGCGATCTGTCGCCGTCACATCGCGGAGCCTGTCGCGCAGATGCGCCATCTCGCTCAGATGCGACATGGGGGCGTCCCTCGCACGCCCCTCGCGCATCTCCGACTTGGTGTTGTCGAGTTTGCTCTCGATCTTTTCCAACCCCAACGCCTTCCCGCCCTTCAGAGACGCTGCGGACACCCTGCTCCCCCCCCGGGTCGACCTCGCCCCAACGGCGGCAGGCAGCAGCTGCGAGAAGGAGGGTATTGAGGAGCGCAGCATCTTCCGCCCCCAAGCCTCGCCTTGCCCGAGGCTACGGCGGCGGTCGGAGGGGTCGGATGTGTCGAACATGGCGCTGAACTCCTCATACTCGATGAAGCCCGACGCGTCGGTGTCCACCTCGTGGATCATGGCGTCGATGTCGATCGTCAGCTCGAAAGCCTGCACGGCGCCACGCAGGATGTCGACATCCACACCACCCATCTTGTCCTTCCGCCCACCCAACGCTGCAAACGCCTCCACCGTGTCGGGCACGATGGAGTCGTAGTGCCGCTGCTTCAAGGTCTCCATGATGCGCATCACGCGCTCCAGGGTCATGTGGGTGCCGGATTTGTAGCAGGTGTCGTCGAGCAGCTCGCCCAGCTCCGAGTCGGACATGCTCTGGCCCAGGCTGCGGAGGAACACCAGGATCTCGGCATGCGTCTCCAGGTGCGGCGTCGCGTTGTAGACCAGCTTCACCATCTCGATCTCATTGGGGCGCAGGCTGAGACGCGTCCTGCGCTTCATCAGGCGGACAGCCTTCCACACGTTCATGTATGTCAGCATGCACCGTTGCAGCCATCGTTTGTCGCGCTGCTCTGCGGCAGTCTTGCGCCGCCATCCCACCATTGGGCCTGTGGTGGCGGTGCAGTGACACGGTGGAGATGGGTGGGGGCATGGCGGGTGGGGGCAGAGAGAGAGCCGGACGTGGAGGGGTGGGGGTGGGTGGGGTATGGGGTGTGTGTGTGTCACAGGCGCACGCTTACCCCGGCGTCGTGGAGGAGCTGCAGGAAGCGCGTGCGGTGGCCTTGGCTGAGGCTGCGCAGGGCAGGGGTATTTGCAAAGGGCTGGAATGAGGGGGCGCAGCTCCGCCACGCAGCGCGCGACATCCCCTCTGCGAGGAAGACAACCCTGCACACATCGAGCGGGTGGGCGCTGGCAGCCTGTGCGCTTGTGTGATACAGCAGGTGGCTGATGAGGTTGTAATCGGTGTACCCCACATACTGCAGGGATCTTAGGAGGCGCAGTATATGCACAATGTCAAGCTGGTGGACAAGGCCGTACTGCATCATGTGAGCGACCAACAAGCCGCATGTGTCATGCGCATCCAGGGAGAGCTGTGCACGCAGACTGCTGACAGCAACACAAGCCTTGAGCACCAGCGCAGCGCTGTGCTCCATCCGGTGGTTCTCAGCAATGATGATCCGCGCGAGGTTATCGCAGCCAGTCTGCACGCGGAGTTGCGACGCAGAATCGAGTAATGATACTGCCTGGGGCAGCGACAGCTGCAGGCTTCCGCACGAATGCTGCCTGTGCAGCTTGTTCCAGACAGGGCGGCACTCCTCGCGCACAGTGGCGGCCGCTGCGAGGAGAGTGCACAGAATATCTGGCGTGGGGGACGCCAGCCTGTCTGCGATTCGCCTCACTGTGCCGCGGTGCAGCTTGGACGGCACGTCGCGAAGCAGCACGAGCAGGGCGAGGTGCTGGGCCTGCGTGAAGACACCCACACCCTCCCGCAGGCAGCGCGCCACACGCTCATCCCGCATGGCACGCTCCGCACGGTGACAGCACACAGCGTTCAGAACCGCCACCGCCGTGGCGCTGCTGGTCTTCCCCCTCTGCACCGCCTGCATCACAAGCATATGCACAGCATCGGCAGGCACCTCCAGGCCACGCATGCACCTGAGCACCTCTGCCGCACCCTCCTGATCTAGGGGTGTCTTGCGCGACATGAAGTATTGGGCACAGGCTGCCACAAGACCCGACTGCTCTTCGAATCCCTCATGACGCCGAGACTCTCTCAGGATGCAACAGGCCGCGACGACATCGCCCAGCTGGGACCCATCGGCACCCTGCATGCTCTCGAGGCAGGCACGCGCCAGGCAGGCAAACGACGCCAGGTCCCGCGACTTGCTGAAGGCATGCATCAACGACGTGACTTCCTGCGCGACGAGCGACAGCTTCTGCGCCTCGGCTGCATCGCACAGGGCACGCGACAGGGGCCCACACAGCTGGCGAGCCCCTTGGGACAGCGCTGCAGCAGACACGACCAGCGAGCACAGGGTCTGCTGGCTGACGGCCTCACCAGAGGGCCTCCTCAGCACACGCCTGGCATGCTGCACCGACTGCACGATAAGAGCCTCATGCACCACACGCGCCCTCCCAAAGCAAGACACAGCGGTGGCGACAGAGCTGGCCGAAATCCTCCTGTCGCTCCATACGCAGTAGTCATCGCCAACCTCTGCTGACCACACGGGGAGACCCCGCAGCTTGCGCAGCGCATGGCGCTGCTCACGCACGCATGGCGGCACCCGCATGCATCGGCCTGTGTCTGGGTGGTGGGTGGTGGGGGTGGTAGAGGGCGGTTGGTTTCCTTCATCCACAACACCCCCTGAAGTGCTCTCCACAGCCCGACACACAACAACCCTCGCAACGAAATGAGCGCCGTCAGGAGTAGGGGGGGGGGGGTCGGGGGGTAGGGCTGGGGGGTGGGGGGGAAGGGGCAATTCTCTGTTCACGAATCCCACCGAACCCGCCCCACACCACCCCCCTCGAGGCAGACTTCCTGGTGGCTGTGGCCACACACCCCAACCCACCCCCAACCCCAGACAGACGTAACAGAGCCTCCCCGCACACACCCCTCGCAGGACGTTAGGCAGACGAGGCGCCCTGTTGCGACTCGGCTGCTGCTGCAGCATCCTCTGCCTTCTTCGCAGGCGTGTCGTCGTTAATGAGGAGGAGCCGGAGGTTGACGGGGCAGGAGGACAGCAGAGGGTTGAACCCGAGCCCACCCAGGTGCATGCTGGGGATGGGGACCGTTCTGTAGGCCATGGGCAGCTTCCAAGGAGCCTTAGCTGTCGGGAGCTTTTTGTACACCATATGCGTGTGGGTGACGCGCCGCTCACCCCAGAAGCCCTTCTTCATCCCTATGGTCCCCCTGCCTCCGATGTGCCACGTCGCCTGCACGGCGTGCTTCTTCCCGCGGTGCCACATGTGAAGCGCGGCAGGCATGTTCGACGCCCGGGACCCCGTCATCTCCACCTTTTTGTTCAGCGACTCGGTGGCTGGGCGGATCAGGAAGGGGACCTCCTGGTCCTTCATCTCCGACACGTCCTCCAGCAGCACCGGGTCCACAGTGCGGATGACTTTCTGATGGACGCGGTGCATCCACCTCTTGTGGAAGTCATCCCCGGGGCCAATCTCATCAGACACTGCGCTCTGGCCTTCAGGTGACTTCGAAGCAGGCCCAGGTGTGGGCACAGCGGCGACCTTTCCAGGGAGGTCCCCCACGTCATTCATGATCTTCGTCAGCGCGGACTGGATCCACTTGTCGTGGAAGGCCACGGCATCCGTCTCGGCAATGCCATCAGAAATGGCCCTCAGGAACTGCGTGCGCCGCATCGTGGCGCGGGTGGGGGGTGGGGGAGGGGTGTGCGATAAGAACGCACACAGCCCCTCCCCCTTCCCCACCCTCGGGTGCGAGGGGCCGCCCCTCCCTGTCCCTGCAAGGTGGTGTGGCGTGGGTGGGTGTGCGGGTAGGGGGAAGGGGGGGGGGGGGTGGCACAATGCAGAAGAGGCTGTGGCTGCGTGGGGAAGGAGAGGGGGTGTGGGGTGATAGGGTGTGATGTGTGTCCACTGTGCGACAGTGGGTGGGCTGTCGCTTAACATATATCAGAAGCACACACCCACGTGGCGCTGTCCTTGGCAGGACTTTGAATTGAAAGTGCCGATATCCTTGTTGGAAAGAACCCTCATATCACACCCTCAATCAGCTGACGGTGTGGGGTGATATGGTGTGATGTGTGCCCACTGTGTGATAGTGGGTGGGCTGTAGCATCGAGAGCGGAAACCTCTCTCTCTCTGTGAGAGAGAGAGAGAGAGAGCGTTGCGGAGCACCGCATCAACAGGGAACAGGGTTGCACACAAAACAAAACAAAACAAAAACAAAAGAAACCCGGCAACCCCTTCTGGCCAGTCCTGCAAACACAGAGGAGGGGGTGGGGTGGGGGCGGGGTGGGGGTGGTGGGAGAGGTGTTCTATCTTGTCTGCCCTTGTATGTGACTGTATGGTTTACGCCATTTCCTTAAAACCCGATACCCCTGTCGCTTGGGGTACTACATCCTTTTTTTTTACTGCTGTGTTAGAAATTTGGAGCTCGGGGTGGGGGGGAGGGCGGAGAGGGAGACAGGGGGATGGCAGGGTTGTCTTCCTGCTTCTCGTTTGCGTGTTATGTTTCTCGGGCCGATATGTATGTATAGTTGGTGGGGGGGCGGGGGTGCGGGGGTGGGGAGGGGATGGGAGGATAAACGGGTCCGCCAACCTCTTCTGGCTTAGCCTGCCTGTATTTCACCTTGTAAAAAATTTACCCCACCCCCCACCCCCACCCCCACCCCACACACACAGTTGCCGGACCTGGAGATCCTGGAGCAGGCCCTCATTGCCTTGGAGGGGTCGCAGAGGGGCATGTTCGACAGGCTCCGCGACGCGAGGATCCGCACGTGGAAGGCGAGGATGCAGAAAGCTTGGACATACGAGGCAGGGCAGGTGTTCGCGTACCTCGCAGATCGCTTCTGCGCTCCAGCCACCTTCATGCGGCGCGAAGACGGCTCTTTCACGGCCTGCCCCAAGGAGGCGGACGAGCTGCTGAGGAGCGACACGGCGTGGGGAGGGTACTTCCGTAAGTACGCAACGACGCCAGAGCCCCGGTGGGACACCTTCCGCCAAAAGTACCTCCGCTTTCTCCCCGAGGTGGCTGACATGGAGTGCAAGACCATCACGGCAGAAGACGTTGGGAAGGCCTTGGCCAAGATGTCCACGTCCACCTCGCCGGGCCTGCACGGTTGGCGGGTCCACGAACTGAGACAACTCCCGCACGAACTCCTCAGGCTCTTCGCGGAGGTGTTCAACGAAGTTGAACGGTCGGGCGAGTGGCCGGAGCAGCTGATGCACGCCATGATCTGCCTCATCCCCAAGCCTGGCAGCTCAGGAGAGCCACTGTCGCAGCGCCCCATCAGTATCACCCCCGTGCTGTACAGAGTGTGGGCAGCTATCCGGGTGAAACCGGCACTGAAGTGGTTGGAGATCATCGCGCCCGAAGACCTGCACGGCTGCCGGCCTGGCCACGGTGCGGAGGACCTCATCTGGCACCTGGCGGCACGTATTGAAGAAGCCCACCTCACAGGGCGACCGCTGCACGGAGTCGCCCTCGACTTCAAGAAGTGCTTCGACACGGTGCCAATCGACCTCACCTTCCGCCTGGCTGCGGAGCTCGGTTTCGACGCCCGTGTCCTGCGCACCCTGCGAGCAGCGTACAGGACGATGCAGCGGCACTTCCGGGCGAGCGGCACCATCGGGGAAGGCTTCCTGCCAACTAACGGCATCATGCAGGGTTGCCCCATCAGTGTCGTGCTGATTAACGTGCTGGTGGGTGTGTGGATGAGGATGGTCGAGCACCGGCAGGACACAAGGGCGCTGTCTTTCGTTGACGACGTATACGCCACAGCCCCCAGCCCGGAGATCCTGCAAGACGTTGTAGACGACTCTGCGGGTTTCTCCCACGACACCGGGATGGCTATTTGTGCAGAAATCAAGTCTCACGTTTTCTCGACATCCCCCGGGCCGCTCCGGATTATGTACCGGGCAAGGGATGGCGAGGCCACTCCCCTCCGGCAGCGCAACAGCTTCGACTGTCTCGGGGCCATGCTACACGCGCGCCTGATCAGGGAAGGGCGCACAGCGCCCCAGTCCGAGCGCATCGCCCGCCGGAAGGAAGGTGCGCAGCAGAACCTCCGCAGAACCTCAGCGCTGCCCCTGCCGGTGCAATGGAAAGGGCAGGCGGCGGCGATGACGGCAGGGGCTCGACTATATTACGATGCCCTCGTAACTCGTTGGGACAGCAAGGACATCAGGCGATGGAGGGGCCTCTTCGTCGCCGCGCTCTGGTCTGGCCCACCTCGCAGAGCACAGGAGATTGTGCTGTGTGTCCTCCATCAGGCGCACCGGGTGGACCCCGCTGTCGCCCCCCCCTACCGGCAGATCACCACATGGGCCAAGCAGATCAAAAAGTGGAGCCACAGCAGGGTGCTGTCCGAGGCAGCCTGGGGGAGTAGAGAGAGGCTTGAGGGGACAGGCCCCTTCGCGCTTTTCTGGGCCGCCCTGCAGGGGATTGAATGGCGCTGGAGTGCTGCGACCACCCTGGCTTACACTGACGAAGCTGGTCGCGATGTCACCTTCGGCCCTGTTGCTGCAACACCGAGCGCCTGGGCTATCTTTGCACACGACCTCCGCCAATCCCTGCGTAACGCAACGGCGAAGAAGCTGGCCGAACGCAGAGACGACTTCCAAGGAGCAGAGCACGGCATTGACGGGAGGGTGACACGTTGCGTCCTGGAGGGAGAGGGCGCTGCAATCACGGGGTACCAGCGAGGCCTCCTCCGCTCCGTCGTTGCAGGGGCGGTGCCTGCTCGTGGGCGCACAGGTCTGGGGGAGGTGTGCCGATACTGCACATCTGGGACCCCGGAGACGGTATCACACCTGTGGTGGGACTGCGCGGCATGGGAGCCAGTCCGCCAGAAGCACCCCATAGCAGCGAGGGACCGGACGGCCTGGCCGGCATGCCTGGCCCAGTGCGGGGTGGCGCCCATTTACAGATACAGCGTCCCGGAGAACGAGCAGCCGCTGCCCATGTCCTTTGCGGACAGGATCACCACCGTGGCACAGCTCCACCGCTACTTCATCGCAGTCCTGGCGGCGCGACAGGAGAAGGACGGGCTGCTCGACCGCTCTGTGCGCCATCACCGTACTACCGTCTACCCCTGGGAGTGGAGCACCCCTAACCCCGAGAGTGCCTCCACGCACAGGACAACACACCCCTCCTCCTCCCCCCACCCCCCCTCTCCCCAATGCTGCTGAACTGACCCAACCCCCACCGTGAAGAAGGCGTTGTGCGGCGTTCTGTTTTTAAGCATGTCGCCCGCACAGGCAAATTCGCTCTCAACCCCACCCAAATCCCACCCCCTGACCCCACCCAGCGGGCCAATCGAATCCTGTGCAGTGGATTGTTCCGCCGTTTTCAATAAGAGACGGGGCTGCAGATGACCCAGGCGAAACTCAACCACGGATGCCACGGGGGGGAGGGGAGAAGGGTAGTTGGGGGGAAGGTAGATAGGAAGAAGAGATGGAGACAAAGGCATTCGCAACATCCACAGCCAGGGTGTTGGGCTGTGCGGTGCGGCCTGCAGATAGGTTAGGGGGCAGAAGAAGAAGAAGAAGAGGAGGAGGAGGAAGGGGCTTGTGGCAACCGTGCTGTGTTCCAGGCATAACGGGATGGGGGGGGGGGGGGGCGGATGGAGGCTCTCAGCCCTTGATGACGCACATCGGTTTGAGGCGCGCGGTTTTCTTGCAAATCCCAGCCGTGTGGCATGTCTCGACGACCTGTGCAGGTGGGTGGAGCAGGTGTGGAGCGGGTGATGGATGAGGGCATGGGCCTTGCAGCCACGCCATGCCCCCGCTGTGTGTTGTCGTTTCAGGCATACCTCGTCGACATTTTTGTAGGCGTCAGGAGCCTCCTCAAGCAGCAGCTTCAGCGACGACAGCCTGCAGCTGATGCCCTGCGAGTGGAGGTCTGTCAGCACCGCCGTGTGGTCGATCCCGTTGCGCGATGCGTTTCTGGCAAGCTCGCGTCCAGCGCCGTGGCAGGTGGAGCCCCACGAGTCGGTCATCGCCTTCTCCGTGCCGGTCAACACCCAACTGGCAGTGCCCATCGACCCCCCCAGGAGCACCGGCTGGCCGATGTGCTGGTAGTCCACAGGCAGGTCGGGGTGGTTGGGTCCGAAGGCCCTCGTGGCACCCTTCCTGTGGACAAGGACACGCCGCGGCCGCCCGTCGACCATGTGCTCTTCGAACTTTGCGATGTTGTGTGACACGTCGTATACGAGATGCATGTCCAGGTCGTCTGCGTTGGTTTCGAACACCTTCCCGAAGGCCTGCCGCACGAGGAAGGTGATGGCAGAGCGGTTGACCCACGCGTAGTTTGCGGCACACCCCATGCCCTTGAGGTACTTCTGCCCCTCGGGGGAGTTGATGCGCGCGCAGGCCAGCTGGGGGTCGTTCATCTGCAGCCCGTCGCGCGCCATGCTCTTCTCCAGCTCCACAAGTGAGTCCGTCGCGACCTGATGGCCGAAGCCTCTGCTGCCGCTATGCACCATCACCACGACCTGCCCCTGCTCGAGGCCCATCCGTTTTGCCGCAAACTTGTCGAACAGCTTGTCGACGGTCTGCACCTCGCAGAAGTGGTTCCCCGCACCGAGGGTGCCCATCTGGGGCATGCCGCGCTTCTTCGCACGGATGGAGCACATCGAGGGGTCCACGTCCAGCATCCTCCCGAACTCCTCGCAGTGCTCCTTGTCCTCCGCCCACGCGTGCCCCTCACGCAGCGACCAGTCCATCCCGAGCTCGAGCGATTTTGTCAGCGTCTCCAGCGATGTCGGGAGCACACCCATCGACCCGAGCCCCACAGGAATGTGGTCAAACAGCGACTGCGCCAGCTTCTCCTTCTTGTCCTTCAGGTCTTCTTCGAAGAGGTTGGTCTTGATGAGGCGCACGCCGCAGTTGATGTCGAACCCAACCCCGCCAGGGCTGACCACCGCCTTGGGGTTGGTCGCGTCGACGGCGCACACACTCCCGATGGCAAACCCGTAGCCGCAGTGGAGGTCGGGGAGCCCGACCACAGGGCCCAGCGCGCCTGGGAGGGTGCCTGCGTTGGCGAGCTGCACAACCGTGGGCAGCAGCCTCCCCGACCTGAAGTTTTTAATCTCGTTCATGATGTTGCTGCGGATCCCCTCGTAGACATAGGCACGCACCGGCACCTTCTGCCCCGCCACCCACCCCTTCTCGATGGTGACCTGGTTCGCATCCGTTTCGGAGAAGAAGTCCTCCCACCGCGACAGGTTCTGATACCGCAGCCCGGTCGCCATTTTATGTTTTGCGGGTGCGCGGGGGGGGGGACGGGCACCCGGTGTACTGTGGCTGTGGCGTGCGTGGGGTGAGGCTGCACGGGGCCGGCTTCATAACGGGAGGGTGGGGGAGCATTGGGCAGGGGTGGAGGGGGTGGCGGGAGATCTACAACGGAGCACCGACACGGCAGCGGAGTGGGCACACATCACGCCGCGACATCGGGCTCGTGGCGTGTGAGGCTCGACGGGGGGAAGAGAACCTCCGTGCCGGCAGCCAGGCACAGCAGGGTGTCGAGGTCTGTGAGCTGGTTGGGGAGCATGGTGTCCACCTGCAGCACAGTGAGGCTCTGCCCCAGCACGGCTAGATGTGCAGGGGTCACCTCGATGCCGCATGCCTGGCACGCACGGCGCAGGTCGCTCTCAACTGCTGTCACGACCCCGCCGTGGCGCCACGACAGGAGCTCCTGGAGGCGGTCGGCGTCCACCGAAGTGCCGGAGGCATGGGGCTGCAACGCTGCAGCCACCTGCACGTGCCCTGCAGAGACAGCCTCTGCCCATGCGCCTGGCAGGTCGAGGGTGCTGGCCAGGCCGCCGTGGCGCTGCAGCTCAGACTCGACTTCCGCCCAGCCCCACCCCCCGCCCCCGACTGCGCCCCGCCCGCACACGTCGAACCAAGGGAAAGGCGGTGTCGCGCGGGCCAGCTCCAGTGCCTCCGCAGCAGTGCTGCACCCCAGCATGTGAGGCCCCCCGAGGCAAGTGTAGACCTGCCGCCAGTATCAATGTGCTGCAGATGTGCCTCTGGGGGTGGGGAGACAGACGGGTTGTGGCGTATGGAGGCAGAGAGAGAGAGAGAGGCGGCTCTGCCCGGCAGCTGCAAACAGCCAAAAAAGGAGTACGGTGAGGGGGGGTGGGGGCGGCATTCTTCGGAGGGCGCGACACTTCGCCCCAGGCTGCGAAGGCCCTGGGAAGTGGGATGGAAGGGGAATAGAATGGACCAAACATGTTCTGTCGTAGCGTGGAGAAGTCCCGCTACGACGAGTCACCAGACGATTTACCCCGCTCGTTGGTTAGTCAGAAAAAGGATAGCGGGTCACAATAAGCAGAACGCCACGTAACGGGCAGACGGGGATAGGAACGCACGACGCAAGACGTTAGACACCACCCACCACCAGGCGGCAGAGGTCAGGCATCCTTCGCTGGGGACTTATCAGCGTTGCTGGGCTCCACAGAGCGCTGCTCGTCGTCTTTGTCCCCCCCGTCCATCCGCCGTTTCTTCGCCTGCCGCGCATCCTTCGCTTCGTCGACGAGCCGCTGCACGTGGCCCCTCTTCTGCAGGGCCTCCGCCTTCTCCCACATCAGGGCCCGCAGGTTGTGCTCCAGGTCCGCGTTGATGTCCGCCATCCCCGCGAGCATCTCCTCGAAGCGCTCCGCCTGCAGGGCCTCGTTCATCTGCCAGGCAGGGCGGTGCTTCTGCACCAGCTCCCACACGGGGAAGCCCTTGGGCCCACGCGGGCGCAGGGGTGCGGCATCCTCTAGAGAGCGCGTCGCAGCAGCGATGCTTGATGTCGCAGAGGCCAGGGGGGCGAAGATGATCTCATCAGCCCGCTCGTAGACAAACACCGCAGGCGCCCCGCCCTTGGGGGGTTGGGGTTGGGCGGGCGCTGCGTCCGGGTTTGCGGCATTCGCTGCAGCAGGGTCCTGGGGTGCCTCGGGCGGGGTGGGCCGGCAGCCGAACCGCTCCTCGTTGCCGCGGCGGGTCGGCAGTCTGTGCGGTGCCTGCACAGCAGGCTCGAGCACGACCTCCAGCTGCCTCACGTCGATATGCAGCTTCTCGCCAAAGGTGGCCTCGTTCATATGCACCCTCACCGGCACCTTGAAGTTGCCCCATACTTCTGCCACGTGCGTCTCAAAGGGCTCCGCCTTAATTTGCCGCTGATGTTCCTGCACTGTCTTGTGCAGATGGAAGTCCACCTTGGAGATCCACTTCGAGAGGGGCTTGTCATCCGGGGACCGCAGGTACAGCACCCACTCATACATCGCCCTGTCGCCCTTCTTGGGCAGGGCGCGCGCCACACCGCCCACCACGATGGGGATCACGAACTCCTTCTCCGTGCGGGACGGCTCCGCCTTCTTGGCCTTCCCCATGGCGGGGCGATGTGCCGCGTGCCTGCCACCTGTGGCACGCAACACCCTCAGGGCCCGAGGGCCTGGCGGCCTGAAGGCTCCTGAGACACCTCCACCCGCCTGCCTCTGGGTGTGTGTGTGTTGAGAAGCCAGGCCCCTTCAGGCAGGGCTCTGCCCCACTGCCCCACTCGAGCTGACGAAGGCACACAAAATCTCTTGTTCTGGAAGCAACATCTGGCGGGGGGGGAATATCGAGCTCGCCGGCTGGGGGGGGGGGGGGGGGGGGGGCGGTGACTTGTTGCTGGACATCCCGTCGAAAGACGAGAGTCGAATAACGAGAGGCCCGTGCGACGGGGATATCCGGAGGTTTCTCCACGTCAACGGCTAGCCTTACGTCGGGCCTTGTCTCGGTACGGATCTCTTCGAGCTAGCTACGCTCGATACAAGAGGGTCGGAGAAGTAAAGAACAGCAGAGAAAACGCGCAGCAGGCAAACTGGGGCTGAACCAAGTTGCAGGGACAAGGTGGGGTGGGGTGGGGTGGGGTGGGGGGGAGAGGTTTCTGGGGGGTGGAGGGCGTGGGTGGGATGGGGCCCGTGGCACCTCTCCGGCAGTCCCCATCAGGTAAGTTCGCGCCGGGACCCCCCCCCCGGCCCTGCCTTGCACCTCCACCAGAGCACCAAGCCTCCAAGCAAGAAGGAGGGATGCCCTGCTTTGCCAGCATGAATGCTGGCCAGCCCCCCCCCCCCACCCCCCACCCTGTCTTCCCATCGTTTGCCGTGTGTGTGTGGGTAGGTATGTACTCGGGGGGAACTGAAGCAGTTGATACAGGGGGGCACTCGGAGGGCCACGACCCACCCACCCCACCCCCACCCCCAGTCCGACAAGAGAGTAAGGGCTGTGGGGGTTAGCAGAGAGGGGGGGGGGGGGCCTGTTCTGCTGACCCTCCTGAGGGCACCGAGTATCTTTCCCCCTGGAGGCTGGAGAAGGGCTATGCCAGGACCAGCTGTACGCACAAAGCATCTCTCATATCGAGACGGTGCACACAACACGCGCACACACACAACACTTGCATATTTTTGCAGCAGTGTAGAGCGACCTGAGCACCTGCCCTTGATCCGGTCTATTGACACGGTTCACATGCAATATCTAATACACAGGGAAGGGGGTGCTGTTCTAAAGGGTGGCTTCGCTAAGCGGTGGCGACGGCCCGCGCATGTGTTTTTTTTGGTGGGCACTTCACCTTTTTATGCTGTTTCATTTTTTGTGTGTGTGAGGAAATGCCGCCGAAGAAAAAAAAATAGTGCCGCAATAGCGAAGAACCTCCCCCCCCTCTCCGCCCCCCCTCCCCAAAAGTGCAGAAACAGAAAAATGGAGCCCGCGCCTCGCGGTTTGTTGTGCCAACCGACAGTCTTTTTGTCACAGAGCAGGAGACTCTCCCCCACAGCACTGTGATGTACTGTGATGAAGAGAAAATCACACGCTCACCATAGCCCATAGGTGCCCTGAAGAGGCCGATTGTACGTCGTTCTTACGCAGGATTCTGAAAGGTTTGTAAAGGAACAGCCGGGCAGTGGTGTGGGCCAGACTTTTATATTGTCAGGATTAGAAACCCAGCAGCACCCTGGCGACACCGCCCGTGCGGCACCAAAGGTTGCTACCCGAAGGCGGGGGGGGTGGGGGGGGAGGTGAGTAGTGAGGAGTTCGTGTGAACCATTTCGGTTGTGAAATCGGGTTCGCAACAACAACAACCTGCAAGACCGCCAAGAAACCCGAAGGAGAGGGAGGGGGGCATTTGCTTTGGCTGGCGAGGAGAATCCAGCGGAACGTCGAGTGGACTTGAGAGCACGCGCGGCAGGGTGGCGGGGGCGATGGGCGGTGCGCCCAATCTCGACACCCCACGCTTTCCCCGTCTGTCCCTGGCGTGCGTTTCTATTTTTACTGGAGAACATTTGCCTCTTCCTGCCCCGGCCGTGGCACGGGGGCCTTCGCTCTAAAGTGAAGCCCCCGTGCCTGACACCCTCAAACACACCACTCCGGCACCACCCAGCACCACCAAACACAACACCCTTGGCGAAATGATGGATACACATCTGCTTTGGGGAACGGGCGGGGCAGTCACCCACGATCTGACGGGCTCATTGCCAGTGTAACTGTCGGAGCCCTCCTGTAGGGCGCCAGTGTGACGACATCAGACCGCAACCGGGTGCCGGTGTGCCTGAGGCGGGGCGCTGTGGCTGTGGCTGTGGTTCAGAGCAGCTCGCTGCCGTGTTCTCAACTCACTTTGGGATTTTGGTTCGTTGGCGATTCCGCACACACACCCCCTCACCTGCGTGAAAGGGTGCCGGGCCACCGGTGAGTGAGTGGGCGAGTGAGTCCCGGCAAGCGACACTCCTCTCTTCCCACACTGCGTACGCCCTAATAAAATAGCCAAATCGGGGGGTAACGGCCCTGGCGAGGCCCTGAATCGCTGAATGCCACCCCGCCGCTGCGAGTGAGAGAACACGGCGTGAGGGGGCGGGTGGGTGCTGCTGCAGAACGGGTGATGGTGTGCCCCGGGTGGGGTGCGGGACACACCGCCCGGTTTTTTCTGGGCCCACGCTCCACAACAGAACACCCAACCCCACCCTCCCCGCCGGTGTGGGGCTTGGCATCCAGGCGCCCCTCTTCGGCATACACTCCTTCTTCCCCACCACCCACCGCCCACCCTGCCCCTCCCTGCAGTGTGGGGACCACAGGGCTTCAGGGCACCACACCGCAGGCACCCCCTTGCCCAACCAACTCCCGGACACCTCCTCCTCCAGGCCAACAACAGCCACCCCTGGGCCCAACCAAGCGCGCACCGGGGCTGCAGCAGAGCACTGCCCGGTGTCTGATCCGGCAGTGCCGCAGCGGGGCATGGGCTCCTGGCCAATAGCGCAGTGGGGTGTGTGGGGCGATCAGCTAGCTCAACTGACACACTTGATCCACTTGACGCTCAGACCGGAGAGGAAGAAGAAGACTGCTGCAGAAGTGAACAGCAACTGGAAGCCTGTGCGGTGGGGTTGTGGGTTGCATGTCAGAGTCGGGGGCAGGGAGCGGGGGGAGGGTGTTTGTGCTGAACGAGAGGAGAATTCTGGCAGAGGGACCCCCCTTCGATCTGTCAGAGATTCTGCATCCTTCCTTCACCTACAAAGAGGCGGGAGTGATCGCCAAAAGAAACGCAACCGCCTGCAAAGACCCGCGAGGTTTTGCGGGGTTCCATTGTTGCGGCATGATGTGCCTCCAGAGGGCGTGTGAGCAGGGCATACCCTCCATCTGATAGACCGTCGCCCCACTGCTGTCGGACGTGGTGTAGATGTCCAACAGGCCCCCATACAGCACCTGCCCCATCACAGAGCCGAGCGTGGCACTCATCGAGAATATCCCCAAGTCTTTAGCCGCGTCGATGGGCTGCCCCAATGCCGGGGGCGAACCAGAAGCGGTGGGCGTCTCCACCTTGGGGTCGTGCCGGGGGAGGGACGCCACGCCAAGCGCGTAGTCCACCGAGAGGTAAGCGATGTTGCCTACTCCGTAGTACTGTGTGTGGGAGGTGAGTGTGGAGCCTACTCGCAAGACATGCGGGAGACACGAGAGGGGGGTGGGGCAGCGCCCGTCAACCCGACCCCAATCCGCTCACCCCCCTCCCCTCCACCGCGCAAACTGAGATAACAAATCCATACCACACCCAGCACCAGGAACAGCTCCTTGCTCTGCGTCACGAGGAAGAAGAGGACAGAGGTGACGCAGACCAGAAGCCCTGTGTAGATCACAGGTTTCTTCCCCACCCTATCGCTCAGCATGCCGGCGGGCAGCGCGGCACAGATGCAGCCTGCGAGGGTCGACACCGCTACAAGCGAGACCATCTGCGTGGGTGACTTCATATGCTGCACATCGCGGAAGTAATACGCCATATAGACCTGTGCGGCCAGCCCGCTGTTGAAGAGCAGCCTGCTGAGGCACGCAAACATGAAGTCGGGATGTCGCGACGGAGAAGGCATCGTGATGGCATCCAGCAGCAGACCCAGCGTGCTCCGCGGGGATCCGGCCCCGCCAGCCGCTGAGCCGCGCCTCTCCGGCAGCAGCCCGTCCTTCGCCACCTCCAGGTCGTCCTGCCCAGGCTCCACCTGTTGGCACTCCCTGTCGCGGATCTTCTCCGCAGCTTGCTTCAGCATGCTGTCCAGGTTAGGGGGGATGTAGAGCACAGAGATCCCGAGGCACAGCACGCTGCATGCGATATACGCGAGGTATGTATACTCCAGAGGCATGCTCACGGCGAACAGGGCATAGCCGCACCCGCTGCCCAGCGTGCCCAGGATGGCGATTGCCCCGCTTCCCATCCCAACCTGCTCAGGCAGGATGCAGTCGTTCAGCAGTGCGCAGATCATGCTGTAGAGGACAGACAGGCCCACCATGGTGACAGTGTGTGCCACAAAGAGGAGGAAGAGAGAGTTGGCAGCCTTCACCGCCAGGAAGAGCCCGATCCCAACGATGCATGTGAGGGTGCCGTAGACCAGAAAGGAGACCCGCTTGTGGACCCGGTCGCTCCACGCGCCGACGATGGGGGAACCGAGCTGTGAAACGGCCCCGCCTGCCATGATGAGGGAGACCCACACGCTCTGCTTCGTCTGGATCATGCGCTGCACCTCTGTGGGGATGACGAGGACAACCACGCTCTGGAAGATGAGCCCGTAGCAGAAGGACATCGCGAACAGCCCCAGCATGTCGGGGAGTGTGTAGCGGCGCTGGATGCGTTTAGAGCTCGGCAGCGGCGACTCCGGGGAGGCCTGCGCGGCGTCGACGGCATCCTTGCTGAGGCTGAGGCGCTGCGGGAGGGGCGGGTCGCCATCAGCGCCCATCAGAGTGGCTCAGGGCACCCCGCCAGAGAGCCGCCGCCCCGCACACCCTCAGCAGCGCAGAAGGGGGGCTTGCGCTGCCTCGCGCCACGGCCACAGGGGCCTGGGTGTGCCACCTGGAGGAGGTGGTGGGGGGAGGTGGCCTGTAGGGTGTGGGTGGAGGGATGGATGTGGATGTGGAGGTGGAGGTGGGGGGTGGGGTCGCAGGGAAGAAGTGCAAGGGCTGTGGGCTGTGGGAGGGGGGGGGGGGGGAAGTGAAATCAAAAAATTTGAAGGGAGCACAAGAATGATCACCCTTCACTCGTTATGCAGGTTGTGTCTGAAATCCAGTGTTTTTTCCGGCCTGTGTTGTGTTGTTGTACTGTGTGGGCAATTAGGCTGTGGTGGTATGCAAAAACGTTCTTTGGTTTTCATCATCAAACGTCAAGGCACTCATCTGTGGGAATGTGCGTAACTGGTGTCATCATTGTAGGCGGAAGGGAGGGGAGGGGGGCGTGGTGGGGTCGGTGCGGCGGAGGGTGTGTTCACAGAAAAGGCATCTGGGGGGGCCTGGGGGGGAGGCGTGTACATCCAGAACATCCCACTCCGCCCCCCAATAAGAAGAGTCAAGAGTAGCAGGGACCTGCCCCGTGCCTTTGGGGAAACCAACTTGCACAGAACGAAGGGGCAGAGAGTGCATATTTTTTGCCAAATAAAACCTCCAGCAGGCTGTCGTGGGAAGCGCAGCTTGGCGTTCAATGGTTAGTGATGTTTGTCATATGTGCCAGCCGGGGCGGCAGTGGCGCTGAATCGTGCCTGCTGATATGCTGAAGGCGGTGCCTGTGTGACATGACACAGACACACCCTCCGCAACACCGGACACGAGGCTTTGGCACCGCTGACACACCTATTGTGCGCTGGCCCACGTAGCCCATCCCCATGCGCAAGATGGCAAGCCTTTCTGCGAGAAGCATGGGTCAGACGCCCCTGTCTTCTGAAGGGAAGGCACAGCTCTGGAACCGCAGAAGCTAGCGGAGGTCCTCAGAGCGGGCCACCCGCAACAGATGAAGCGGATTGGGGCATCCCCCCCCCTTTTTTTTTGTGCGGCCTGTGTGGTTGTCTTCGTCGTTTGTCTTCTTCGACCGGACATCCCCTTCTTCTGGAGACACCGATCTACACCATGAACCTCGAGCTGATGCTGGAGCTTTCGGGAGCCTCTGCGAGTGGGTGGCCACGTTTTCTTTGGTGGACGCACCCAAAAGAAAATAAAGAAATAGAAAAAACCCGAAAAGAGGTCGAGGCACCCGCTCCACTCCAGCACCATGGGGCTGAGGTTCACGGATCACACAGGTGAGGATCAGTCCTCTGTGAGGCGCTTATCCTGAAGACGTACCAGTTCCCCGGTCGGTCTCCAGAAACTCGGGCCGCGTCTGGCGCTGTATCGCCTCGGCGGGGCTGTCGTCCCTTACAGTCTTTTCTGTACGAGGTTTTCCACAGGCTGCACACCTGCCCCGCGGCTGTGTGGCAGTCTTCGCGGAGTGCAATGCGAAGGTCTGGCCTGACGTGGTGTGACTATTTAGACTCCAGGTGTCTCCACCCTTCCTGGTCTGGGGAGCCTCGGTACCCAAGCAGTTTTCGGTCATGCCCTGGACCACGGCCGTGCTAGACTCCTGGTGCAGGCACCCGTCATGGTCCGGGGACGGCCCCCCCAGGCAGTTTAACGTCTTACCCAGGACCTTGGCACCTCCCGCGGGGCCCCCTGCAAGGTCCTGCGTTGGGCCGGGCCAACGCCCTGCCTGCCCAACCAGGGGGTTGTCGTGGCAATGCAGCCTGCAAAGATGCACCGCCCCTCTGAAACTAAAAGCAACCACCCACAACGGGCACACACAAAGCTCAAAAAGATCAAAAAAGGCAAAAAAAAGCAAGCATCGGACAGGTGGTTTGTGGTGCCGGGTTGTGCTGATCTGCTGAGCACCTGATCAGACCAGAAGGCTCCACAGGCAGAACGTCCCGACACCTCCTAACACCCTGTGTCCTTTGAAGCAACATGAAGAGGATGGGAGGCAACGTCCGGGGCGTTTGCAACACAGCAAGACAACAAATAAAACGGCACGATACAAAGAAGACGGGAGAACGCCAAACCGACAAACGCCGCCGCACGCATCAAAACTCCCACATCAAAACAACAAAACACAGCCGCGGCCACGAAGAGAAACCACCAGACAACATGTAGCGTCCGGATCTTTTGGTTAGTGGTACACTGTAAAGGAATGCTCTTTATTTTTGCAGCAAAACCTGCCCCGCGCCCCCCAGCAAAACCGCAATTCCTCCCCTTGGCTAGAACAGAGAGGAACCGGTACCTGGGCACGGGGTAATAAAAGGCACCTGCACAGGAAGACGCCCCACAGGCTGGTGGTGGTCGTGGTTAGTTTGGGCTAGGACACACTAGACCCTGTGGGCCGCTTGGAGTAGAGTGGGTGCTGGAGTGGCACGGTCGCAAGACAGCGACACCGAACGGGCGGGCCTCTTTACGCCTGAGCAGACAGCAGTGTTGCGAAGGACGCCCAATCGGCAGGCGCCTGCGCCACGGCCTCTGCGCTGCAGCTGCGCGGCAGCCCCTCTGCCCCTGCCTCGCGCAGCTTGTTGTACAGCTCCTGGGGCAGCAGCACGTAGCGTGCGCCCTGGCTCGCCTTGCCTGCGTTGCGGAGCGCGTCGAAGGAGGTGAACATCGGCACCGGCGACAGCGTCGCCGGCTCCACGAGGATGAACTTGGTGCGCCCGGGCCCCGGCTGCTGCCCCAGGTGCTGAGACAGGGAGTCGGCAACCTTCCCCGAGCCCCAGCGCCGGTGCACCAGGGCGGGCAGCGGGTTCGAAACAGCCGCAGCCTCCTCAGGCACAGGCAGCAGGTGTGCCGGCGGAAGCACCACATTGACGAGGAACCTGTCGTCGACGTGGAGGTCGTCTGGCAGGGACACCGGCTGTGAAGCTGCGCGGGCTAGAGCGCTGGGGCGCCGCTTCCCTGCGATCTTCTTGGCCTGCTCGTCAGACCAGCGCTGTGCGTCGCGGCGCTTCTGCGCCTCCGCCTTGTCGCAGCTGTGGTCAGACTCCATCCTGTGCGCCGAGCAGTACACCACGTTGCAGTAGTAGCACCGCATGTCAGTCAGAAGCTTCTCTGCGCAATCAGGGTGACTGCAGGTGGAGAATTTGCGCGTCGTGGCGCCAGCGTGTTGCCTGCGCTGCGCGTCGCTGCGTGCCTCGTGCTCGCGCCAGCTGTCGCAGCTGTGGACCTCAAAGGGGAGGCACGCCTGGCAGTGGATCTTCTTGCAGTGCACGCAGGCGTAGCCGAACATCTCCGCCTTCCCACACTGCTGGCACATCGTCTTGTCGTCGAAGCAGTCCTCTTGCACAATCATCTGCGCACCGTCAGCACGCTTCATCCCGAAGACCTTCCCACTCGACATTGGAACAGGGGTTGAGTTGTCTCGAGACAGAGAGACGAAGCAATGGGGGGAGTGGGGCAGCTAGGGGGACAAGAGCTACTGGGAGTAGTAAAGTAAGGCACAGATGCAGGGAGGTGCGTCACCGAGATGTAGTGAGTTGCTCGGTCGAAGAACAGAAGGGGGGCGCAAGAAGGCGTGCAAGGTGTAGGGCGGTCTAAGGCTCCTGTGTATTGTCTGGATGAGGGTGTGGGTTCGAGGCTCCGGTTACGGCAGAGACACCCCTCCCCCAGCAACAGGTGAAACTATTAACCTATTCGATGAGCTCCACAACGCGCTGACGACGGGGCGAGCAGAAGACAATGAAACGGACCTGGTGCGAGGTAACCTTTTTAGTCAGTGTAGATGCACCGAGCGAGCTCTGGGACTGCCTCCACACACACACCCCATACACTCCCAGTGCACCACCGCACAACTTTCAACGATATTCTGACTAGACGCACTTCTGCCGATTCTATCAGACCTCGACTTCGGGCCTCTTCTCCCTCATCTCGCCTCTGCTCGGTTGCCCCCCTTGTGGCCTGTCTCATGAGCTCTTCGCATGCGACATGAAGACGCCGAGAATCACGCGGTTCCCCTGGTCCTTCCCGAAGTAGGGACCAGCGGCAATATCCTCCAGGTCCTTCCACACAAGCTCCTTCAGGTCGTCTGCCGCCTTGGCAGCGGATGCCTGCTCCGCAGACATGGTGCACTGCACCGCGAAGTTCAGCGCCGGCACCCCTGTGTCTTTGTACATCTCGGGGACACCGTCACCGAGGAGCCGGCAGTCCCTGGGGGTAAGGCCAAACTCCTCAGACACCTCCCGCTCGGCACCCTGCAGCACCGTCTCGCCCTGCCGCACGAAGCCCCCCGGGAAGTCGAGCATGCCCGACTCCCTCCGCAGCCCCATCAGCAGCGTGCTGCGCGTCCCAGGCTTCAGCAGCATGATGGTCGTGGCGGGGCGTGGCGCACGCGCCTCCCACAACACCTCCCCGGCACACGTGGGGTACCACAGGCCCTCGAACTTCTCGTACCTCAGGGGCTCCTGGGCGAAGGGGCAGTAGCGGTAGCGCCGCCAGTGGGTGTCGGTCTCTGCCGGGTTGACGAAGCGCAGTGCCTTCTCAGGTGCTGTCGGGTGCACAGGCGTGGGGGCTGCACGCAGAGAGGCGAGCCAGGCAACACCGAGCACGGCAGCCAGCACGCATGCGATGGCGCGCCATGTGCTTGCAGGTGGGGGTGGCATTGCTGTGTTGCGGCCACGTGTGTCAGCAAGATGCGATGTAACTCCTAATTCCAGGCAATGCTTCCACAGGGGACGCAACAGTGTGTGGGGCGAGTGGGCGGGGCTATTTCGGGATGCGTGCAGAGAGGTGGTGACGACTCAGACGGACGGTTCCTGGCGAGTGCTGGCGAGGCAATGCCCATATACGTATGGGTACAAGATTACGTATGGTTACAAAAAACTTTACTTTCCCATATACCTGGGACCCCCGTGTTTAGGCCCCCCCCCCTGGGGGTCTGGGGGGGCTTAAACACAGGGGGGCCTAAACACGGGGGTGGGCTGTTCTGGAGGGTCATCAGGTGGCCGCTAGGCCACCTGATGCCCTCCAAGTGCTGTCAGAGTCGAAAAGTGGGGTGCCAAAAGTCCATCCGGACCGGAATCACCCCCCTACGACAGCAGCGGAAGAGGTCATAGTGGTCTCCACCGTGCCACCCCCGTGTAAAAGCCCCCCCTGTGTTTAGGCCCCCCCCTGGCCGAAATTGGCCTCCAGGGGGGGCCTAAACACGGGGGGCCCCAGGTACGTATGGTTACCAACACCATACGTATATGGGCAAATATGTTTCCCGACAAGAGTTTGGCCATATTTTCAGAAATTTCTGACTTCCACTGGATTTCCACCCAGAAGCCAAAATTTCCAGATTTTCAGTGGATTTCCAGCCAAAACTCAGAATTTCAGGCTTCACAGGGCTTTTCAGCCCAAAGCCTAAAATTCCAAATTTCTGCTAGACCTTCACACAACCCTGGACTTTCAGTCAGAACCAAAATTCTTGCCTCAGGATTCTCCTGGATTTTCAATCAACCTGAGATTTCTCAAGTTGAGGAGGCTTTCAGTCAGAACTGAAAAGTTCCAGAGTTTTGGTGGACTGGACAACACTTGGTTGAAATCCACCAGAACTTGGAACCTCGAGGTCAGACAGAAAGGGTGTCACAGAACTTGGAAAACTGGCTTGGTTGACAATTCAGGAGAAGTTTCCCTGGACTTGGAATTTGGTTCTCTGGCATGGCGCAGCCATGGCCCCTTTATGGGTGGGGGTGGGGAGGGGGAGCGGGGAATATGAGTATATGAGGCGATGCTGCAGGTAGCAGGGGAGTTCAAGGGGCAGTGGATGTGGGTGAGGGTGAGGGTGGGGTGGGGAAAGGCGCCAGGCGTGATTCGAAGGGCATCGGGCAGGGCAGCTGGCAGGACCTTTGGGGCCTTTGAGGCAGTTGCTGCCAGGGAGCAGGTGCGGTGGTACAGGAGAGGCACGTGGAGGCGGTGCAGCCGCGTGGCAACGCGGTTGTCAACCCCCATGTGCCAAGGAGGGGTGTGTTGTCCAACACAGCATTGGGTGGGTTGAAGAAGGTCCCCCGCCCGTTGCCCGTTGGCTTCAGGCCGGGAGTTGCCTCTTCCTTCCCTTCCGCTTACATGCGGTGTCCAACACAACAGCACCCCTTTCCATCCATTCAAAGTCAGCTGAGCTGGCGCAGGCACCCCCCCGTGAAAACGGGGCGCGCAACGCAGAGAAAGACTCAAAGACTCATACAAAGTTCTTGTTGCAGCAGTGGAGAACCGCACCGAGCCACATGCTCTTGGTGCGCCCCCACAGGAAACACGGACACACACACGTCGTAACCCCCTCAAACGTACCACCCCCACCTCAACCCACCTACACCCCCGCAAGTTGACAACGGACAGGCCAGCTCTGGTGTGCTGAACCGTACTGCTGCCACCCCGTTGGGACACTCGCGGCCTTCACACCGCAAGGAACGACTTCTCAATATCAGGGGCTGTTTTGGATTGCTGGAAGCGGAGGTGCCAGTCTTCGCCTGCGCGGCGGTCGACAGGTTTGACGTAAGAGAGGTGGTTCGGGTGGTCCAGGTTGACCTGCAGTGCAGCTGTCTGGTGGGCGTGCAGCATTGGGCGCAGCGCGTCGTAGTCGTTTATCGCGTCGTTGAAGTCCAGAGTGACAGCGGCCCCAAGCACCACCACCACGCTGAGCAGGATAGAAAAGCTGAGCTTTGCCTGGACTTCCGACAGGGATGCGTTGCACCCCGTCACAATGACGAGTGAGGCGTAGCTGGGGTCGCAGAGCGCAAGCTGCTGCACCTCATCCTCCGACACGATGTAGATGTAGATGGTCAGCACGTAGAGCGTCCACATCTGCGAGACGAAAAAGAGCCTCGCGAAGAATTCGCTGACACTGTGCCCTGCATACAGCCCGATCGTAGCGCTGAAAATACCGACAATGCCGCAGAAAATGTCGCTGAAGGTGTTCTCGCCCGTCTTGACCTTTATGGACGACAGGACGGCAAAGATGAACGTCACGATGCACAGCACCAGCTGCACACCAGAGGCTATCTTCTGCGTGAGTGTCAGGCGTATCATGCGTGCCTCCGGGCCCTCCTTCCCGTTGAAGACCTGGAGGAACTTTGTGGTCATGTTCCGCTGCTCGATGTCCTCATCGATGAACTGGGGTGCATGTGCTGCCTCCTGGACAGATGCGGTGCTCTGGGACTCCGTGTCGTCGTCCAGTTCAATCGTCTCCTTCAGCGCTTCGCGCTTGACACGCTCTCGTCGCGACATTGTGATGGCCTTCTTCTTCCATTTCGAGAGCTTTCCGACCACCATGGACGTGTCGCCCAATTGGAGCGACTGGCTCTCGCCGCGAGCGAGGCTGTCGTCATCATGGGCGGTTTCGACCGTCCTGAAATCGAAATTCGGCACCAAGGCACTGAGGCCCTGGCCATTTCTGAACATTGTTGCGTCTAGCTCATCAAACAAGCCAGAGTGGATGCCCTGCAGTGCGTCGTGATGGCACACCACACACAGACCTGCCTGACAGGCAGAGAGGCAGGAGAACAAATCAAGCGCAAGGCCAGGGGCGGGGGGAGGCGGCGGAGGGCGGTGGGCGTGCGTTTCCATTCCCGTTGCTCTGTGGGTTCGCACTCTGAAAAGAGTAGCGAGAGGCCAACAACCACAGGCGCACGACGCGGTCTGGTGGGCCTGGCTAGGCCAGGCTAGCCGGGTTTCGACGAGTCGGAATGAAGTCCGAGACCCGACAACCGAGTCGTGCGTTCAAGAGGGAGGCGGGCGGAGAACACACAGTGTGTGAAGTGGCATGAATCTTCGGTGCCTCAGGGGCGTCACGGTTCCTTTGCAACTTCGTTGCTGCACTTTGCGGAAAACGAGGTCCACACTGCCGAATCACGATTCAACAGGAAAAAACGCCTCGAACACAACCAAGCAAAACGTGACCCTGCCAACAAAAATGAGGGTATTTTTTTCAAAAGCAACCACAGAACACCCCCCGACTCGTTGTGTACCCCACTACCACCACCACCCTCCACCCCCCGTCAATAAAGGGCACAGAAACACTCACCCAGTTTGGGCACATGCCAGAACGCATCAAGAAAGAGAAGGGGAACTTGTTGGGGTTCTGAGCTGGAATTCAGGTCATCACTCACCGCGACGCACAGCGCACGGTGAGGGTATCTGCGGGACTCCTCCGGCAGTTCTGCGCGGTGGCAAAACCAGCCGCACGCAGGTGCGGGTCCTCCAGGAGGTCAGGATTGGCACACGCCTGTGGCGAGGACATGCCTGTCAGGGCAATCTGCGCAATGCTCGCCAGCCGCACGGCCGACTTCGACGTCACACCTATGGCCCGCAGGTGCTCCGCAGGGGCACGGTATTTGCTCTTCAGCATGTGCACCTCACTCGCCGAAGGCACAAACGACGGCGTCGAGGCAAGGTAGTCGATGTAGCGCCTGTCAGCCATCAGGCGCTGTGCAGCTACGCGCGGCACATTCCTCCGCTTCGCCCCGAACCTCTCTGCAGCACGGATGTCAGCCTCGGGGGCGTCGTCCACCACCTTTGAGCTGGTCTGCGTCGCAGGGCACAGCCTGTTGCTGCGCAGCAGCTTTGTGTGAACGGCATGCTGGTACTGCGTCCTGACGATGGGGTTGGGTGTGGCGGCGCGCTGTGCGCACCACAGCTGCGGCGCTTCTCTCGGGGAGGAGATGTTGTGGACCTTCGACTTGTGGTTGATGGTGTACGATGCGGCAGGGCTGGCGTACCGTATCCCGGCGCGCTGCGGTGCCGGATCGTTCCCGATGTATGCAACGCTGCGGGAGAGGACCTGCCTACGGGCCCACGCATCCATCGGCTTGTTTGCCTCACTGGCGAGCAGCGCGTCCGCACGGTATGCGTGGTGCCCGTCACCCAGGAAGGGCTCGCGATCTGTCGCCGTCACATCGCGGAGCCTGTCGCGCAGATGCGCCATCTCGCTCAGATGCGACATGGGGGCGTCCCTCGCACGCCCCTCGCGCATCTCCGACTTGGTGTTGTCGAGTTTGCTCTCGATCTTTTCCAACCCCAACGCCTTCCCGCCCTTCAGAGACGCTGCGGACACCCTGCTCCCCCCCCGGGTCGACCTCGCCCCAACGGCGGCAGGCAGCAGCTGCGAGAAGGAGGGTATTGAGGAGCGCAGCATCTTCCGCCCCCAAGCCTCGCCTTGCCCGAGGCTACGGCGGCGGTCGGAGGGGTCGGATGTGTCGAACATGGCGCTGAACTCCTCATACTCGATGAAGCCCGACGCGTCGGTGTCCACCTCGTGGATCATGGCGTCGATGTCGATCGTCAGCTCGAAAGCCTGCACGGCGCCACGCAGGATGTCGACATCCACACCACCCATCTTGTCCTTCCGCCCACCCAACGCTGCAAACGCCTCCACCGTGTCGGGCACGATGGAGTCGTAGTGCCGCTGCTTCAAGGTCTCCATGATGCGCATCACGCGCTCCAGGGTCATGTGGGTGCCGGATTTGTAGCAGGTGTCGTCGAGCAGCTCGCCCAGCTCCGAGTCGGACATGCTCTGGCCCAGGCTGCGGAGGAACACCAGGATCTCGGCATGCGTCTCCAGGTGCGGCGTCGCGTTGTAGACCAGCTTCACCATCTCGATCTCATTGGGGCGCAGGCTGAGACGCGTCCTGCGCTTCATCAGGCGGACAGCCTTCCACACGTTCATGTATGTCAGCATGCACCGTTGCAGCCATCGTTTGTCGCGCTGCTCTGCGGCAGTCTTGCGCCGCCATCCCACCATTGGGCCTGTGGTGGCGGTGCAGTGACACGGTGGAGATGGGTGGGGGCATGGCGGGTGGGGGCAGAGAGAGAGCCGGACGTGGAGGGGTGGGGGTGGGTGGGGTATGGGGTGTGTGTGTGTCACAGGCGCACGCTTACCCCGGCGTCGTGGAGGAGCTGCAGGAAGCGCGTGCGGTGGCCTTGGCTGAGGCTGCGCAGGGCAGGGGTATTTGCAAAGGGCTGGAATGAGGGGGCGCAGCTCCGCCACGCAGCGCGCGACATCCCCTCTGCGAGGAAGACAACCCTGCACACATCGAGCGGGTGGGCGCTGGCAGCCTGTGCGCTTGTGTGATACAGCAGGTGGCTGATGAGGTTGTAATCGGTGTACCCCACATACTGCAGGGATCTTAGGAGGCGCAGTATATGCACAATGTCAAGCTGGTGGACAAGGCCGTACTGCATCATGTGAGCGACCAACAAGCCGCATGTGTCATGCGCATCCAGGGAGAGCTGTGCACGCAGACTGCTGACAGCAACACAAGCCTTGAGCACCAGCGCAGCGCTGTGCTCCATCCGGTGGTTCTCAGCAATGATGATCCGCGCGAGGTTATCGCAGCCAGTCTGCACGCGGAGTTGCGACGCAGAATCGAGTAATGATACTGCCTGGGGCAGCGACAGCTGCAGGCTTCCGCACGAATGCTGCCTGTGCAGCTTGTTCCAGACAGGGCGGCACTCCTCGCGCACAGTGGCGGCCGCTGCGAGGAGAGTGCACAGAATATCTGGCGTGGGGGACGCCAGCCTGTCTGCGATTCGCCTCACTGTGCCGCGGTGCAGCTTGGACGGCACGTCGCGAAGCAGCACGAGCAGGGCGAGGTGCTGGGCCTGCGTGAAGACACCCACACCCTCCCGCAGGCAGCGCGCCACACGCTCATCCCGCATGGCACGCTCCGCACGGTGACAGCACACAGCGTTCAGAACCGCCACCGCCGTGGCGCTGCTGGTCTTCCCCCTCTGCACCGCCTGCATCACAAGCATATGCACAGCATCGGCAGGCACCTCCAGGCCACGCATGCACCTGAGCACCTCTGCCGCACCCTCCTGATCTAGGGGTGTCTTGCGCGACATGAAGTATTGGGCACAGGCTGCCACAAGACCCGACTGCTCTTCGAATCCCTCATGACGCCGAGACTCTCTCAGGATGCAACAGGCCGCGACGACATCGCCCAGCTGGGACCCATCGGCACCCTGCATGCTCTCGAGGCAGGCACGCGCCAGGCAGGCAAACGACGCCAGGTCCCGCGACTTGCTGAAGGCATGCATCAACGACGTGACTTCCTGCGCGACGAGCGACAGCTTCTGCGCCTCGGCTGCATCGCACAGGGCACGCGACAGGGGCCCACACAGCTGGCGAGCCCCTTGGGACAGCGCTGCAGCAGACACGACCAGCGAGCACAGGGTCTGCTGGCTGACGGCCTCACCAGAGGGCCTCCTCAGCACACGCCTGGCATGCTGCACCGACTGCACGATAAGAGCCTCATGCACCACACGCGCCCTCCCAAAGCAAGACACAGCGGTGGCGACAGAGCTGGCCGAAATCCTCCTGTCGCTCCATACGCAGTAGTCATCGCCAACCTCTGCTGACCACACGGGGAGACCCCGCAGCTTGCGCAGCGCATGGCGCTGCTCACGCACGCATGGCGGCACCCGCATGCATCGGCCTGTGTCTGGGTGGTGGGTGGTGGGGGTGGTAGAGGGCGGTTGGTTTCCTTCATCCACAACACCCCCTGAAGTGCTCTCCACAGCCCGACACACAACAACCCTCGCAACGAAATGAGCGCCGTCAGGAGTAGGGGGGGGGGGGTCGGGGGGTAGGGCTGGGGGGTGGGGGGGAAGGGGCAATTCTCTGTTCACGAATCCCACCGAACCCGCCCCACACCACCCCCCTCGAGGCAGACTTCCTGGTGGCTGTGGCCACACACCCCAACCCACCCCCAACCCCAGACAGACGTAACAGAGCCTCCCCGCACACACCCCTCGCAGGACGTTAGGCAGACGAGGCGCCCTGTTGCGACTCGGCTGCTGCTGCAGCATCCTCTGCCTTCTTCGCAGGCGTGTCGTCGTTAATGAGGAGGAGCCGGAGGTTGACGGGGCAGGAGGACAGCAGAGGGTTGAACCCGAGCCCACCCAGGTGCATGCTGGGGATGGGGACCGTTCTGTAGGCCATGGGCAGCTTCCAAGGAGCCTTAGCTGTCGGGAGCTTTTTGTACACCATATGCGTGTGGGTGACGCGCCGCTCACCCCAGAAGCCCTTCTTCATCCCTATGGTCCCCCTGCCTCCGATGTGCCACGTCGCCTGCACGGCGTGCTTCTTCCCGCGGTGCCACATGTGAAGCGCGGCAGGCATGTTCGACGCCCGGGACCCCGTCATCTCCACCTTTTTGTTCAGCGACTCGGTGGCTGGGCGGATCAGGAAGGGGACCTCCTGGTCCTTCATCTCCGACACGTCCTCCAGCAGCACCGGGTCCACAGTGCGGATGACTTTCTGATGGACGCGGTGCATCCACCTCTTGTGGAAGTCATCCCCGGGGCCAATCTCATCAGACACTGCGCTCTGGCCTTCAGGTGACTTCGAAGCAGGCCCAGGTGTGGGCACAGCGGCGACCTTTCCAGGGAGGTCCCCCACGTCATTCATGATCTTCGTCAGCGCGGACTGGATCCACTTGTCGTGGAAGGCCACGGCATCCGTCTCGGCAATGCCATCAGAAATGGCCCTCAGGAACTGCGTGCGCCGCATCGTGGCGCGGGTGGGGGGTGGGGGAGGGGTGTGCGATAAGAACGCACACAGCCCCTCCCCCTTCCCCACCCTCGGGTGCGAGGGGCCGCCCCTCCCTGTCCCTGCAAGGTGGTGTGGCGTGGGTGGGTGTGCGGGTAGGGGGAAGGGGGGGGGGGGGTGGCACAATGCAGAAGAGGCTGTGGCTGCGTGGGGAAGGAGAGGGGGTGTGGGGTGATAGGGTGTGATGTGTGTCCACTGTGCGACAGTGGGTGGGCTGTCGCTTAACATATATCAGAAGCACACACCCACGTGGCGCTGTCCTTGGCAGGACTTTGAATTGAAAGTGCCGATATCCTTGTTGGAAAGAACCCTCATATCACACCCTCAATCAGCTGACGGTGTGGGGTGATATGGTGTGATGTGTGCCCACTGTGTGATAGTGGGTGGGCTGTAGCATCGAGAGCGGAAACCTCTCTCTCTCTGTGAGAGAGAGAGAGAGAGAGCGTTGCGGAGCACCGCATCAACAGGGAACAGGGTTGCACACAAAACAAAACAAAACAAAAACAAAAGAAACCCGGCAACCCCTTCTGGCCAGTCCTGCAAACACAGAGGAGGGGGTGGGGTGGGGGCGGGGTGGGGGTGGTGGGAGAGGTGTTCTATCTTGTCTGCCCTTGTATGTGACTGTATGGTTTACGCCATTTCCTTAAAACCCGATACCCCTGTCGCTTGGGGTACTACATCCTTTTTTTTTACTGCTGTGTTAGAAATTTGGAGCTCGGGGTGGGGGGGAGGGCGGAGAGGGAGACAGGGGGATGGCAGGGTTGTCTTCCTGCTTCTCGTTTGCGTGTTATGTTTCTCGGGCCGATATGTATGTATAGTTGGTGGGGGGGCGGGGGTGCGGGGGTGGGGAGGGGATGGGAGGATAAACGGGTCCGCCAACCTCTTCTGGCTTAGCCTGCCTGTATTTCACCTTGTAAAAAATTTACCCCACCCCCCACCCCCACCCCCACCCCACACACACAGTTGCCGGACCTGGAGATCCTGGAGCAGGCCCTCATTGCCTTGGAGGGGTCGCAGAGGGGCATGTTCGACAGGCTCCGCGACGCGAGGATCCGCACGTGGAAGGCGAGGATGCAGAAAGCTTGGACATACGAGGCAGGGCAGGTGTTCGCGTACCTCGCAGATCGCTTCTGCGCTCCAGCCACCTTCATGCGGCGCGAAGACGGCTCTTTCACGGCCTGCCCCAAGGAGGCGGACGAGCTGCTGAGGAGCGACACGGCGTGGGGAGGGTACTTCCGTAAGTACGCAACGACGCCAGAGCCCCGGTGGGACACCTTCCGCCAAAAGTACCTCCGCTTTCTCCCCGAGGTGGCTGACATGGAGTGCAAGACCATCACGGCAGAAGACGTTGGGAAGGCCTTGGCCAAGATGTCCACGTCCACCTCGCCGGGCCTGCACGGTTGGCGGGTCCACGAACTGAGACAACTCCCGCACGAACTCCTCAGGCTCTTCGCGGAGGTGTTCAACGAAGTTGAACGGTCGGGCGAGTGGCCGGAGCAGCTGATGCACGCCATGATCTGCCTCATCCCCAAGCCTGGCAGCTCAGGAGAGCCACTGTCGCAGCGCCCCATCAGTATCACCCCCGTGCTGTACAGAGTGTGGGCAGCTATCCGGGTGAAACCGGCACTGAAGTGGTTGGAGATCATCGCGCCCGAAGACCTGCACGGCTGCCGGCCTGGCCACGGTGCGGAGGACCTCATCTGGCACCTGGCGGCACGTATTGAAGAAGCCCACCTCACAGGGCGACCGCTGCACGGAGTCGCCCTCGACTTCAAGAAGTGCTTCGACACGGTGCCAATCGACCTCACCTTCCGCCTGGCTGCGGAGCTCGGTTTCGACGCCCGTGTCCTGCGCACCCTGCGAGCAGCGTACAGGACGATGCAGCGGCACTTCCGGGCGAGCGGCACCATCGGGGAAGGCTTCCTGCCAACTAACGGCATCATGCAGGGTTGCCCCATCAGTGTCGTGCTGATTAACGTGCTGGTGGGTGTGTGGATGAGGATGGTCGAGCACCGGCAGGACACAAGGGCGCTGTCTTTCGTTGACGACGTATACGCCACAGCCCCCAGCCCGGAGATCCTGCAAGACGTTGTAGACGACTCTGCGGGTTTCTCCCACGACACCGGGATGGCTATTTGTGCAGAAATCAAGTCTCACGTTTTCTCGACATCCCCCGGGCCGCTCCGGATTATGTACCGGGCAAGGGATGGCGAGGCCACTCCCCTCCGGCAGCGCAACAGCTTCGACTGTCTCGGGGCCATGCTACACGCGCGCCTGATCAGGGAAGGGCGCACAGCGCCCCAGTCCGAGCGCATCGCCCGCCGGAAGGAAGGTGCGCAGCAGAACCTCCGCAGAACCTCAGCGCTGCCCCTGCCGGTGCAATGGAAAGGGCAGGCGGCGGCGATGACGGCAGGGGCTCGACTATATTACGATGCCCTCGTAACTCGTTGGGACAGCAAGGACATCAGGCGATGGAGGGGCCTCTTCGTCGCCGCGCTCTGGTCTGGCCCACCTCGCAGAGCACAGGAGATTGTGCTGTGTGTCCTCCATCAGGCGCACCGGGTGGACCCCGCTGTCGCCCCCCCCTACCGGCAGATCACCACATGGGCCAAGCAGATCAAAAAGTGGAGCCACAGCAGGGTGCTGTCCGAGGCAGCCTGGGGGAGTAGAGAGAGGCTTGAGGGGACAGGCCCCTTCGCGCTTTTCTGGGCCGCCCTGCAGGGGATTGAATGGCGCTGGAGTGCTGCGACCACCCTGGCTTACACTGACGAAGCTGGTCGCGATGTCACCTTCGGCCCTGTTGCTGCAACACCGAGCGCCTGGGCTATCTTTGCACACGACCTCCGCCAATCCCTGCGTAACGCAACGGCGAAGAAGCTGGCCGAACGCAGAGACGACTTCCAAGGAGCAGAGCACGGCATTGACGGGAGGGTGACACGTTGCGTCCTGGAGGGAGAGGGCGCTGCAATCACGGGGTACCAGCGAGGCCTCCTCCGCTCCGTCGTTGCAGGGGCGGTGCCTGCTCGTGGGCGCACAGGTCTGGGGGAGGTGTGCCGATACTGCACATCTGGGACCCCGGAGACGGTATCACACCTGTGGTGGGACTGCGCGGCATGGGAGCCAGTCCGCCAGAAGCACCCCATAGCAGCGAGGGACCGGACGGCCTGGCCGGCATGCCTGGCCCAGTGCGGGGTGGCGCCCATTTACAGATACAGCGTCCCGGAGAACGAGCAGCCGCTGCCCATGTCCTTTGCGGACAGGATCACCACCGTGGCACAGCTCCACCGCTACTTCATCGCAGTCCTGGCGGCGCGACAGGAGAAGGACGGGCTGCTCGACCGCTCTGTGCGCCATCACCGTACTACCGTCTACCCCTGGGAGTGGAGCACCCCTAACCCCGAGAGTGCCTCCATCCCTGCACTGGCGCCTTCCGAAGTCAAGCAGACGTGGGGCAAGCGGCCCCCAGGCATGTGGGTGGCCCTCTGCGACTGGCTAAGGGGCCTAAAGTGGGGACCGCAGGGGAGTGAGCATACTGTGACCCTGATGGAGCTGGCCGTGGACTTCGAGCTATCAACTGGCCTTACCCTCCCAGACACCGTGACGCGCCGCATCCGCCCCCCCGCCCACGTGGACCCGAATAGGAAGGGCGCGAGGGAGGCCCGCTCGCGCATCCCTGCAGACACAGCCCCAGGGCTCACCCTGTACTTTGACGGTGGTGCGCGCGACAATGGCACCCCCTTCGCCGTGGCGGGGGCAGGGGCGGTGCTATACCAAGACGGTTGCAAGGTTTCAGAGAAAGTACTCCCGCTGCTGAACGTGCGTAGCAACAACATTGCTGAGTACGAGGCGCTCCGTGCAGGTCTGCGCCTCCTCGAGAGGGGTGATGCCCCTGAGGGCCCAGTCACAGTGCGGGGCGACTCCCAGGTGGTGCTGCGCCAGCTCCAAGGGGACTCATTGTGCCGGGATGCCGCCCTCCGTCCTCTGTTCCTCAGCACGTCCCGGCTAGCTGCGGACCTCCAACCGAGGTTCACTCTCACATACGAGCATGTGAAGAGGGAATCCAACACAGATGCTGATGCCCTCAGTAACGCCGCGATGGACGAGGCTGAAAGGCTGGGGGCCTCACGGCAGCAGCTCCAGCAGGACCTCACGGTGTTCCAGAGCAGTATCCTGGGGAAGGCTGCCTCGCTGAAGGGGCTCTGCAGCATGGTGACGAAAGTAGGCACTGGGCCCTGGCATTGCGGCCATGCTGCCAACTCAACAGTCCTCACGGCGATCGGTGGATCTGTGGCGGCGGGCCTGTCGAGGAGGGCCCAGCTGAACCCTGCCACTGAGTCGGTGATGCGCAGCCTCCAAGCGCACCTGGCTGTGCCAGCCCCCAGCCGGACGGATACAGTGTTCCATGATCGCGGAATGGCGTGGGCCGCTACCTTCGCTCCGCAGCCGCACTACCCTGAGGGTTGGCAGCAATCGGCCCAGCAGTGGGCGGCGCGTGGTCGGCAGGCCAACAGCCGGGTAGGGCGCCCATGGGAGCGGAGGGGCGCTGCCCCCCGAACTGCTCCCCCTGGTGCCAGGAGGAACGCAAAGGTGCTTGCCTGCAAGTTGCATTGGAAGCCCCGTTGCTCGGCATGCCAGAAGCGGCGCCTCCCGGAGGAGGTGTGCTGCCGCAACCACCACAAGGAGGGGGACGGGCTCCCGGTCACTATGGGCTTCTGCAAACGCCACAGCATGGACCGATGCGGTGACTGCTACAGCGATGGCAAAACACTACCACATTGCTGCCAAGCACACCACGCCGGCTATGCTGCACGCCCTCCTCCCCGGAGTGGCACTGAGTTGGCCCCACACTCTAACCCGAGTGGGGCCTCCGCTGTGACGTAGAAATGGGCGGGGGTGGGCAATGATCCGCGCAGGATCTCCCCACACAAAACGTGGTCACCACACACACACACACCCTGTCGCCTGTTTGTTACTACCGTTGTTTTTACCTTCTCAACTCTCGCTGCCCTGTTCCGCCACCCCACCGTTCTGTTGCCCACTACCTGTGCAGGGATTTAATTTTGGAGAAAAGGCTCTCGTCGCATGCTTGGGGAGAGAGAGGAAGAGGCAGTTGCAATGAGCTGCTTGCGTGTGTCGTGCTGAGCCCTCAGGGCCGAGCCGGGTGCAGTGAGGGGAGAAGAGCGGAGGTGCTCGACTAGGTAACTTTTTTTCTCAATTTGAACGATTGTTTTTTTGTTTTGTTTTTGTTCGTGGAGAAACCGGAAGAGAAAAAACCGAGAGAAACGCAATGTACAGTGTGGGGAGGAAGAAAATGCCTCAGGCACACGTGACGGGGGTCATCCGGGAAATGGCTGTCCTGCTGCAACGCAATAATCCGACAAGGGCATCGGAGGGTTCGGAGCTAATCATCTCTAGCGATCGAGGCACCTTGTGTCAGTGTGGCACCGCCCCCACCAGGGTTGTGCCCGCAAGAATTTTGAATTATTTGTTAGAGTCGTTCAGCCACAGAGCTTCTGTCCCGCGAGCCACGCTCCGCCAGCGTATACTTAACCCCTACTTTTTTCACGCAACAAGCAACAACTCGATGCGTGCTAAGCAGGCACACACCCCCCTCCACGAGAGGAGATCGCCTATACACATCGTGTTGTTCGGGTGGTATTTCGACTGTGCTCATCCCATCTCCCCACACCCCCCCGCCTCCTAAAAATCACATAATTGGGCACGTTTTCGAACTATTGATACATTCTTACTGTAGATAACCCCACCACCACCCTCTCCTCTTGTTAAAAAAAGCACATCTCTTGCTGTTTTTTTTGTGTTGTTGATACGGACGGAACAGAAAAGAAATTTCTTCTTCTTCTTCTTCTTCTTCTTCAGGTTTCGAAAAAACTAGGTTAATTATTGGGGGGTGTGGGGGGTGAGGGGGGGGGACATATTGCAACCACTTTTCCTCGGGATAACAGCAGCAGGGTTTGGGCTGTGGAAAAACCTCCCCCCCCAACATCCCCCCCCTCTCTCTCTCTCTCTCTCTCTCTCCCTGATGAATGTCAACCCCACGGCACCCAGGTAGAGGTGGGCACACCGTTGTGGAGGAACGGCACATTCTTTTTTCGGGAGACAGGTGAAAGCAGCAACTCACAGTACAGCGAGGCTCGGACACACCCCCTCCCCCAAACTGCGCTGCCCTGGACACACACGACTGTTGCTCGCAAACCCGAGAGGGGCGGAGGGAGGAGTGGGAGGAGGGGAGGCCACCTTACTGATACAGGGTTCCCTTGACCAACCAGTGAGTTCAATTTAATGCCGACGACCAACGTGCAGCACTCGGGATTCAGGGGGGGGGGGGGGGGGGAGGGGTGCATGTGTGCGAGGGGGTCGGGGAGTGAAAAAGACAACGACATTAGGTCCCACCACCCCGGGTGTGAGTGTGAGTGAGTGTGAGGTAATGGGAATGGGTGTTTTTTTGTGTCTAGATTTTTGTTGGCGGAACGCAGAACCCCCCACCCCCCCCCCCCCCACCCCCACTCGTTTCAATTTTTCTCACCTCCATCACAACTCTCGCGAATCTCTCTCTCTCTTTATTTTATCTGCGTCTCTCAATACCTCCAACAGCTTTCCACCGTAACCGTTGTTACCAACCATAAGATTTTTTTTCCAAGCAGCACCCACAACAGCCACCCCCAGTGACAGCCTTCTCAGTATTACCATGAGTGGCCGGGCCTCTGCAAGGGTGCGGGGGGGCCGACGCAACGGACTGAAACGACCCTGAAAGGAACCGGATCCAAATGCCGGAAAGAGCAAAGAAGCGTGCAGAGGCTGGGTTGTGCGAGGGGGGGGGGGGGGGGCGTGTGCGGCACAAGGAAGAGAGAGGGGGTGTTGAGGCGATTTTACTGGTAAAAATGCGAACTGGTACCGGGGGGGGACGAAGGGACGTCTTGCGGTGTTGCGCGTACCATGAATCCAGGGAGATATGTTCGCCTCGTGCAAGATACACAGGAGGTGCCACACTGCACAGAGCGGGAACCGGCCTGTTCTATGATCACATGATATTGCCCTCTTTCGGTGATGGCTACTGTGATGGTTGTGTATCAAGCGGGTGCCGAGTGCAAATTCTGATGCGAACTCCACCAGGGGATAAGATAGGTCTGGTTTTCCGGTTTTCAAAACCAGGGTTTCCCGGTTTCCGGTTTTCTGGAAAAAAAAAAAAGGCCGATCGGATTTTCGCCGGTTTTTGGGGAACCTTTGTGACAGTCAACCAGTGGGACCATTAGCCAAAAAAATATGGAAAGTGACCCCATCGTGATCCGCACGGAGCTCAAACAGTCAAAAGAAAGCAGAGAAGCGGAGAAAAGGAGCCCAGCGGGACCCGGTGGGTGGTGATGTCCTCGTCATGCAGGTCTTCTCTGTTTGAAGTTTCGAGATACTCCGGTAGCTTGATCATTCCGACCGCACCGTACTCCTTCTGGGCGGCTTGCCGAGCGCATGCACTCAATCTCGTTGCGGTGCACACTGCCAAGGACCACCCTGTCATCCACGCAAGCTACGACCTTGTCTCGAGCACGTTTGCCTTGCTGGGGATGACACATGCAAACTCCGATGTTTTCGGGAGTGCATGTCCGCTTTGGAGAGGATCGACGGATTCGGGTTCTGGCGGGACCGCGATTTGTGCAGTGTTGGAGACACCCGCTGGTGTTCGCATGAGCGCACGTTGTGCGCATCGTCTGACTGACTGCCTCAAGGGGGTGGTCATGCAACAAGCTCGACCATGAAGGTAGTTGCCCTTCGTGAGGCGTACCAGCAGAGCAGCACCCTCAGGGGGGTTTGTCCTGATGCGGGAGGTGATGCGAAGCCGCGCTCCGTCAGTACGTGGACGCATTGAAAGCTCAGTTCCGTCCCTTCGGGGAGCTGCGTGGAGCAACACGCCACTGCTGTTCGGCAGAGCCTGGTCCAGCCGTGTTGGGTGTGATTCTGAGAGGGTTTGCGCGGGTCGCGCGCGCCGAAGGCGCGCGCGAAAAATTTCAAAACCAGAAAAACCGGAAAACGGCGCCAGAAAAAAAGTCTATCTTATACCCTGACTCCACTTCCACAAAAAAATATTCGAACGTCGCACAGAAAGGATCAAACTCAGGATCAAGGAAGAAGTCAAACGGTGATTGTGGTCCTCAGGACCACACAGAAATCATCCAAGATTACCTGCTCGCATGGTGATCAAACTATAGTTCCGACAGCCTAGCATTGCTGGCTCGAAGCCATGATCCTAGACATTTGCTTCCTTCGAGTTCGAGCAGAGTGCCAGACACAAGGGGACGCAGAGAACAGGGCCTCATGGGTTGGTCGATTTTTGGGGCGGCCCATCCACATCTGCCGGTTGTGTGGCAAACTATCTGCCGGGGAAATACAACAATACGCAGCAGGAACAGAACAGGCCTCAGGGGCAGTGTCCCTGGGCCAACGGTGAAAGTACCAGTCACAATTCTCGTACAGCATCTCCGCGGTACTGTCACCCGCGTGTGGAGGTCGAACGCACCAAAGAAAGTACACATGTGGTCGTCGTTGTGCACCTAGAAACACCATCTGACACGTCCATAGCCCCTCTCCGCACAACACACGCACATAAAGCACGGTGTCTTCTTCTCTGCGACAAAACGAAACCAAAATTTCTTGTTCTTTTGTAGAAAACCATCACCCCCTCCCACCCGAGCGCCTTTTCAAAGTCTGACCAGTGAATGAGCTCGCACTCCGTGTTCGCCTGGGCACACGAGTGAACAGCCACACACGAGTGAAAGGCAATCGCGAACTTGGCGATAAAGTGCCATCATGCAGCCACTATGTACGCACAGGCGCCCACAAAGCCACCAAACAGCCTCTGGCGGGATACCGGGGGAAGGGGGGGTTTTCTGGCGGGCCATGAAAAGACCATCGGATTGCACGGGGAGGGGGGGGGGTCGCGCCCAGTCGAAAACAAATGCCTTCGGGGGAAGGTACGTGTGGGTGTGGGTGGATGTGTGACACGCAGCAGGCCCGTCGGGAACAGGGCCATAAATAACACCCCCACCCTGAGCTGGGATCGACATCTGGGTTCGGCCTGCGATCCCCAGTGCTTCACACAGGAGACGTGTTCTGCACGTGGTGCAGGAGATGATTCTGCAGACCACGCAATTTTGATGCCAGAGCCAAGTTTTGAGATTCTGTGTGTGTGAGATGTGTTGAATTTCCATTCCTCTGTGCAGGACAGAGTGCTGTATTGCCTGAGCTCAATAACCCCTTTTATTTATGGAACCGGGGGAATTGAGTGCGCGTGCATGCGTGCCGTGTGTGTGTGAATGCAATAAAATACCCCTCCCCATGCCAATAACTTTCACCAAATTCGAGAACAAAATGAGGCACTTCACCCATGCGATTCCACCTGAACGTTTATCAGGCCATTGCCTCCAGCGCTGTCTTTCCCGGAACACAGCGCTCTGAAACCTCGAGGATTTTGGTACTCTGCGAAGTCGTCGAAGGACTGCTTGTGGGCTGATTCACAGAGGTGTCTTCACACGGCGTCTCCGCCACCACTTAGGAGGGTGCCGTACCACTACAGCACAGGCCAAGCAGAACACACCCAGTTCGACACCTGCAGAAAAGCGATTTCATGCACCCCACAAATCGACTCAATTTTCGATTATTATTGGCATGCGGAGGGGGGGATGGGGGGAGGGGGGAAGGGGGGTGAAGAAAATCAAGAAAGGGACAAAACGAGAGAAACTACTTACCAAAACAGCACGTACAAGAGGCTTCGAGCGATGCCTCTTGGTGGCTCGTAACGTCACTGAACTGACCAACGACCGACCAGACGTAAAGCCGCAGAGCCCGGTATTTGCAGCGCCGCCCATGCACAACTGACCCTCCAGTGCGGCATTGCGATCTAAAGCACACACGAGGGGCCCAGCGCACAGGCAGGTTTCGGGGGAAACGGGACAAATACCCAGGGAGAAAACGGGAGTGTGCATACGTGTGCACATGCTCCGCAAGCAGAGGACCGGGTGGTGGGCGGTTGTCTGAAGATGGGAGGGGGGCGGGCGGGGGGGGACGAAAAACATGCAGAGGGGTGGTGAGGGACAGCTGCGTGGCCGAGGTGGGGTGGGGGGGAAGGGTTGCAGGGGGGTGTGGGTGTGGGTGGGTGTTGGTGGGGCGGGGGGGGAGGGAGGGGGGGGATTTGAAGAGACAGCTCCTAACCCAAGCGAAGAGACGGGCGCACCATAAATTCCCGAGGCAAAGTGGACCCCCCCCCCCCCACTTCTTCCCTGCAGATCCACGGCGCTGAAGTAAATTACATTACAAGTGGTTTTACATGTAAAATTACAAGTGAAAAATGGTTACAAGTGCCACTTGTAAAATTACAAGTACCACTTGTAAAATTACAAGTGCCACTTGTAACTTTTACAAGTGGTACTTGTAATTTTACATGTAAATGACATGTGCCACTTGTCATCTCCGCGGTTTCCTTCATACTCTACACTGTGATGGGGGGTTTTTTGGCAAGCGGAGTGGCAAGGAGGGGGGAGAAATGACCAGCAAACGGTGGGAGTGCAATGCAACAGCTGTCGAGATCGGATCGAGTGGACTGATTGTATTTTGTGCCGACGACGAGTCTCATGTTTTCAGACTGCAGGGTGTTCGTCCGACATGTGCCTATCCCTCAGTTCTTGTGAAGCAAACTCCTGCAGACACACAGGGCAGGTCGTGATGTCCAGCTCATCCTGGTGGACGTAGAGGGCGTGTTGGCTAAGTCCACTTCTGAACACCGTTTTCTCACACAAGGGGCAAGACACTCGACATTCACACTGCGCCCTCGGCCGGTGCTGTCCGTCGTAGTGGGCGTAGAGCCCGTAAACCCGCGCGAAGCTCTTGTCAGGGCAAACAACGCAGCTATACTCTTCTGTGGCGGATGTCTCGTCGCCATCATCATCATCATCATCACCAGCCTCGCCGCTATTGCCGTCACTCGCAAGGTTGCCGCCATCACCAGCCTCCTCCCCGTCGGTGGTTCCTTGTGCAGGGGGCGTCACCTCCGTCACCTCCCAGGGTTCTTCGTCACAGATGCAAACCAGGAAAACATCGCCGTTGTTGCCGGGTTCTGCCTGAAATGTTTGTCCGTGACCATCTCTGCGGCGCACATGTGACCCGAGGCCAAGTTTGTCCAAGCGGACCACCAATTGACGAGCAGCCTTGAGCCACGTATCATTGTGAGTGATCACACACCTGCACAGGCGCATGGAATCGTAAGATAATATTTGGGGCCGCTCGCCGATGGTAGGAGTCAGTGGAGGCACTTTGCGCACGGTATTTTCATCCGTCAAGTGTTTCTGTTTCAGTTCATAGATCTGCAGATCACGCTCCATCGTCTGCGGGGATCCCCCACGTGTCCACCTCTTGCGCTCACCGTTGCCCTGTTCGAAGAGCTCGTCGGAGACGGTGACCCTGTGCGCATCCTGCTCATCAAACCAGTGTTCGAGAGAATGAGCATATGCCGAGCGAGTGATCCCGGGATTTGCCCACTCCAACAAGAAAATCAGCACATGATAGCTGATCACAGCGAATAGAAACTCTTTGCGGCAGGAACCTGTTGAGAAGTATCGCACTGGTATGTCTTGGTAGCGGAAGAAGATCAGTGATTGCATTGCGCAGCACAATGCCCGCTGATTCCCCACGGTGATGGCCTTCAAAGCAGCGAGTATCTCTCTTGCGTGCTTCCCAGTGAAATTTTGCCCACTTTTCCAAGGATGGTTTACTCCACCACTTTTGATCCCGGCAGCGTACGTAGAATGAGGCGCATGACACCTTTCGTGTCGTGAAGGGGGGGCGTCACGGTGTACACAGGATTCGAGAATTTTGAAGCGATGCTACAAGTGAATCCTGCGGCATCCATCTCTTGAATACTACAGCGGTGGCAGTCATGCAGGTACTCCAAACGCTCGTCGATTCCTGTAAGGCAGAAGGCAGAACGATGCCCTGTCCCACCTACACCTTTGAAGAGTGACCACAACTCTAAGTGGTCACCCCCAAGCCGGAACTGGGTGATGGAAAAGGAGCAAGGCCCCTTCGTGAAGATCCCCTTCTGAACTGCCACAATCTGCCCCAAGGCATGGAGCATCCACCATTCGTAGAACAGGGGCTTGTGGCGGTCACACACTGTCAGAAAGCGGGACGCGGTGATCCCGTCCGTCAATGCGATTGCCAGTCGCTGCCTGCTCTTTCCTTGAAGGCTACCGGGTGTGTAGCCATCACCCGTGACCATGACTGTTGGTGGGGGGCGACCCGAGCGGATGGGGAAAGCCCTCAGCAGAAACTCGAGGCACCCCCGCATGTTCCCTAGCAGAGAGGGCGTCATCAGCCGGAGGGGAGCTTCATGCTTTACGAGGAGGGGGTATGAAAGCCCCATCGAGATCCCTGTCTCTCTGCGAACGAGTGAGCCCAGCCGTTCACAGTCGCGCAGAGACATGCCCAACTCTGCCCTGTGTTGTCGAATAATTTCACCGATATGCCTCACTGTCCCAGCGTGAAGCTGTCGTGGGCTCGTCATGGGAAGGGTTGTGTGTGTTCCTGTTGCAAGTCGATCCGTGTCAGCCCACTCAGCACCGTGACCTGCAGATTTCTGCTTGAATCCACAAAATGCGGAGGCGGCACAACGAGCGAGCCGCTGTATTCACCTGGCTCAAACTGGTCCGAAGGACGGTCCCTGTAGAAGGTGTAGGCGACCTGCACCCCTTCCAGCGTCGCCGTCACCAGCTTGGTGAAGCCATTCTCGACGATGACGCTATAGTAGCGCCCGGTCTCCTGGTCGTGCACGCCCACAACGACGTGCTGCATCGCCGCCACCGCCACCACTGCCTTATTCTTCGGACGCGTCTCGGATGTGGAGGCTTGTGCCGATGCCTTGTACATCTTGACCATATCCATGCTGTCCAGGTCCTCCACCACCAGCTTGAGGCGCGCGAAACCCTCCGACTTCTTCTGCGTTGGCGTGGGGAAGGGCTTCAGCGCGATGCCGTGGATGGCCATATCACGGTTTCCTTCGATCCGAACCGTGTACAGGTCGCCGGAAACATCCTTCAGCGACTTGTAGGAAGCCAGTGCATCGTATTTGCGTTTCAGCACCTTTGTTATCACTCCACTCTTGGGGGGGATGGTGGTCACCAGCACCTTCTGCAGCATCTCCTTCAACACCGTGTGTTTTAACACCTCCCCCGTCTTCCTGGTGTACACGGCCACAAAGTCCTCCACAAGCTGCTGCAGCTGGCTTTCATGCCGCTCATCCTCCTTCCCCAGATCCCCGCTCTTCGTCCGCTTGCTGTTGCGCGTCGGTGTTGTGGTTGCCGTTCTCTTGCTCATGTTGGAGGTGCAAAGGTCCTTTTGTAAGTGAGGGTGTGTGTGTGCAGCAGGGCATGTGCTGGTCTGGGGTCGCGGGGGATAAACAAATGGAACAACACGGCTCGCCAGTGTTCAGGAAAGCTCGTAAATGACAAGTGGCACATGTAATTTTACATGTACCACTTGTAAAATTTACAAGTGGCACATGTAATTTTACAAGTGCCACTTGTAAATTTACATGTAAAAATTTTTACATGTAAACCACTTGTAAAACCACTTGTAACAGTGGTTACTTCAGCGCCGTGGAAGGATGCAAAGCGGGGTAAAATCCAAATTGGCAACTGCGACAGTGTCTGAACCCCCTATTAAAACTCGACCTGCACAGTGCAGTCGGAATTCGGTTTGAGCGCAGTGCCCAATAATATCCCACCCCCTCCCCCTCACCAAACTTCTTCACCGTTGAAAAGCCTGTCCTTCTGATTGGCCCACCCACCCACCGCGACCAGAGAGCAGGTGCTCTCATTCCAGCTGCTGGTCGACGTGCCCCCAGCCGCCTTCGCTCGGGCGGGACTGGTCACCCCCGACAGAGCCGATCTGCTGCGGGTTGCCCCCCTGCACCTGCACCGCGTGGAATTGCTGCCCGCCCTGCACTGTCTGCACTGCCTGGACCGGCACGCCACCGCCTGTTGTCGGGGGAGTGTGGGGCAGTGGGGTGCACAGGAGAAGCTCAGCAATGGTGAGGGAGAGCGCGTGTGTGTGCCTGGCTTGATGAGTCAAGCCGCATACCCTGCCCGCCCATGTCCTGCGAGGTGTAGTAGACCTGCTGCGCGCCACCCCCACCGCCTGACCCGCCCTGCTGCACAGGCGCCGCTGCCGTCTGCCCGTTGGGCAGCGTGATCAGCTGCACCACCTGCATCGGGCCTGCCGTCGTCGCAGCTGTGGCGGCAAGGGTGGATGGATGGCAACAGGCGTTGAGGCTTGGAAACACCACCCTCTGCCCTGAGACTTGGGGGGCTTGGAGATCCCACAGGGGGCTTGGTTGGAGGCACAGAGGCCTGCACTTGGCGCCACACAGATAGGTGTCACATACTGATCATCGGCGGGTTCGGCGGGCGCGGTGCTCCCCGTGCGTAGGAGCCGTTGGGCCCCGTGACCTTCTGTGCGCGGATACGGCCCGGTGCGATCTGTGATGTGGGGGGGGATGTTCGCACCTCTATCGCTAGGCCCTCGATGGGGACAGAGGTGTGGTGCTCCATCCCGCCCTGTGGTGAACACATCGGTGCATACCTGCACGGACTCGTACTCCACCTCGCTGCCCTCCATCAGGCTCTTGAAGCCCTGCGCGTGGATCACCGTGTGGTGCACAAACACATCGTCGCCGCCCTCCACAGGCTGGATGAAGCCGTACCCCTTCTCGAGGTTCCACCGCTTCACCACACCCCGCTGCACGCGCTTCTGCTCAGGCTGCACGCCCAGCCCGCCGAACGCCTGGGCAAGGGCACCCTGCGTGCCACCCGACTGCTGCTCCTGGTTGCCGGACTGCATCATCACGACGTAGCCCCCCTGGCCCTGCGCGCCCTGCTGGGGTGTGCTCAGCACGAACTGCTGCTGCCCAGGCTGCACATACTGCACCTGCTGCGGGCCACCACCCTGCTGTGCCACGAACTGCTGGGCGTACTGCACCTGGCCCTGCCCCTGCCCTCCCTGCTGCTGACCCTGCCCCTGGCCCTGCGGCTGCCCCTGCTGCTGCTGCTGCGGCTGGCCCTCACTCATGTTGCTCGCCATCGTGTTCATGCACCAGCCAATCAGTCACTACGTCCGTGGGGCAACAGGGGTGCGCTGACAGCGAGTGCTCTGCATGAGGACAGGGGTGACACATATAAAGGCACATCAGGCAGAAGGGCTGTCATGAGGGCGGGACCACCGCCGTGCATCAGGGAGGACAGTGTGCTATGGGGTGGGTGGGGGTGGGGGTGGTCTTGCCGGGGCACACTGGCAGCTGTCTATTGCAACCGCAGTTCTCATCCATCCCACCACCTGGGCTAGTATGGATCACCGCACACCCCATCCCCCCCCCCCATCACCGGAGCTGGCATGCCCCGATCATTAAGAGCACATTGCCCTGCCGTCCCGCCCTATCCTGTCATCAATATACACACGCTGAGCGACGGAGATCATTCCCCGTTCCCCCGTGCGCATGCCTTGTGCCTTCACCCCCCCCCCTAGGGACCGTCTTAAGGTACCGAAATCCGTCAACTTTACGATATTTTTCGACATAGGCAATTTTCGACCAGAAACCCCCCAAAAATGCTGAAAACGTGGCCAGACCACCCCAAAAACCGCCCCTGGGTGTGGGACACACACTTTGGTGCCCCGGAACGCGGCTGAAACGCTGTGTTGAAAAAAGTGTCACGGTTTGGTACCGAACCCCTCCCCGGGCGAGTCTCCCGAGCACCCTGTCACCTGCGTCATCAACATCCCCCGTCATGTACCACGTTCTGCCGCCTCTGATGAGACATCTGAGTACTATCGGGCCAAAAAAATGGTATTTCAGCGAGTGTTCTGTCAGGTTTCTGCCGACATCCTCAACAAAGACCGGGTGTGCCTGCGAATGCAAAGCGTCGCTCGGGAGGCGTTATTATGTGCCCTCCCTGAGGTGTCGGATGCATCGGGGACTTCATCAGGGGTAACGGCAATAGCGAAGTGGGTGTGGTGTATAACCTGTGTCACCCCGGCTCCACGGCACTGCAGTGGCACTTCTCAGTGACGATGATCCTCGTCATCTGCACCATCACCCCCACTTACGCGCTCTTCATTGCAGCACTGAAAGAGCTAAAAGAGAGGCCGGACGACGGTCAGAATGCTGGAGAACTCAGCCGCAGATGGAAAGGAGAAGCCGGAGACGGTGCGCGAGTGGGTTTTGGGGCTGGCGTCTTTGGAAAATATGCCGGTGTGGGTTCCAAAGCCTTATTCGGTGTGCAAACCGGCAGGCGCAGTGGTCGGTGGACGCTGCAGCAAGTGTGATCAGGAAATACTGGCGAGAAGACGCTCCTTCCCAAGCTTGTCACACGCATTTGCTCCCAAATTGAACCGAAGGCATCAGTGCCCACCCAAGACAAGAAAAGGCGGAATGTTGCGGGCAAGTAGGGCGGGACGGGCTCGGAAGGGTGTTCAAATGAGGGGGCCGGAACCAAACCATGACACTTTTTTGAGCATGGTCACGGATTGGCTCAGAAGTGGCCAAATACCCCCAACAACCACCCAGACCGCCCCCAAATACTCCCAGGGGCCGGGGTTTCAAGTTTACTGCCATTTTGTGCGTGTTCCTCGCCTATGTGAAAAATCCCGTAAAGTTCCCCCCTTAACCTTTTGAGACCGGTGGGGGGGCGACTTAATTCACCCAAAATCCGGGATTTTGGCCACCTTCCCCAGTAAGGATTTTTCCACTCCACCAAAATCAGAATTTCTTTTTATGGTGAACTGCGTTGTTTCAGAACGATCCGAGAATCAACTTTTTTTTGAGAAAAAAAACATTTTTTTTTCACGGCCGGCCACTCGCAATGACCACCCAAAATATTCTTGGGCGGTTATAGGGCCCAACCACACATCTGAACCAGACCCCCAGATCTGAGAAAAAAATCCGAAAAATGCGTTTTTCGGGCAGAACGGGGACAGCGCATTCCACGATGCCAAGATTTTCTGAAAAATTCCAAAAAATTCGACTTTTGCCTGCTGACCCAATATTCCGGTGAAAAAGGTGTAAAATGCAGGGTCTGTGAGGTCGGGTCACCAGACCCAGGTGTGACTTTCGGGCAGTTTTGGGACATATCTTTCCAGAAACACGTTTTTTGGGTGCCTGGGGGTGTTTCGAGGCCATTTCTGTGGCCACAGATGCAGGACCCCCGGGTGGCCAAAAACCACCAAAAACCTGGAAATAGGTGGACTCCATATTTGGTCTCGGCAGGAAAATTTTTCAATTTTGGACTTTTTTCGAAAAAAATGTTGTCGTGAAACGCGCTGCTCTGGCCGTTTCCGAGAATATTTTTTTTTTCCGAAATTTTTTTTTCTGGCGATAGTGGGGCTATTTATGTAAATTTGGAAGGCCTCTCCAGGTTGTGTTACGCAGCCCAGTTTTTTGCACCCCCCCGGATTTTCGAAACATGGCGAAAACGCGCTTTTTCGAGACCAAAACAATTCACCATAAAAAAAATCGAGGAAAAAGGTGGAGTACAGTCCCTGTTACTGGTAATGGAGAAAAATATCCCCAAAACTCAAAAAAACGCGATTTTCGGGATTTTCCGAAAAAGTGCATTTTTCTTCATTGCAACCAATGTAGTCGGGAGACCGCATCGTAATTTTTCTCTTGCTTCTTTGCAACGTTCTGCGACATCTGAGTTCACCATAAAAAAATCGATCAAAAATTCGTAGTGGAAAGCATATGGTTGCCCAGTGCGAAAAAAATTTGACTTTTCGACACACATGTGTGTCGCTAGGTACCTAAAGGTTAAGGTTTTCCCTACCCCCCCCCCCCCCGCCCGAGCAACAGCCCTCCCTCTGAACAGCGATAGCCGCTCTGCCTCAACAATGTGTGCACCCCAACGGATCATCTGGTTATCATCTTGTGAGCCTGCCAGGCAGTGCATTGCTGTACCCCGCCCCCTTGCTGTGCCCCGTGTGTGGGTGCTGATTTTGTTTCAATGCGCCGTGCACACCGTTGGCGGGCTAAAAGGAGGCTGAGGAGGCTGTTTCCCCACACCCACACCCCTGCCCAGGGTTCAGGATGTAGCATGCAATGCATGGGGGGAGCACTGGCGAGGCCGGCAAGGCAATCGTCGTCAACACATGTGGGAGGCAGACTGCTCCTGTGTAAGGGATCCCTCTAAGGCCAGCCTCGTAGACCCGAGGAGCCTGCGCAGGGCTTTTTATAGCAGAAAGAACCGCCCCTCTGTGGTTTCGCTTTGTATGGGAAACACCTGCGCTGTGCTGATTGCGAAATAGGAGAGGGGCGGGGCCTCGTTGCAAACCTCGGTGTGAGCCAGCGGGAGACACCCGCAGGCCACCCTGCCCAGCAGCTGTGTGAGGACAGATCCGGACTACGTTTTGTTGAGCGTGCAAGAACTAAAAAAAAACATCCACAACAGGCAGTGGAATATATGAGCCTGCCGGCATTCGTCATGCTGCCACGCCCCTTCAGGAGCCGTCCGCGCTGTGAACGCACGCGGTGTAGCCTTCCTGGGAGTGTCGAGGTGCCACTTTAGGTGGGCAGGTCAGGAAGCACACCGCCCTCCAGAAACCAAGGGGGAGGCATCGTGGGAGCAATGCCTGCTGCGTGGCGTTCATCATGTCACGACGTTTGCGATGGGTGCCGCTCGTATTTCCGCAAGGTTCTGCTTGCTGTCGATGTCCTCGTCAACGAGCCCGATGACTGCGATGTCATCCCCGCGGAGCAGGTGAAGGCCGAGAGGGTCCTGCAGGGGGAGAGCGTTTGAGGAAAACATATCACGGGAAGTTATATAAAAACCACCGCTGCCGACATATCAAAATTAGTCAGGGCGTGAACCTGAAGAAATGAATTGCTTTCATCAGGCACAGCGTTACATACCTCAATCACAGGGGCATCGGTGGAGTAAATGCGTTCGTGTGTGTCCTCCAGAATGACGTTGACCAGCTGATCGTACCCCTTCAGCTTCCCCAGCAGGTGTCGGCCATCGTTTGTGATGACTGACACAGTCTTTTCAACCCACTCTTCCATTGCAACGGCTGCCCTGGGTACGGAAGGTATGGTGTGCATCACTCAGCAGACACTATGTGGGGGCAATGTAGGCAGCTGGGTTCCGCCCCATTCCAGCAGTTGCCAATCAATGTACAATCATGAGGGACGGGGGCATAGCCTTGTCTAAACTTCACAAGACTTGTCTGTCGACATCCCGAACTATCCCAGCGGCGGGGGGGAATAGTGGGGCATTTCCATTGCCACGTGGTAACGTGGAATGAAGATCTTCGAGAGATTTCGGGGGCCAGAGTAGAAAATAGGCAACACGTGGTAACGTTCGTTGCGGCGCTCTGTTCGGTAGTGAAAAAAAATCCCCCGGGAAAAGCTGGCCACTTCAGGCCAAGGATGTTCAACTGCAATGGGGGCACCTTCCCGGGCATGCCGAATCGTCATCTTCCTCTCACCACCGGCAAGCTTGAGGGACGCTACGCGTGCAGTGTGGGTTTATACTACCCGCAGTGCAGCCACCACACACGTGAGTGGGGGAGCTGCAGAGTGAAGAATAATAGGGCGACAGGACGCCCTGGTCCTATCCATGGTGGCGAAGGTCTGACATAACGGAAGGGAGAAATAACAGATTAAGAACTGTTGCGGAGGGGGGCGCGGGGCGGGGCGGAGCCCCCCCGTTCACATGACATGGCGCCGTGCGGGGTTTTTCATTATTGTCGGTGCCGGAAAGCGACCTGCCACTGAGGCAGCCAAACGTGCTCGAACACGCCCCCGCCCTGCAAGGATAAATAATGATTCGGGGATTATTGCTGTGGGTTGAAGCGTCGACGCAACAAAGAAACTTTTATCACAGAGGGAGGGGAGAGAGAGAGAGAGAGAGAGAAATGTTGCAGCGGGGGTCACTTTAGGAGGCGGTATGAATCAGAGGGCAACAATGGATGGGGTGAGGAGGGAAGCTGTCTGCAGTAGAACTGTCGATACGTACGGGGGACCCGTGAGGAAACCGCCACCGAAGCCGGACTGCTGAATGGTGGTGAGTGTCCTCAGAGGTTCCCTTCCAACCTTGCTGGCCGCACTGCTAGCAAGTGGTAAAACACACAGAAATGGTAAGAGAGGGCAGCCTGCCCACCAAAAGTCAGTCTCCTCACCCGCGATACTTCCTCAGATCTAGCCTCCTAGGGACCCCCCAAGACGCACCAAAGGTGCTTCAACTAGTTGACTGGGCAGGACAGGTCACTTTCATTCACGGGTGGAATGCCTTCGCTCTGTGCCGCTGTGTGTCAAACTGTGTCATTTTTTGCAACCATTCTGTGAGGCGCACACACGGTCCCTTTATCACACTTTTCTGCAGTTCCGAGTGAAGGCACCCCACGGTGAAAACGATGGCCAAATCAAAAAGGTTGGAGAAGGGCTGCGATGTCCAGCCATTAGTCGAACGAGGAGCAGAGAAAAGAAAACAACACAGAGTGCCGCGATTTGGGGCAGCCAAACAAGGAGCTGGGCAAGAGGGCCTCCTTGATTGAACCGCCCCTAGACAGCCGAACAGCCGTTTAAGCTGAAGGGAAGGGCACGCTGCATTGTGACTCGGAGCGGAGTCGATACACTCGAATCAAGCGAGGCAATCACGGAGCATTCGGACGCAACTGAATTTTCCGTACAGTATTAGGATCTGTTGTGAAGGACTCGTGACTCGTGCAGAACTCCCACAGGCTGCATTTTCCACCCAGGGCAAAAAGTGTCACTTCAATTCTGACACTCATGCCTCATGATGGTGAGAATGCCAATGTGAAGCCTCATTTCAGAGCCTCAAAGCAACTGAGAAGAAGATCCCGCACACGCAACCGCCACTGCCTGCCATGTGGGGCGGAATTGCCAAGACAAATGATGCCCTTTTCAGGCTTTATGCGCAGTCGCCTCAGATCAGTTCAGAGACGGATGCTGAAGTCACTGGATGTGCCCTGCGGTGGGGAGATGTGAGCAAAAAATCCAGCCTCGGGGCTGACAGCAGGCTCTGCGCACTGTTGGACATCAGCAACCTCGACGAAGCGGTTTTCGTGCTCACGGACTCCCTGCGGCACTGCTGTGCCAGGTGCACCGCGACCACCGCCGACGCCTCCTGAAGGAGCTGCACATCATTCCTCGTGAAGACATTCTTCGAATTGGTGACCTGCTCCAGGAGCGACAGGCTCTTCTTGTTGATGACCTGTATCGCTCCCACGATCAGATCGTCCAACTTCAGGGGGAGGACCAGAGCCGTCTTAATCCCAGCAGAGAGGCCCCATGAGTTGTCGAACTCCGCGCAATACAGCGCCTCCTCGTCGAACCGCAGCTGCTCGGAGGTGTTGTAGCAATCCACCTCGCCCAGCGCAACCTGCCCCACGATGCCGGATGTGCTGCGGTGCAGGGGAAGGTCGTTGAAGGAGGTCTTCTGCTTCACGCTCAGCATCGCTTGTCCAGTGGCCATGAAGATGCGGCACTGCGCGCACTCCAGGATGGCAGGGATCTCCTTCTGGAACAGGTCAATCATGTCGGAGTGCGACCGCATGTCAGAGGACATCACGCTGACGCGCAGCATCATACGCATTGCCTGCTGCTGCCGCTCCTGCATCTCGAAGAGTCGTACGTTGCGCATGCACATAGCGATGTAGCTGGCAAAGGCAGTCAGGTAGGACTCGTCCTCCTCGCAGAACGCAATCATGTCGGTGCGTGACTTGACAGGGTCGGGGTCTGGGTGCGTCTGTTTGTTCATCACCATCAGGACGCCCGTCACAGTGTTGTCAGAGGGCTCCACAATCGGTACAGCAAGCACGGAACGGGTGTGGTAACCTGTGCGCAGGTCGTACGTCGCGTCAAAGTAGGAGCACTTCCGTGCTTCCTCCACGTTCAGCTTCTCACCCGACTGCGCGACCTTGCCGATAATCCCCGCACCGACGGGCACACGAATCGTCTCCTTCTCGCCTGTCGATGTTGTCGTCATGCTGCACAGCATGCCACTCTGCGTGTCGAGCAGGAACAGCGACACCCTGTCACAGTCGACGATGAGGCGTGCCCCCGACGTTACGCTTTCGAACAGGTTGGTTATGTTGTTCCCGTGGACGTTGAGGTCGCGGGAGACATTCAGCAGGATCTGCTGCTTGCTCTCATTCCCCAGCAGCTTCTCGTAGATCAGGGAGTGCTCCAGCTGCGCGGCAATGACGCGCCCCATCAAAGCAATGAGAAACTCGTCCTGGATGGTGAAGTTCCCGTTCCGCTTGTTCACAGCCTGCACCACAGCCACAACCTTCTTCGCCCGAAGCACGGGGAAGGCGAGGAGGTTCCGCGTCTTGAAGCCCGTCACCTGGTCCACGAGGCGGTTGAACAGTGGGTCGTTATATGCATCGCTGATGTTGACGGTCTCCCTGCTCATTGCACAGCGCCCTGCCACCCCGGTATTCATGGACATGCGGATCTTCTTTCCACGGTACACAGGGTGGAAGCTCCACATCATCCGGGTCTCCTCGTCCACCATGAACAGCGTCGTCCGCTCGCAGATCAGGAGGCGGCAGAGCGTCTGCACCACGACATGCATGAACTTCGGGAGTTCGAGCTCCTCCGACAGTGCGGTGACAGCATAGAAGACTTGCCGCAGGTCCTCCTGGTAGTTCTCAATGCTTTGAATCATCTCCAGCTGGCTCAGCGCGTTGTTGGTGGTGGACCCGTCGGATACACTCCGCTCCGCGGGGCGCTCGGCAGCCGGCTGATCCTTGTCCCCCACCAGGTAGGTGTCCATCTTGCCTCTGCCCTTGATGAACACGTCAGACTGCTTTTCGAAGATGTAGTCTGCCCCGGAAGCAACGAGGACGTTGTATGTTGCCGGCGTGCAGTTTATGCGATCAACCTTTCCCGAAGATTCCATGCGGCTGGCCATGTTGACCGTGTCTCCCCAGAAGTCATACACAGGCTTCAGCTTGCCTATGACCCCGCTCACAGCGGGCCCTGTTGACACCCCCATCCGGATGTGGATGGGAGTCTGTTGCGGAGGTGTGAAGGTGTTGAGGGCATGATGGGTCTTGATGTGTCGCATACCTCGCGCGATGCGTTGGTTTCGTGCAGCATCTCAAGGACATTGAGGCCCCACTGCGGTGTGGTGTGGTTGGGGGAGCGGGTGGTGATGGCTGAGCTGCAACACGGCAGAGTTAGACCTTGTGGACACCTGGCCAGCTTGCAGGTGAGCCAGGTTGGTCCAGAGGTCCTCTTCACACGCCACCAGCAGGCGGGTTTGAAATGAATGACAGTTTGTTGTGTAAGTGCAGCGAACCCACCGCTGACAAGCAACATACCTGGATCATGCTCGACGCATGGGTCGGATCGCCCCCAATGCCTGTCACGCCCATGTAAGCATCGCCCATCGTCTTCACTTTGAATACGCCGTGGAGCAGTGCGATCTCGTCGAACTTCGTGAACACCCCGTCCAGCACCGACACGAGCTGGGCAGGTGACATGCTGGCAGACCACCTGGTGAAACCGACAACGTCTGTGAAGCAGAAGGTCAGTTGGGGGTGCAAGATAGCGATGCTGCGACGTGCGTGGATGTTCTCGATGATGGTGGGGGGCATCATCTGCTCAAGGAGGCGGCGGTCTGCCAAGACTGTGTCGGACAGCTTCCGCACTCTGCAGGCCCAGATGAGCGCGGCAAGCAGCAACAGTATGCACAGCCCTTGCAGCACAGGGATCAGCTCCTGCGGGAAAGACCTGTCCTGCCCTTCGCGCGCAGCAGCGACAAGGAGTTCCAGCTCCAACAGCGTCACGTTGAGCTGTACTGCCCCCAGGGCTGCGTAGGGCTGCAGCACATCCCTGTCAGTCGCACTGTCCTGGTCAATCATGTCCCACACACCGAGGGCCACTACTGTCACCGCCACAGCGGTGCAACACAGAAGAAACATCCGCACGTGTGTGTTCTGTGTGGGTGCAGCCGGATCCGTATCCATGAAGGCGACAGCAGATCGTTTGCGGTGCAGGACGTACTCCTCAGACCGCCCCTGCTGCCCGCCTGCTGCTATCTCGGGCCTCTCCTCCGCCCACGCCGCTGTGGGGCGGACCGACGTTGACGCGGAGGCAGGCCGGGAGGGGGCCACAGCCTGAACATTCCTGCCTGGGGAGTGCAGGCACTCGTACACTTCGTTGAAGTTGCGGAAGTTCTGCGTGCGGCTAGTCGTGGATGGCGAATACGGACCGCTCGTGGTGCACAAGGAAGTAGCCTGCGACCCGCAACGCGAGGTGTTGGTCGACGACCTCACACTCTCAGAAGCCGAAGCAGCCTGTGGAAGCGACGTCGATTTTACCAATTTGGTTTTCGACTCGTGATTTGGGCGTGTGTCTTGGACACGGGTCATGTCGATTTCTGGGTTCGCCTGCAGCTCGTACATCCATTCGTCCGTCTTCATTTCATCCTCCGGCTTCCTCTCACATTCCACAGGAGCAAGGCATTCATCGCCATCGAGCTCTATCGCATCCATCCACGCACGGCGACCTGCCAGGGGTGGAATGCAGACAGAACAACCAAAGCTTGAAGCCAGGCAAATGGATCCAAATCAGCGCTGGGGGCTGGGGTGGTGTTGGGTGGGGGTGGGCAACTGAGTGGGACCCGATATCACTGTTTGGCCGAGCCGATGAATGAAGCGCGTGAAAACGCGGAGGAACAGAACCAAAAAACAATACGCTGCAAACGTGTACATTGCGGCACGGCAGTTCCGCTATGCGCCTGCGCTAACAGCGTGATCCAGAGGCAAGGCTTCGGCATGCTTGGGGCTGCGCGACAGTTGAAAGCGCAGGCGGCGTGGGTGCAGATGTGAGGTACCGGGCTCCAATAAAGGGGCCCGTGACGCCTGCGTGCAGGTCTTGGCGTTCTGCACAACATTCTCAATAGTCAGATGTGCCTGTCGCTTGAAGGCGGGATGCACCGGGTTGTCGAGCAGCGTACCAGGCTTGCGTGCCTCTTGCACGTGATCAGGGGGCACCTGCACGTCGTCCTGCCCTTCGTCACCTGGCAACCACCGCAGCGCCAGACGCTCGCGGTTTGGCTTTCCGGCCTCGGCCTGCACCGCAGGGACGGTGTGCCGTGGGGGGGCAGGCGACAGCGGCTCAACATGTTGCTTTTCGGGTCGGGGTGACATGAGGCACTGGCGGTCGTTCGTCGCCAGCCTGTTGTGGTAGTCCACCCATGCTGCCATCATCAGCTCCTGGCTCTTGCAGGTCCCGATGTCGACATGCTGGTCCACACCGTTGGCCCCGTCCTGGACGGCTTCCAAACCAGGCTGGGTTGTCGCCGTCGCGTCTGTCGGAGCCAGCCGGTAGAAGTCCTTCCACTCACGCCGTTCCTCCTGCACACAGGACGTGTTGCGGTTGGTGTGCCGTGGCCGTGTGGGCAGCGCGTGGTCCAGCTGCCCTTCGTAGGAGTACTGCACAAGGCTGGTCAGCGCGCTGGGCTGCCTGTTCTCTGTGAGCGACGAGTGTCCGACTTCCGCGACAGCCTTCTCCAGCCGCCCAAACCCCGCAAAGGGCGACGCGTGCCTTGCGTGCTGCGATGATGTCAGGCGCGAGTTGTCGAGGTTCAGCCTGTGCAGGACATCGGGAGGCGGCTCTGGAGGCTTTGCGACTTCCGGCGGGCGCAAGGTGGTCATAGGGGCGCACGCTGTGTTTCGCAGGGCATACGGCACATCGTAGTACTGATAGTATACAAAACGTTGTTGTGGCTTGGTCCCTTCTGTGTCGACGATGCAACCGTGCAGGCCTGCCCGCTCGTATGCGTACCCTGAGGGATTGCTTGTGGGGCGCATGCAGCGCGCCGACATCTTGTCGACGACCTCGGCATTTGCCTCCTGCTGGCTTCGCTCAAGGGTCACCTCGCGGTACGACGCGTCGATGGTCAGCACCTCTGCAGGCACCTTGTTGCCCGTGTCAATGCCCTTCACCTTGCTGGTCTTTGCGAAGGCTGTGCATCTGGGGGGCGTGTATTTGAACTTCGGCTCCTCGTACTTCCCACTGGAGGGCACATCCCGCTTCACAGGTGCCCGCTTCTGTGCATGGAAGAAGCGCCCCCGCTGGTATCCACGGTACATGGCACGTCGCTTTGTGAGTTCTGCGTTCTCGCATAGGCTGCGCTCTGTCTGTGGGGGCTTGCACGACAAGGACGACACGGCACGTCGCTCCGCTGTGAAGGCAGAGGCAAACACGTCGATGCCTCCCTCTGCCGCCTTCTCGATAGCATCGGCTGCATCATGCGGGTAGTCCGTGGCACTGTGTGGAACACGCAACACTGCGTTGCCAGCGATCGCCTCCAGCTGCGTCACCACGGTGGACTTGTCCTTCCGCCCACGGCGCCCTGCCTGCACCCTCTTCTTGGGTTGATCGCCTTCGTCGCTCCACGGGGCAGGCTCCACTCCCTCCGACTGGTCGTCCACAGGGAAGACGAAGGGCAGCAGCACGAACATACGCAGGGCCCCTGTCTCGTTCAGCAGGTAGGACCCGATGATCTGCTGCACGTGCCGTGTCGAGGGGTGCACGTCCACGACACGCACCTGAAGCTTCGGCACTGGCACCCCTTGGTGCGAGGAGTACGTCACGGCAGGCCGACTGTTCAGCACCTGATCCAGCCGACACCGCGTCACATGCACATCACGGGGATACGCCTCGCTGAGACGCTGCGTGATGGACAGTGCATGCGAGTGCGCACGCCCCTCAGACGCCGGCTGCACGATCACAATCTCCGCATAGGTCGGAAGACTGGGCACCACTGGGGGCCCCTCTGACCGCACCGACGGCGCAGGGGCAACGCTGTCAGCCACATCGACATGCCCCAGCTTGAGCGTGTCCCTCTCACGCCGTTCGCCTCTTCGCCGCTGCCGTGCCGACGGCGACTCGCACTCCAACACAGCCTTCGAAGACGGCGCCAACGACGTGCTCACAGCCACAGGCACCACGGGCGCGACGTCATCCTCCCCCTGGTTGGCACCAGACGGCACGTCCTCTGCAGAGGGTTCTGGCAGAGGCACTGCGCCATCCTCCTGTGCAGGGGCAGCCATCAGCACAGGGCACACATGGCAGGACCTGTGTGGGGGGGTGGTGGCAAGTTTCGCAAGCCTTTCTTCGCACCCAGCAAATGGGGCTGGGCAGGGTGGTAAATCAAGACGGAGCGCTGCGGCAGGAACACAGACAACACCCCTGTGGGCACGCGATACACAAGATCCCTGGGGGAGGGAAGGGTGGGTAGAGGGCGGGGGTGCAAGGCTCCCTTGTCATGCATTCTCCTCTTGGGGTGGTGCTGCCGAACCGCGAGTCATAAGAAGAGGGGCTAGGCAGCGGTTATGAATCTCGAGCGTCACTGCCGCACTTCGGCACCACCACCACCACCTCCTCCTCTTCCCCCCCCTGCCCCCGCAACCTCCGCCAGGTGCGGAGGAAGAGGCCATTGAGGGGAACATCAGAGGGCAGCCCCCCTCCCAGGCAAAAGATAACGAAGGGTTATGTTAGTGTGTTGTCGGGACCCATCCTATCACGGAGAACCATGTCCATCGTATTGCAATTTGGGTTAGCGTGCTTGGCATCGCAGTGTGGCCCCCGAGGGTCCACACCGAGAGAAACCGGGCCGTGCATGTCCTATCCGAGTGGGGCGCCTGAGATCCCTTCCATCAGAAGTGTTTAACAACGCTGCTTCAGGTGCGTGTCAGTCTAGCTGTATTATGGTGCCCCCCCATGGTGACGACCCCAGATGGCGTACTGAAAAAGGGGGTATTCAGGGGCACCACATATTGTAAAGTGGGGTGGGCGGGAAGGAGGGAGGGGCCTGGATGGTGCATTAAGTTAGATGAGAAAAGAGATCTGGGGTTGGTTGGCTGAGAATCGGGCAGCCCATATATATTTTTTCCGGTGCTTGTGATGGAAGCACGGTGTGGGGGAGGGGAGGGTGGAGGGGGCCCACCCCCATCCATTCTTATGATAAGCTCTCTTAGTAAAGGTGATGTGTGGCGAATATATAGCATCGATATACCACGCCCCACCCCCCCCCCCCACCCCCCCACCCTTCTCAACACCACTTCACCCACGCAGGATCAGAATAGTCTCCCACTCGAAGCCTGGTGAGCGGACACGGCTACCTTTGCAACGAAGCGGGATTCTTCTCGAGCAGTGAGGTCAATGGAATCTCCAGAAAAAAATAATCTGCCCAAACCAAGGTAGTGCCAGCCAAAACTTTTCGAAAAAATGAAGAACCCCCCGAGTGCTGGAGGGGGCCGTTTGCGCCACCCATGGGGATGGACCATGAACTTGCCGACTAGTGTCCACAGCTACCGGTAGACCCGGAGCCCCCCAGCCGCCGGAGTTGTCCCTTGCGGTGTAACTGTTCTGTGTGAGCTGCCGTCTTGCTGAGCCTACGAGGGTGGTCTGAATTCCATTCGCTGTGCACCCAAAGGACTATCTACGAGGCAGGCATACGGCACAGGGGGGGTCTGGGGGCGGAGCCCCCCAGCCGCCGGAGGCCACGGTAGCGAACATCTGGCTCTGAGCGGGGACAATATCCGGGTTTTGGCTGGAAAACCCCAGGTCTGGGCTGAAAAAAACAGGAAGAAGGGGGTGGTTCCAGAGGACCCATCCTCATCCCCCACTTGAAAAATAATCCAGGTAGTGCCGGCAGGTCGTGCCGGCACTACCTTCCCATTTTTTCGAAATTAATTCAGCCCAAACCATGCACTACCTGTTTGGGCAGGCCTGACTACACTGTTCTCGAGTAATACACACCGGAAGGGGCTAGGGAGCTGGCATATTTATGCGTATTTCGTGTTGTGGAGCGGCGTGTTGGCAGTGTGGCGTGTGTTGTGTCAAAGGGCGTCTGACCGCCCTCTGTGTCACAGAACGTATCAAAAACAAGGCGCCGAGAGCTTGACAGATCCCCACATCCCCTCCTGCCAAATCACATGACAGCGGGCACCAGTGTCGCCAGAATCGTGTGCAGTGCCCCACAGCCTCCCCTTCCGAGCCCTGAGTTGGGACACAGGGCAGGGAACAAGGAAGCTCAAGGGACCCAATGATTCAAAATCCAAACAGCATCGCTTCCTTGGCACTGTCTCGGAGCGATGTGTGTAGGGTTGAATACACGCGTGGGGCAAACGTGGGGTGTCCCAACGGCAGGCCGGAAGGCGGACAAGCTGCCCACACTAAGGTGATGACAAAAACACTCTAAAGGTTGCGACCCCACCCCCACTCTCCTGGGACAGGCACCATCCCGAATGTGTATTCGCACAGAACGACTCGCCTGATCGTGGGGTGGGGTGTGGGGGGGATTTTAGGCCTGAGAGATACGAGAGAAGAGAAGGGGGGAGGGGGGAGAAAACTGTAGGGTTCTGCCACACACCGCAGTCGCATGAGACACAGAAACTGATAACGAACATACCATGGGGGGGGGCATCAGCATAGTTTCCTCTCTATCTCTTACGCCATTCGGGGCCACCATGCTGTCACGCAAGGCAACTGTGAGCTATGAAGGGAATCCCCGATTAGAAGGGCGCAGAACATGCAAAAAATATTTATCGTTCGAGAGTCTCAGAGAGAAAGGGAGCCTTCGCGTACGGTGTGGAAAACGGAGCGGTGTTCTTTTGGTTGCATTTCCTCCTGTTTTTATCGGAGAAAACTGGAAAATAATTTCCCCAAGAACCCCGACGGCGAAGAGCGCCAGAGTCGCAACAAACAATGTGCCGCATTTGTGGCGCTGAAGCTTGCATGGAGAGGCGTGTGCCTCGTGCTCGCTTCAGCAACACACGTTACGTGGGGGCGGATCCCGCCACAATAAGGTTAGGCCAAGCAGGGCGGGTTGAGTTCTATAAACCCCCTCGCCCCTTCTGTGTAGATAGATATCGATCGGTGAGTGTGACAACGGCCGACGCGACCGCTTCACAATAAGATTTCTAGAGGTTGGGTCAAACGGGTAATATGTCGGGATCTTGCCCCATGTGCCGAACTGTGTTAGTTTCGGCTGCATCCTCTTGGTTGGCGAGGGCCTTCTGTTGCGGATCCCTTGGCGGAGCACCGTGCCCCTGCCAAAAACCACCCCACACCTGCGGTGGAGTGGGTGCAGCAGCGCCACTTTCCGCTCACAAGGGTAGTGTGGGGTGGGAACACCGGCAGAGGCCACCAGGCAACGGGTCGGAGCATCCCGTACTCTCGTCCCCTCACCCCCACTGCACCTCTGCTCCAGTGACGGAGATGCCGGCACGGTGCAGCATCGCTGCGATCCCCTCATCGTCGTAGACGATGTTCTCGGGGTCTGTGGCGTCGACATACTGGGTGGGACACAGGGCTTGCAGTGAGGGCGGCAGCGCGTCCAGCTTGGACAGCAGGTGGCGCAGGAAGGCCTGCCCCACAAGCGCGGGCGACAGGAGTGACACGAAGCGCTGCAGGGTAGGGGCGAGATCCTTGCGCTCCTCTACGGACAGCCGGTTTTGGCGGATGGCCTCTTCCAGGCGGCCCAGGTTGCCGCAGCTGTACAGCAGCTCGCACTCGGGGATGTGCGACTGCGAGCAGGGCGGCGTCAGCCCCTGGAGGGCGGTGCGCCAGTTGACCCCGACCTGCGACATGCACCGCCGCAGCACCTCGCAGACGAGTGGGTCGCTGTCGGGGAGGCAGCGGGCACCCCAGCTCCACCCGCTGTCGAGTGCAAGGAGGCGCTCCTGCGGCATGGGGATGCCGAGGCAGGCTTCGGTCACAGTGGCCCAGAAGCTTGTCCCGTGCGACGCGAGGTTTTCGTACACAGTGTAGTTGGTTCGGAAGAGGAAGAGGAGCGGGTGGATCACCACCGCGTTGAGGCAGTCAATCTTGTAGGTGTCAATCCACGCAGCAAACAGGACCTGCAGTGTGGTCTGGACCTGCTTCGGCGATGTGGGCTCCGGGGCTGCTGCGGGCGGGTTGGGGACAGGCAGGTCTGCGTCTGCTATCCGCTGCGGGATCTGCGTGGCGATGTATCCCCGCATGATGTGCTCGAAGGCCTCCTTGTGCCGCCCGATGCAGTTGAAGCACGCCTCGAACACCTGCAGGAAGTAGTCTGGGAAGTTGGGGCAGCCCCCCGGCATTGTGAGCATCGCGTCCAGCAGGAACAGCACCAGCTGCGAATACTCCACGTCCACCCGCCCCACGCTGCGCACACGGCTGTAGAACCTCGACGGAGATGTGTAGCCGCTGCCCAGGTCTGTGCCCGCCACAGGCCGCACCCTCACCGTATGGGCCTCGTCATGCAGAATGGTGGACATCAGTACGGAGTAGACCGGCACGTCGAGCTGATTCTCCTCCTCGTTGTCAGCTATCACATCACCACGCACCGTGGCAGCCAGCTGGTTGGCACGATCCACGTTGACAGCCCCTGTGTCGTCGAGGCACTGCTTGTCCAGCTCATAGAAGCGCCGTATCGCACGCAGAAACACCTCCCCGTGGTACTGCTTTCGCTCCGCGCGTATGTGCAGCGCAATGTTGTTGAGCTCCTGATCGTACAGGCTCCGCCGGTTCGCCACCGACACAACCACCCCTTGCACCAGAACCTCCTCCTCTTCAGCAGCGACTGAGTTCCAGAAGCACCCCGACGACGGGCAGCAGACCCCAGGCGGGCGGCCATCCCTGCTGGCGTACAGTCCCATGGTTCGTTTCTTCAACATCCAGATGCGGCAACGGCGTCAGAGGTGGTGGTGTCTAGCCGGGCCACAGGCCACGGGCAGCAGAGGGTGCGGCGGAGGAGACGACGGGACAGGGCCTTCCTGCTTCCGCCCTTCTGCCCTCGTCAGGCGTATGCTGGCAGCAGGCTGTCGAGAGGAGCGACGGGGGAGAGGGGGGGGGGCGAGATGCAGCCTTGCCTGCCCACTACCAGGGGGTGCAGGGCTGCCGTGTGTGTGTAGAACGGAGGGCCCCCCCTGCACAGGGCGGGGTGGAGGGACGGTGCCAATCAAAAATGTATAAAAAACGCATGCCGTCCCTGCAACGTGGGGGATTCCACTGGAAGAGGGGAAGGGGATGGGGGGGGGGGGGGGGCGCTTCACTTCTGCACGTTGTGCGGCTTTCTCGCCTCTATGTATAGCATGTTCGGCCACCTACCTACCCCCCAGACCTCGAACTAATTCTTGTCGGTCGTCGTGAGGGTGGCCCAGCGCTCGGAGGGGGGGGGGGGTACCCTACCCACCCACCCCCTGTACCCCCAAATAGGGGGTGGGTGGGTAGGGTACCCCCCCGACAGGGGGGGTACCCTACCCACCCCCCCCTGTACCCCCAAATAGGGGGTGGGTGGGTAGGGTACCCCCCCGACAGGCATAGCTCCCGCTAAGAGGGGGTCGGGGGTCGGAGGGGGTCGCCTTACTATTTCCCCAGGAATGTGGCCTGAATGGGGACCACCAATAAGGGGTGTCCATGGGCACCCCATGTCAAAAATGACCCCACTGCGATCCGCACAAACTCCAAATATTCAAAAGAACGGGTTTTTGAAAAACCCGAGGAGGGGGTCGGGAGGGTCCCGCTGGGTGGGAGGGTGGCATGGTGTGCCTCCCAGTCACTTCCTCCCATGACAGTACCTGGACCTGACCCATGTTTCGTCGTTGAAGCTTGGTCCCAAGACCCACGAAATGACCCCACTACGATCCGCACAAGCTTCAAATAGTCCAAAGAACGAGGTTTTGAAAACCCCGTGCGGGGGGTGCCCACAGGGTCGGTGGGTGTGGGCTGTGTGCCTGGCTGCCTCTATGGGTCTGGTTCAGTGCCTGAACCAGACCCACGTTTTATGGGGGATGGCTGGCACCTTTTTCTACAAAATGACCCCACTACAATCCGCACGGAGCTCAAATAATGCAATAACACCAGTTTGGAGAGAGCGTGGCGCGTAGCCGGTACTTTGGCATAGGGTAGGGTGGGTACCCCCCCCACCCACCCTGTCGTCGTCGTGGAGATCCCCAAAAATTAGTTCGAGGGCTGCTACCCCCCCCCCTAGGGGGGGTCAAATGGGGGTGACAAACACGATTTTTCAAAAAACCGGCGCAGAGGCCCCAAAGCCCCCGTAAACCCTCCAAACCCCCCCAGATCGGTCCGGAAACCCATCGAACCCCACTTTTCCACCATTCCGGGCACCTCAGGCGCCCGAATTGGGGTACCTAAATTTTGTGCCACCGTTTGGTACCGTACAGTGCCACTGTGTGGGAGGTTGGAAAAGAAAATGCCCCAACACACCACATCTGAGGGTTGCAATGCATGTTGCTTGCCAACCACGTCATCCGGTGGGTGTCAGGCGCTATGTAGGTGGCATCAGCCAGGTCTTCGATGTGTTCTGGCTTGTATATGTACCTCCCTGCCTGCGGCACAGGCACTGCCTTTGTCCCCCACACCAGCCACAGAGAGCGTATTGTACTCGGTCCACGGTTGCTGATTCATTGTGATGCGTTGTATCCTCGAGTGAACGTCACACACTAGTGACACCACCACCCGCCATCCGAGAGCTGTATTGACTTTGCGCGCTTCCGTTGCATTCACCTCGCCACGCATATTGCACTGTTCAGTACCAGTGCTCTTGGGCCAGGCAAAGTAGACCGCAGCAAGTACCAATTCTGGCACAATGGGTACCACGACAGCGCACTTCGTGTGTTCCCGGAATGTACAGCTCGTGTTGCAACAGTCGTTGTCAACACATCCCGGTTGTGGAGCACTGCTGCACAGGAATCACACGACCATCTGGACTTGTTCCGTACCTACAGGCAGCCTCCCGGTGCATGGTGGCAGGGAGGTACATATACAAGCCAGAACTCATCGAAGACCTGGCTAATGCCACCTACATAGCGCCTGACACCCACCGGATGACGTGGTTGGCAAGCAACATGCATTGCAACCCTCAGATGTGGTGTGTTGGGGCATTTTCTTTTCCAACCTCCCACACAGTGGCACTGTCCGGTACCAAACGGTGGCACAAAATTTAGGTACCCCAATTCGGGCACCTGAGGTGCCCGGAATGGTGGAAAAGTGGGGTTCGATGGGTTTCCGGACCGATCTGGGGGGGTTTGGAGGGTTTACGGGGGCTTTGGGGCCTCTGCGCCGGTTTTTTTGAAAAATCGTGTTTGTCCACGTAAAAGGGTGGCATTTGACCCCCCCTACCCCCCCCCCCCCCCCGGGCCCCCCCCCCCCAACCCCATCCCTAGTGCACATTGGACATCATCGCCACCCCAAGGAAAGCGGGCGGGGCAGCAGTGCCGTGCCTGCGCAGAAGCAACCTGGGCAGACAGACAAGACACTCACATGTCGTAGGCAATGAGCGACCCATCGTCCCCAGAGGCGATGAGGCGGTAGGGCTGGGGGTGTATGCAGCGCACGGCTGCCTGGTTAGCGCCGAGGCCGAAGTGGCACTCCGCAGAGTGCAGGTCGTGCACCAGGAGCCATCCGCGGCCATCGCCTGACACAGCCTTGTCCCCGATGGTCTCAAGGCTGTAGATAAAATCTTTGTGCGTTGCGATGGTGTGCACCTCATCCAGAGAGCGCCCGTCCAACACCTTGATGGATTTGTCGGCGCCACACGTCACGACATATCCTGGGGCGGACTTGATGCCTGTCAGGGCCCCACCAGGGTGCAGCATGCGCTCCGTCACAGAGTCAGGGCCAGCACGCAGGTCCCAGACACGCAGGCGACCCGTCTGATCGCCCGCCATGACGAGGTTGGAGCCGTCGCTGTCGCCATACCACCCCAGGGCGCTGCACTGGCCTCTGCGGCTGTCGGTGCCGGAGGTGAGGATGCCAACGCATGTCTCCGTCTCGGGGTCCCACGCGCGCACAGCGCCACCCCTGTCGCCTGACACGAGGGTGGTGTGCTTCCACAGGAACTCCATGACAGGCTGGCGGTGGCCGGAGAGTGTGCCCACGCAGGCGAGGCGGTCGCAGTCCCACACCTTCAGGGTCCTGTCGTAGGAGCAGCTGATGGCGATGCTGCCCCCGACCTGCACCTCGCTGACGGAGGCGGTGTGGCCTGTGAGGTCGTTGCACCGCACCCCTGCCTTGGCCCAGACGCAGAGCTTGCTGTCCTGCCCCCCGGAGACGACGCGTCCGTCAGGGAGGTAGGCGCAGGATGTGACCCAGTCGGTGTGCCCGAAGCGTTTCGTGTAGAGGCACTTCACCTCGCGCCCCTTCCGGACGTCGTAGACGCGGAGGCCGTGGTCGGCACCGCCCACCACCACCTCATCCCCCTGCACATCCATGCAGAGGATGTTCCTGTCGGAAGACGAGAACACGTTGCCCTCCTGGTTGGCAGGCCCCGCCTCCCACCCCCGCCCCAGGCTCTGGTGGGCCACGACGGGGCGCGAGAAGCGCGCGCTGGCACCGACCTGAGCCTGGCGCAGCAGGTCGGGGCGCATGGGCGTCGGGTCGTCAGTGCCGTACATCTCATCCGCCAGGTCGTCCATCGCCTGCTTGATGCCCTGCCCGCGTGTGGTGGTGGGCTGCCGGGCCAGGGCTGAGTAGGTGGCGCCAGCTGTGCTGGAGGAGGGCACCACAGGGCGTGCGCCCCCACCCGAGGGCACGCGGGCCACCCCGCCTGCGCCCGGGCGGGAGACGCGCCGCGCAGGGGCAACGCCGGTGCCGGCCGGGCCTGGCTGTGAGGCGGAGGGCAGCGATGTGCGTGATGACGATGACGCGACGCGCGGCCCAGCGCCGTCCAGCTTCGTCCCACATTCTGTGCAGAACTTCCCCGACAGCCCCCGCGTGCCACACGCGGAGCACTGCATCCCCCCCCCCCCCCCCCCCCCAACCCACCCTGTGTACCGCTGAGAGGTGGAGAGTGGTGCGGTGGTGGGGGTCAAAAGTAGAATGTAGAAGTGAGTGGTGGAGGGGGGAGGCGGTGGAAGAGGCTTTGCGTATGGTAAGGAGGGCGGTGGGTTGGGGGGGGGCGGTGGGTTGTTTGTGTTCTACTATTCTTCTTTGCCTGATCCCGCCGTCGCGCTGGTGATGCGGGGGTGGCGTGCGTGTTAGGGGCACCCACACGCCTCCCTCCCCATCCTCACATCTGCGATGGCCATGCCGCGCTCGGGAGGGGCGCGCCCCCGCAGGCCTACAGGCCTTGGGCAGAGATCAGGCAACGCAGGGGCAGGGGCGGCTCTGCCTTGTCGTTCGGCGCAAGGTCGTCAAGCGCCCACCGCATGTCGTCGTAGAGATGCGCGGCAATCTCGCGGTTGGAGTAACTCCGACCGTCCACACTGATAAGTGCCTGGATGGCTCCAACATAGCTGCCGAACTTCACGAAAACGCGAATGCGCTCCTCTTTGGGGACGTTCTGATGCTCTGGACTGACAACATGCACAACACAGCTGGAGACCTGCCCAAAGGCAGACATCTCGGAGACGATGTCGGGAACGAAGTCGTCGTCAAGCTCCTCCTCGTTCAGCATGTTGCGCAGCAACAGCGTGCTGGCCATCGGGGGCTCGCCGTCAACAGGCGCAAAGCTGTTGTTGTCGAAGTCCACAGGATCCGCAAACACGGCAACGATAGTCCGCCCGTCGAACTGCCTCCCGTGCATCACCTTGTACACCGCAAGCGCAGCCTCCGCAGTGCGGAACTTCACAAAAATACGAACTGCCTCCTCCTCGGGCAGATTGCCCGACAGCCCCCACCGCTTGTGCTGCGGGGGGTGTGGGGTGGTGGGGTGGCAGGTGTCGTGCTGAGCCCAGGCCAACCGAGAGAGCTTCGCAGAACAGGTGAAAGCGACCTGCCCCGCAGGATGGGGGCAGCTGAGCACAGCAGGCACCTGCGACATACCTCGTACACTACCACGTCGAGCACCGCCCCGCCGCCGAGGCGGTCCGACTCCTGCCAGATGTCTTCTTTGAGGTCAGGGTCGACCTTCCTGCAGGCGGGGGGGGATGTGGGTGTTGACCTACTCCAAGGATATCAAGTTGTCCCACACCAACCACTACAACATTGACATCGACGCCCGACAATATCACCTCCCATTCTACAAACCCGCTGAAGCATATGGGCTTCCGTACAACGAGTTGTTGCAGGGGAGGGGATGCGGTGAAGGCACAGCGGCACAAATGATGGCAAACATCATACCCTGGTGCGGCGACGTTGCGCAGGAGGAGGACATGCGACGGCTTTGTCGAGTAGTACGTCAACCTGGCTCCAGTCGTGCTCGCCGGTGGAGGGGGGTCGCTGACAGTCTGTAGGGCACGGCCGCTCCTGCGGATTGCATTCTTCAGAACTGGGGCATTGAGGCCAGACGTGTCTGGCACAGTGCCCTCGAAACTGGTTGGCGCAGGGCGCTGGCGTTTGGCGCCGGCGTCCTGTGAATCTGCTTTGCGTTTGCGCCCCCCGGGCAGCATCGCCTCCAGCTCTGCAGGCACAGTCTGCTGCGAGTCCTCCAGGTAGGCGATGAGGCCCTCCACCAGGCTGTAGTGCTCGTGTGTGATGAAGCTGATGGCAACACCCGTGCTGCCCGCGCGCCCTGTGCGCCCCACCCTGTGCACGTACTCCTCGACGGTGGGGGGGAAGTCCAGCGACAGGACGTGGGTGATGCAGGGGATGTCAACACCGCGACCCATCAGGCCTGTGGAGACCAGGATCTGGATCTGCTTTGTCCTGAAGCCCTCGAGCGTGGCGGAGCGCACCGCCTGGTTGTACTCGCCGTGCATGCCGCGCACCCTTGCGCTGCCAAACGTGTTGGCAAGGAAGGCTGCCATCTCGTCAACCCTTGCGCGCGTCTTGCAGAACACCAGGCACTGCTCGTACCGCTGCAGCTTCCGCAGCTCCTCCAACAGGAGGCCCTTCTTCTCGTCCTCGGTGGTCACCACAATGCGCTGTGCCACAGTGGAGCATGCCGCAAGCTCACCCCCAGAGGTCCCGATCTTAATCGTGACGCGCTGCAGGTCTGCTGCGGCGCCGCCAGAGCTCCGGAGGTATTTATGGGCCAGTGACTCGACATCGCGCGGCAGGGTTGCCGACAGCAGCATCGCCTGCCTGTCGGGGCGTATCAGCGCCTCGATCTTGGACACAAACTGTCCGAACCCGAGGCTCAGCATGCGGTCCGCCTCGTCCAGCACCACAAACGTCACGCGCATCAGGTTTGTCGCCCCGCTGTCTATCAGGTCCAGCAGGCGGCCCGGCGTCGCCACCACCAGCTCCACCCCGCGTGCGAGGCGAGCTGCCTGCTCAGCCTTCGGCACACCGCCGTATACCGAGCAGCCGCGCAGGCGGCACTCTGGCAGATACTGCTCGGCTGCCTGCTCCACCTGCAGGGCCAGCTCGCGTGTGGGGCACATCACTAGCACGATAGGGCCCTCGCCCTTCTCCAGCAGGGGCTGGCTCATGATGTGCGGCAGGGCGGGCAGCAGGTAGGCCAGCGTCTTGCCGCTCCCGGTCTTGGCGACAACCAGCACGTTCTTGCCGCTGAGCACGCAGGGCCACACCTGGCTCTGCACAGGGGTGGGCTCCGTGAAGCCCTGCTGCGCACACACATCCAGGACGTACTTCGGCAGCTGCGACTCCGCAAATGACATCACAGGGTTGGCGACCTCAAAGCCTTCGGTGTATATGTCCTGCTGCTCCTTCCACGCCTCAACGTCAGACACGGGGCGTGATGCAACATCAGGGTGCTCGACATACAGGTTCTGCGTCGGGGGCGTGTGTAGAGAGTGGGGCGCAGGATGCGGCAGACAGGTGCCCGCATGGGTGGGTGCGGCCCCCTTGGGCCTACCCTCAGGGTTGCTGGCAAAGGCGTACCTTCTCGAACTTCAGCAGCTTGAGCTTGTCCCACTCGGGGGCTATCCGCTTCATCTCCAACAGCGACTCGTAGCTGTCCATCGTGAACAGGGGACGGAGGTGTGGGTGCGTGGGAGAGAGCCAGGAAGTGCTCCGACTTGGGGGCTCAACGATATCTGCAACAGCAACGCTGCAGCCCTGTTGTGGTGGTGCGGTGGTTTGGCAAACAGAAAGCACTTTGACCTGCGACACACACAAGACGGTTAAGAGGCAGGGGGTGCGGTGTGAATCTGACATTCTGACTGGCCCTGACTGTCGTGCCCAGCTGCCAGCGCGATGAGGAGAAAGAGGTTGGGCAGGCGTGGCGTCGACTGCAAACACGGGGTCATGGGTGTTGCTTTTCGACAAAGACAGGGTATCCACACTGCGATTGCCCTCCTTTGCAGAAGGCGGCCAAAAAAGGGCACATGAGCCACACGGCAGTGGCCGATCTGTGTTCCACGAGATCTTCTTGATGTGGCAATTCGGCAATTCCGGCGGAGTTCAGCGCTTTCACACGACAATAGCAGTGGAGGAGAAATGCGCCAAACACACCGCTTCGGCACGAAGGTACAACAGAATAATCGAGAAGAACAGAGAAGAGCCGGTAGGAAAGGGCTATAGTGGGGTGACCCGTTCGTCATCCAACGATTCGTGTGCGAGAATGGGCACATCTTGCAGCTCTGTGCTGGGGCTGTCCAGGACACGCGCCTTCGCACTGCTGCATGAGGTGCACAGCCCACGTGATTTGCGCGTCAGCAGCCAGCGCACCCAAGGAGGCAACAGCTCCACACCAAAGCAGATGCTGGCAGGGACAAGGTAGCACACAAACAGCCAACCTGCCTGGTCGGTGTCCTTCACGAACGTGGTTTGCAGGGCGATCACGGTCGCGGCGAGGGCGGTGTACAGCACCGCCGGGACACCCACCTTGCACAGTGCAGCAACAACATTCGGTAGGTCACGCACAGACACCCCATCCGCAAGCAGCACAAGCGTGAGTGCACCTTGGGCAGGGCCATCTTGCGCCTGTGCCACTGCGTTCGGTGTGCTGCGCCAGCCTGCCTGCTTCAGCGCCCTGCACATCACGTCAGGGCTCACAAAGGGAGGGTCGTCGCGACGCCCGAAGAATCCACGAATAAACCGCGGGTGATCGAAATCAGCCCCCTCTGCAAACCCGTACAGGCACCGCATCAGCTTGAAGTAGCACTGATCACTCATGTCCGCCTTCTTCACTTCGTCCAACACACCAGGCCTGTCCAGCACGCCTGACAGGCAGACTAGGCCCCATCCGTCGTTGCCCTCGCTGCGCAGGAGAACTTGCACAAGGGCGGCTGCCGAGTGCGGCTCTGTTCTCAGCAGGGCGTGCCGCAGCACGGCACACCGCCTGGCGGTGGGCAGCGTGTACTGTGGCAAGAGCTGCCCCAGCAGGCTGGCATCTGGCTCCCTGCCGAGTGCCAGGCAGGCCTTCTGCACGTCACCCTCCCGCAACGCACGCAGCAGCATAGCCTCGGCAGCGGCAGGGTTGCGGGGGTCGGGTGCGCCCAGAGAAGTGCGCACGCACACCTGCACAGCGGCGCCCGCCTCCAGCCCCACCCCACACAGCGGTGTGTCGTTGCTGCGTGGCAGGGAGGCCCCGTCAAGGGCAAGCCGCACACCCGGCTGCGTGCCTCGCAGCTGCAGGGCGTGTGCTGCACGGAGGCGCAGCGTGCCCAGCATGGCCTCGGCGGGCACAAACACCGGCAGCACCTCCCCGCCAGGCAGGCACAGGTCGAGCGGCATCCCGTCCGGTGCGTCCCGCAGGGCTGCGGGTGTCTGTGTCTCGAGGGCGGCTGCAACGGTGTCCCACATGGCTGCGGTGCAGCGGTGCTCGGGGGCGGCAGGCGTGGGCAGCGCCACCTCCACACGCTGCCCCTCCTGCACGTGCAGGTCCCCGAGGCGCGTGTCGTTGTCGCCCTGCAGCCCCAGCACCACCGCGCTGGTGCCTGCCGCGTGCATGGCGCGCATGCGCAGCACACCCAGCGTCGTCCCGTCCGTCACCCGCACGTGCAATGGCACGGCCACGCGCAGCCGCAGCAGCGTGTAGTGCACAGGCACCGCCTCCTCCGTGTTGATGTGCAGGGCATGCGACAGCGCTGCCAGCGACCTGTCCACCCCACCCTTCGTCACCAGCAGGCGGCCTGAGATGCCACACTCACTCAGACGCTTCGACGGCGGCACGTCGCTGGGAAGATGCCCGCCGTCAGGGTCGAGCACAGCAGGGGCGTCCAGCACAAGCATAGCACGCAGGTGCAGCATCTCGACCGTGGCGTCCCCCGGCAGCCACACCTTCAGCACCTGCCCCTGCGGGTGGTGCAGCACCAGGTCCACGCCGCAGCGCTCTCCGGACTCGGCGTCCTGCAGGTGTTGCGGGCTGTAGGCGCGCAGCAGCTGCAGCATCTGGGCACACAGGAGACAGGCCGCAGCATCCTCGGTGCCGGCCCCGGCCCCGGCCTCGCCACCCCCGCCCAGCACCTCCACCGTGCTGCCCGTCTTCAGCCCCAGGTCGCCCAGCGTGGCGCTGCTCTCGCCCTCCACAGACAGGTCCGCCTGCGCAACCCCCGCCTCGACACAGGCCCGCAGCCGCAGCGTCGCGAGCGTCGTGTTCGACGGTACGGCCACCCCGCGCTCCTGCGGCACCGCCAGCACGATGCGGTAGCTGCCGACACAGTCTGCGTCGCGCAGCGCCTCCGGCAGCTCCGCCCCAGCACCCTCCTCTGGCCACTCGGGGCAGCTGCCGTAGCCGCTCGAGTCGTCAGACCCCGCGTCGTCCCACACACGCTGCAGATTTTCCGACACAGCAGAACCGCTCATTTCAGGCACACGCCCACACAGGGGGCTCAGCGACAGCAGCATGAGCACGGGCACAGAAGCAGGGAAGACGACGCTGATAGCATCAGCAAACCAGACAGTCGAGGTCAGAACGAGAACGAAGAAGTCTCCGTCACACGTGGGGAACAGCACAGTCCAGAGTGTGAAGTGCATCAGCATGGCTGCGAGGCACATCTGAATAATCTGGTAGTCGTTGGAGTCAAAGTACATGTTCACTGCCAACACTACGCCCACATGGAGCCAGGCGGCTATCATACCAACGACGGAGACTAAGGCGGAGCACTCATGCCAAAACGTCAACGCAGCTGGTACTGCGAACACGAACTGGCACATCAGGAAGCCCAATGTCCCCGCGACACAGCCACCCTTCACGAGGAGGAACAGCTGTGCACCGTGTATCGCAAGGTCGAAGCGCACCGCAAGCCACACCGCCGAGGGGACATTGCACGCCACCACCCAGAGGGAGCTGCGTCCTTCCTCCGGCAGGTGGGGGAAGCTTGCAGAGAAGAGCGCCGCAAGCAGCAGCGTGCAGCACAGCCCCACGGTGGCCTGCACACCGTACAGCACATGCCACCACAGCCGCTTGTCAGGCCACGCCCCGAACGCAGCTGCCACCATGACGGGGCGCACTGCTGCCACTACGGGGTACACAAACCTCGTGGTGGCACGCATCGCTGACAGGGAGGACGCCACACCACCGATGTCGACTGCTGGGCACTTCCCGTTGCTGCTGGCCCCTTCGGACCATGTGCACCGCAGTACCAGGTTGCCGTCATCGCCCTCGTCGTACCACGGCTCCGGCTGGCGTGCAGGGTCCCAGATGCCGACTGTTTCAGCATGCGGGTGCCGCACTGTGTAGTAAGGGGCGTCCCTGTTGAAGTAGTACACAATCAGGGCAGGGCATGCGACGGACAGCAGCAGCACAAGCGTGGGAAGCCCCCCTTCGAGCGTCCTGTGTGCAATGCCGCGCACCGTCTCCTTGTCTGGAAAAGGCATCGTAGAGCAGCCTGCGTCCCACCCACGAGCCTGCTGTGATGTGGGTGTGGGGCACATGTGAACACGAGATCGCGAGATATAGCGTAGCAGCAGGGTCATCGGAAGCACTGCTCCACTTTTACACATTATGTCATCACAATGTGCTGGCAGAGTGAAACCAAAGATGCCGCGACTGACACGCAGGGTGACCGGACAAGGCGACCAAACCCCCCCTGCGAGGACACACAGTGATGCTGCGTGCCACCCCCGGACGGCATTGCGTGCGCCATGCGTGGGGAGGGCAGCAGGGCCGCCGCACTGCCTGCCTGTGTGGTGAGGGGGTCGGGGGCAAGGGTTGACATTCATTCAATATATGTCGCTGTGACAAGCAAAGCTTGGGGGGAAGTGTGGGGTTCGGGGGGGGGGGGGGGGGGGCAAGGGGGATGTACGACAATGCAGGGAGATGGATATGGCGTAGGCTGGAAGAGAGACAGACTGCCACAGAGCTGACGCACGACCCCTGAGGGAGGGTTGTGCTTCCCCTCCGGAGAACGGGCTGCTTCCAGATGCGCTGCTTGCATGCACCCCGGGGGTGCCGCCAGCGCCTGCCGTGCCTGCCGGCACGGACAGGAGAGATTCCCCCCTTCCCCCCCTGCCACGCTCCCCACCGAGACGTCACCGGTGGCGCCGGCCCCCGTTGAAAGAGACTATATTCCAGTCTCTGAGACTCTCAACGTTTTCCCTTCAATAGTACAGCCAACACCGCGGCCTCCCAACCCGAGCATCCCCAGCGGAGATCCCATACCCCCTCTGAGGTGGTCCCGCCCTTTTTCCATTCCCCTTATTGGCTTTGCACGAACCAGCAGGACGGACCCAGACACGCAGAATTTAACAAAACAGAAAGCAGGCAGGCAGGCAGGCAGGCCTGCTGTGTGTATCGCAGCAGCATACACAGCAGCGCCGGCGTGGCTTTGGGGGCTGGCGGGCCAATTTGAAACAGAAGGCAGAAAGGGTGGAGGAGGAGGAGGAGAGTCGTGTATGATCGTATTGGGGCCGTTAAGACCCCGCAACCCAGCCCAGCCCAACCCGACACCCCTCCCCCTTTTTGAGAGTTTCCGCGTAAAGTTCCAGCGATGAGCGATGCCAAGATCCTTTCATAGTGTCATAACGGCCGTCATGGAGGGAGTGGATTTTCTGAGAATTCACTACCTCAGTTCCCGCTACCGAAATATAAAAACGGCCGTTTTCATGTTTTGTTGGCGAAAAAACGGCCGTTTTTTTCCCCCTCCTATTTTCCTTTGGAGATTCGCCTCCTGCTTACCGTACCGAGCTGAGGAAACACACTTGACAACTCCCTGTTGCCTGCACATGACATTGGGCACTGCGATTCTCTGTCGACTGTACAAAGAAAAATGGCTTCCGCCCTGCCTGTCGCTCGACAAGCAGCAGACACCCGAGAGCAGAGAGGAGTGTAGCAGCCCGGTTCGCCCCCGGGTTGTCCCAGAAATCCAGCACACCCTCGGAACGGTGGCCTCGTCGTAGATCACCCAGGCCCTGCTCGTGACCTCCCCGAAACAGAGGGGAGGTGGCACCGGAGTTCTGACACCCCTACGACTCATGCGGCCGTACGCGCTCGGGCACAGACGGCGGACCGCAAACCAGAAGGACTTCCCTGATTCCGTGCCGTCCCACCTCCTGCGCATGCGGTCGCCAGCCCAGGCCAGCTCCCCTGCCAGGGGCACTGGGGGGTCGTACTTCCCCACCTCAGACACTTTCTCGATGACATTCTCAATGTCGGTGTACACTGCGTCGACAGGGGCACGCCGTTGGCACACCCAGCTGCGCATCGCAGTACTTCTGGAGCAGCGATGCGAGGGGTGCCGTCAGGCGGACGGCGGCCTGCAGGTGGGACTCGAGCCCAGCGATTTCGTGGGCATCTCTGCCAACCGCAGAAGCGACGCACACGTAGCAGGGCCGCTGTCCTGCAGCGGGCCCGGAAGATTGTATAAATGCCCGGGGACGTGGTGCAAGGTGCAGATCCACTCAAGCGGTGCAGGTGTGTGTCGGAGAGAAGCGGGATCGCACGGCCGGTGGTGCCGTCTTGCTCGCCTGCTTCTCCCTCTCAGCTGCGTCAGAGATGTGACACAGCACATCCTTCAGCGCCAGTGCGGTCGTGAACCCATCCAGCTGGTGCTGCATATTGCCCGGGATGATCGCCCGTGCCTTCGGGAATAAATCAGCGAAGACGGTGTCCTTCTCATCCGGGGTGCTGTCGCCGAGATCAAGGGAAAGCTCTGTCGGAAGAGCCCTGATGCCAGTGAGCGACACCTGCCCACCTCTGCCTGCACGGTCATCCACGACACACGTGCCTAGATTGGCCGCAACCATGTTCAGCCCCTCCTCGGGACACACTTCTTGACAGCATCATGCACCATGCCAGCCGGTGATCTGGTGAACAACGCACCCCGGGCGATCCGAAGTTGCAAGCCTGCCACTGAGGGTATCGCACTCCGACAGCGCCAGCTGTTTCCCTGGCTCTGCACTTTCAACGCTGCGTTCTTCTTCTTCTTGATATGGCGCGGTCCGTCAAAGTGGTCCACGAAGTCTGAACTCTTCGCATCATACTTGAAGGCGCGCTCACAATGCTTGCTGCAGGGTATCCCTTGCAGTGGGGAGGCACTCCTGGTGGTGGGATCTCGCCTGCTGACCCACGCCCCATACAAAATTCCCAGGTAAAAAAAACGGCCGTTTTTTAAAATGCTGAAAATCAGCGGCCGTTTTTGCAAGTCCACAAAATACAAGGGATTTTTTAAAACGGCCGCTATGCAACCATGATCCTTTTGTTTTTTTTTTTTTTGGTGGGGGTCTTCGCTCCATCCGCCAAAAAAAACCAAAAAAAACCGGAAAAACCCCGTGAAAAAGTCGGAAAAAAAGAGTGTGGGGAGTTGGGTCCAGTTTAGCAAAGTGAGCTTATTTTTCGAAATTTGAAAAATTGGGGACACCAAAAGTCCCCAGAAAAATCTTCGACTTGGCCCGCAGAGTGATTTTTTTTGGTGAAAAACGATTTCAAAAGTTGTCCAACAGTTGCTGTACAAGACGGCACACCGTTCTCTGCGCATGGGCTGCTGCACGTGAATCATTTGGATGTCCGAGGGGCTATCGGAACGAGGAGGGCCACGAGCCTGAACTACCCGCCAGCAGTGATCCCGTGCCAGGGCTGGCAGGGGGCCGCGGCCCCACCTCCCTTTTTCTGTAATTCTTTGGGAGGGTGGGCCGCCAGGGGTGGCATGGCCCTACCCTCGGCCCTACCTCCCGGGTCAGATTTTGGGGCTTTTGGGTTCGGCCTTGTGGCCGAGTTTTCATGCGCCGCAGCGTATGAAAACCCAACGGCATGCTGGGGGCTTGATGGTGTTCATCGAAGCGCACCTCATCATGCCCCAAGCGAAGGACCATCTCCGCCTGGAATGTGCAACAGCACCAACCGGTGTGGGGACTCGCCTTCGAAGACTTTCAGGATGTTCACTACCGTGGCCTCCGGCGGCTGGGGGGCTCCGCCCCCCAGACCCCCTGTAGGCTGTCTCGCGACCAAGTCCTTGCGTGTATGGGATTGATCATCGCACACCATCCACAAAGCGATGCAAGCCATGAGATTTGCTGCCGTTCCTGAACACTAGCTGGCAAAGTTTCTCGGGATTGCAGTTTTGCAAGTACTCAAAGGCAATCCAAGATCCCTGGATTCCTGATTTTTGATCCAGCAGGCGACGACCAAAGGCAGCAACATCCGGTGCCTCTCGAATTGGGGGAAAATGTTCTGTGGCCGTGTATTCGATCCTGTTTGCATCATACCACGGGAAGTCGGGGGGGGGGGTTGGGCTGCACCTTTTTTCTCGCGAGCTCGGCCCACCCTGTGCCCTACCTCTTTTTTGGTTTGCCCGACGCCCAGCGAGATCACTGGCAGCCAGACCTTGTTCAACATAAACAGCGGACAAGAGAGCAGAATGGAGTGCGGGGCAGCTGCCGTGTTCCCATAAAAACATCGCACCTCTCGCGCTGCCTGCACGAAAGGGACGGGTAACCTGCAGGTCACCCACAGCAGCCTACTGCCTACGTTTTATACAAGATCGGCGCCGACTACACGAAAGACTGTTCGATCTGCGGCGCAACAAGAATCTCCGGTGGGAACAGAACTGAGCGGCAACAGGATGCAATGCAGGCCCACCTCCGTTGCCCTGCGGCAAGAGCAGTCACATCGATTTCGTTGACAGGGCCTGCTCACTGGTGTGTGACCACAGCAGATGGTCAGCTGCCCCACGGCAGAACACCTGGGACGGGGGATGGCTGCGACTGGGCATTACCAAACTCGTCATGATGTAGGACTGCGGACAATCGGTCACCGAGAGCAAGTATGGCTCCCGCTCAGCTCTCACTGAAGCTGAACCAGATGCAAGTGGTGGGGGGAGGAGGGGATCCCAGGGGAGGACACACCGGTCGGCAACCCACGAGGACTGGCCCGTCCCAGTCAACAGAAGAACAAAGCAGCAACACCGACGCACCTAAACGACATACTGAAGTGTGGGAGGAGGAGGCGAGCACAAAAGGGCGTCGGCTACCGCACGCCCTTTGGCCGCAGCCGACGACGACCGAACCGGCCCCCGGCCGGGAGGTGCGTGTGGCGTGGGGGGCGAAGCCCCCCACGCAAGGGGGGTCCGGGGGGCGAAGCCCCCCGGAAAAAATTTTGGGGTTTTTTGGCCTATTTTTGGCCATTTTCCGCTGCATTTGTTTGATTTTGGGTCGGGAAAGGTATGGCCAGGAAGTGGGAAAAATTGGGGAAAAAGTCGGAAATTTTCAGGTTTGCCCATATAAACCATGGGTCACAAGATTCCGATTTTTGGGTCAGACTCCAAGTTTGACACAAGGGAAAATAGGCAAAAATTTTCACCTATTTTTGGTCGCCTAAGGGGGGGTCAGACCCATTGAGACAACTCTCCAGAACTATACATTTCGTCCTGGCGATGAGCGATGCCCAGGGCTTTTCCTAAATCTGGGGGTCCGGGGGGCTGGTGACCGAAATCGGATACAAAAAAAACGCGCTACTGAGGCACCTATTTGGGGGGCTCAAAACTGACCGCATCGCCGCACATGACTGGCGTTATTGCAATATTTGAGCTCCGTGCGGATCGTAGTGGGGTCATTTTGGTGGTGTGCGTGTCAAGTTTCACCCATGAACTGTGGGTCTGGTTCAGGGACTTCTGAAGGGAGGATGTGACTGGGAGGCCAGAAATCAGCCCACCCACACCACCCACCCAGCGGGACCCCACTTACAGGTTTTTCAAAACCCTGTTCCTCTGAATATTTGGGATCTGTGCGGATCGCGGCGGGGTCATTTTGGCCATGGGGTGTCTGTCTGCGCCCCTTACTCGGGGTTGCCATGTGGGCTCAGACCCCCGTAGACATGCAGGTCGTAGAGTGCACTGAGGTGCGGAGGAATGCACCAATGAACACAGACACACGGCCCCTCCGGGGCCGTGTGTCTTTGCTTGGTGCATCTTCTCCCTCACAGGCAGCACCCCCCCAGCCGCTCAGCCCCTCAGCACCCTCCACTCCGGTGAATCCTCACCAGAATTTTTTTTCCTGCAGTGCAAAAAAAACGCGCTAAACAGAGTGCAAAAAAAACGCGCCAGACAGAGGAAAAATCTGAAATTCAAAATCATGGAATCCGGACCCCTAGTTAGGAATAGCTCTGGCGATGCCAAGATCCTTTTGTTTTTTTTTTGCGATTATATTCCAACAGGCGGCAGAGAGAGAGAAGAGAAAGCAAAGGCGACGCCTGCGGGAGCCGCTGGGGGATTACACACCAGCAGGCCTCAGCAGGAGGGAGGGCGAAGGCACAGCCAGCACACCTCTTTCCTGCTGCTGCGCCTTGGAAATAGGGGGGGGGAGGCAGCCGTGCCGAGGAGGGAGGGGGGGGGGGGGGGGCTGGAGTTTGATGCATCAGTCGGGGAGGGGTGGGCCACCCAACAAAGAGCAAAAAAAAAGGGCTTGTGGCTTGGCCAGTCGCTTTCCCTCTCGTTGGCGCAGAAGCGCCTCCAGATGCCTCCAGACAGCGTAGAATACAGGGGGGCAGGGGGGGGGGGCATGGCCGCTCTAAGGTGCAGAAGGGGCGAGGGGGGGAGGGGGGTGGGGTGGGGTAGTGAGGAGAAGGGGCCTGACACACCGCGATGTGCCACTCCTCGGCACCAGGTTTTGGCACATCGAGGCGGGTTGGGGGGGGGGGGGCATGCAACACGCACGCCCCCCCCCCTCGCCCCCCCACCCGATGCTGGGGAACCCCGGCAGAAAGCGGCGCCAGACGGCCCAATAAAGCCGTGGAAAAAGGGGGGGGGGGTCCGGGGGGATAATAAGTCAATAAGAGAGGGGCAGGCAGACACACCCCCGTTTGAGTAGTTCGGAAGGGAAGCTTCCTATGGCACAGCAGAGAGAGGGGGGGGGGGGGGTTCAAGATGCATGCACGGTGGGATCTTGTAAATTTTACATGTATAAGGAGGGTGTATGATTTTCCGGATTTTCCTGTTTTTTCCCGATTTTCCGAAAAATTTGCCACTGGTTGACACAAGGGCGAATTTCGAGAAAAATCCGAAAATCAGGAAAAATCAGGTTTTTTTCGGATTTCCGGGATGGTCACCATACACCCTCCGGAAAAAAATCCGAAATTTTTGGGTCGAAAAAAAAATTTTTTTCTGACCCGAAAATCTGTGTCTGCGGACTGCCACACTGTGAAAAATCGGAAAATTTCCGAAAAAAGTCGAAAATTTTGGCCTTTCCTGGCCTATGTGGTCCCAAAGGGCCCGGGTTGCCCGGATTTTCACCCAAAAACACCCCAAAAATTTTTCCGCCGCCCGAAGGGCGGCGGATTGGCCGCCTTCGGCGGCGTCGTCGTTTCACTCTGTACGAAGGACGTCGGTAAAGCCGAGCCCTTTGTACAACCGTTTCACTTCGACTTCTTTTCGGCTGTCTGTTTGTTTGCGTTTCCAGTCCCGTGCCTGTCTGTCGTCCGGACGCCCTGTTTTTATGGTTTTCTCCTGTTGCTCCGTCACGGCGCCTCATGTTCTGGGGTTGCACGTGTTCTTCTCGCTGTTGCGGCGCTGCCTGAAAGAACCCCCGTCCGCCCCTCTCGGCTCCATCTCCGAGTGCCTACCTCGTTCTGTCCGCTTTCCCTAGGAGGTACAGAGAGACCCCCTCTCCCCGCCGAGCATCTCAGAAGATGCCGTGTCCCGCATCCAAATGTAGTTGCAGGTGCCCTCGGTTGCGGTGTTGTAGCGCAGTCCGCGCCGGTCGGAGGCCACACGCCACTCTGGAGTGCCTCCCACCGTCTGAGACCCCGGGCCCCCCATGGGCTGGGGGGGCCTTCCATCGGCATGGCAATGCCTACCAGGTGTCGGACGCGATTCCGACTGTAAAGTGTCACAGTCTGTGGCTCGTCGATGCCAAGATCCTCGTTACGGTCCGATGAAACTGGGTGTTATTCGGAGCCCTACAACTGCAACACGGGAGGCTTGACAACCGGCTCCTGATGCAGGGAACGTATCCTGCAATTTTATCTGCGTTCATGCAGGCGTTGCCCCGCCTGCAAGGTGACCGTCTTTTGCTGTCCTCAGGTGTACCGTACCCTGAATGGGAACGGGAAGAACGTTCCTCTCGGGCATGCTACGTTGTCGAAAACTTTGCGATACACGGCCAGCTTCCTCGTGGCCTCATGTTCTTCTGTCCCTTCTGTTGTGATGCGTCTCATGGATGTGCCCTGCAGGGCTTCCACACAGTGTCGAGGAGTGATCCTCGCACGGAAAAACAATTGGCTTGGTCTTCCCGCTTTCGGGCTCCCGTCTCCGAGAGCCCAGCACAGTTTTGAGTCGGACCTGGGATAGCGGTTCGAACGGGAATTTCGGGCCGAACCCTGAAATTCTCCAACACCCCATATCGCACCTGAGACGCGGCTTCCTTATCTGAGGGGCCGCGTCCAAATACACGGACTTTGCTAAACTGGACCCAACTCCCCACACTCTTTTTTTGGCCATTTTTCCAAAAAATCCCCCCATTTTTTACAAAATTTTACAGAATTTACAGTTCGTTATACATCCTCCTAACTACAAGTATATACATGTATTATACATGTATAATACTTGCATGTCAACTATTATACATGTATAATACATGTATATGCCTGAAATATACATGTAAAATACATGTATATCAAGTAAAAATACATGTATAATACTTGCATGTCAACTATTATACATGTATTTTTACTTGATATACATGTATTTTACATGTATATTTCATGCATTTACATGTATTTTACATGTATAATACTTGTCATGCAAGTATTATACATGTAAAATACTTGCATGACAAGTATTATACTTGCATGCAAGTAAAATACATGTATTTTACTTGCATGCAAGTATTTTACTTGTCATGCAAGTATTATACATGTATTTTACTTGTCATGCAAGTATTTTACATGTATAATACTTGCATGACAAGTATTATACATGTAAAATACATGTAAATGCATGAAATATACATGTAAAATACATGTAAATCAAGTAAAGATACATGTATAATAGTTGACATGCAAGTATTATACATGTATTTTTACTTGATATACATGTATTTTACATGTATATTTCAGGCATATACATGTATTATACATGTATAATAGTTGACATGCAAGTATTATACATGTATAATACATGTATATACTTGTAGTTATACATGTAAAATTTACAAGATCCCACCGTGTGCAAGCAGAGTTTGAGGGGTTTTGCGGCTTATCTGTTGGGGGGGGGGGGGGGCGGGGAGGTTTAGTCAAATAAAACCGTCGGGAGGGGTTGGCTTGGCTCGCATCGGGTGGAAGCGGTGGGGGGGCAGAATGGTCAGGCAGAACGGTGTAGTGCATCCAGGTGGGCTTGCGTCAGGCAGCTCAACAAGACACAACCCTTCCAGGCCTGTGGGTGGCGTCACCGATTCCAAAACAACCCTGGATGTGCTGGAGATATGGCACGAATGCACATGTGATCTCCATCGCACCCACCCCCAGCCCTGACATGACATTCCTTTTTGCCCCGCAAACACAGGCTGATTTTGTCACAGCGAAAGAGCCAGCCGCTCGTGCCGCACAAAAACACCATAAACCCGGGCGCCCTTTTGACATCGGCACACCTCCTTTACTATTTTTTGCTGGTGGCAAAACAGAATAATAGGTATTTATTCAAGGGAAATAAAGTGACTTTATTTCACGGCTGGGGGTGTTTTGCACGAGTGGGTGTATTTCCCGAGCGAAGCGAGGGAAATACGGCCTCGAGTGCAAAACACCCCCAGTGAGTGAAATTACGTCCTTTATTTGCCTTGGATACATGATTTTTATTAGTACGGATGATTTCACTTTATTACGGTGTGAGTGCAGGTGGTGGTGCGCGATGTCCCCCATCTCGATGTTAATCATGATTGGCTGAGTAAACGGCTGCGGCTGCGTTGAGGGTGGTGGCTTCTCGAAGCTTATGGGTCTGCGTCCGCGCCACCCCCACTCCCCTCCTCGTCAATGTATCAGGCATTGAAGTCTTGTGGCTCTGGATGCTTCTCGCATACACATCGACCATGCTTAGCTGCTTCGACCCGAGGTGCTTTTGAATTTGCGACGTGGAGACGTCAAAGGGGGTCTGTGTGTGGGCAAAATATAAAGAGTCCCACCAGGGAAATAAAGTGATTCCCTAGGGAAATAAAGTCACTTTATTTTCCTCTTTATTGTCCCACTTCACTACACTACTGAAGTGATAAAGTAATAAAGTGAAATTTTCCTACTAATAAAAACGCATCTTCGCATCCTGCGTGTGTGTGGGAAGGCAGGGGCTGCTTCTGGCAGCCAGACAAAAACAAATACGAGAATCGCATTTTCGCAAGGCCGTTCACCCAAAATTGCAGACAGTGAGAGGGGCGCGCAGCAGGGGCGGCGATCTTGATCGGGCTTCAGGAGAAGCTCTCTATAAATAGCAGGGGGCAGTCAGGGCTCAAGGGGGGAGGGGGGGGGGTGCTTGAGCAGTGGCTGGCGAGGCTGGCGAGTGTATGAGAGGCATGCCCTCGTCATCCCTCGTCAGGAAAGAAGAACAACATATAAGGGCGTAAAATAACGACACCACCACACCCCCTCCCCACACGACGCAGTCGCCAGGGCCTCAACTCGTCGGAATGCAGTCCGAGACCTGACTAGCGCGCCGCACCCTCTCCTGTGTTCACCCAACATTCAAAAGGATACAGTTCTCACGAGACGCAGATGTGGGGAGGGAGAGGGCTTGATAAATACGGCACACCCAACCAACCAGCAAGCAAACCCTCCTTCGCCATCCGAGAAAATGGGGCTCGGAGCTCACAGAAGCCGTTACACAATACCAGGTGGAAGTATTGCCGGCTGCGGGTGGAACTCATGAGCGAGGATCTTAGTGCAGGCGCTGTCCCCCGAACCCACTGTGATGGAGAAGAGGAGCACCTGCGACTTGCTGTGTGTGGAGAGGAACTCCGTGCTCACCTCCTTCTCGTCGTTTGCATCTGCGAAGCCTTCAGAGGCGGATGTCCCGAAGGCCATCTTTCTTATGCTCGGCACAGACGCATCCAGCGTCGACAGGAGACGGCCCGCCTTCGTATAAACACACACGATACCAACACCCTTCTGCGCCTGGCGCACCGCAGGCACACCGCTGTTCAACGCCACTTCCTGCGGGGAGGTCCCCTTCCCCCCTGTGGGGACACGCAGGAAGAAGCAGACGAACACCGAGTCGTAGTCTGCCATCTGGCACCGGTCTTTATCGATGAGGAGCCCGAAGGAGTCGTTGGTTGGCCACCCATAGGGGGCGGGTATGCCTGAGACGGCAAGCTCGTGAGAGGCGACCTTCTGTGTTGCGATGTTCCACTGGATGAGCTCGAAGGTGGGGCTCGGGGTGGGTGTCAGCTTCCGCCGCATGAGCCGGTCGGACCAGCGGCACCAGGCGTTGGGGAGCGTCACCGGTGTGGAGGGCTGCTGCAGGAAGAAGGCGACAGACGCGTCGACCCCAACCAGCGACGCGTCGCGTCGCACCCCGCTCTGGGGCCGGAGCTGCCCGAGGGTGGGGTCGCGGGTGTGGGTTCTCCTGCCGGTGGCGACGTCCAGCGCAACCACCTCCGGCACCTCCTTGTCGCCCTCCAGCGCAAGCCCCTTCATCACGATGTAGCGCTCCGTCAGCTTGCAGGAGCGCACCTTCTTCAGGGAGCAGTCCCACATGATGCAGCTCATCAGCTTCCCCGAGGGGAGGATCTTGTAGAGGTTGACCTGCGACGCACCGCCACAGGACCCCGGGCGCATCTTGCAGGCAACGGTCGTAACGCCGCTCTCCGTGGTGTGGCACGACACGATGTTGGTAAACTTCATGCCGCCCCTCCGCTGCGACGGGATGGGCAGCAGCCGCGTCTGGAACCTCCCCGTCTCCAGGGAGTGTATCTCGATCACCTCTGTGGAGAGCACGAGCAGCAGTGCTTTGTACATGTGGCAGAACACCACCTTGTGCAGCACCAGGAGTTCAGAGGCAACCTCCTGTGCGCCGGATGGCGGGTTGGCGGCGCCCGCATCCGTCACCTGCTGCAGGGAGCGGCGGGACAGCATGATCTTCGCATCGCCCGACAGCGGCATATACTCCCGTGTCAGGGTGTAGCAGTCCCGCCCGTGCAGGTGGTATGAGGTCTTCAGGGGTGGGGGCGAGTCCTGCACGTGGTAGGGCACGCCCACACCCCTCCATGCCAGGTACTGCCGGAACATCACTGCGCTGATCTGCCGCCATCGCCGCGATGTCCTTGAGACGGCCCCATAGTCATCAGGCGGCAGGTAGGGGAAGATAAGCAGCAACGCCTCAGGGATGAGCTCCTGCCCACCCATCGATTGGGAGAAGGGGGTCGGGGGGGGGGGGGGGGGGGCGGTGGGCCTGCTGGTTGGTGTGTGTGTGTGTAGGCTGGCTCAGGGGGTGCGAAGGGAGTGGTGGCAAAAGGTGGGGGTGGGGGGGGGATCTGCTGTGGGGGTTTGGCGCTCATAAAAGAAACGTGTGCGGGCCTTTGCCGGGGAGGATATGGGGGGGGGGGTTGTGCAAAAACACAACACGTCCCTCAGAGGGGCCGCCTAGGGGCTGCCTGAACACACAAGCTAGGGAGCCGCACAGCCTGGCAGACGGAAGTCTGGCGGGCCGACCGTTCGTCGTAGGATGAAGTAGGGTGTTTCAAGAGAAGGTGTATTGTGCATGGGCTGCCAAGCATCATCTCTGCTTGCTAGCCTCCACAGCCTAGGGTGTTAAATGGCTCCTGATACGCTGCCCACAGATTTGCCGATGCCTGTTTCGAGAGGGAGGGTCTCACGGTGGCACCGCAGCTCCAGTTGGCAGTCGAGGCAGGCACGGCGTGACTCCATCTCACGCTTGGCATGGTGCTTGGAGGCCACCTCATAGGCCAAAGCATTCTTTTCACTCTCAACGAGGCGTGCGCGCGACCGGCGTGCGTCCTCCTTCTCTAATTCGGCGCGTCTGCGCCGCTCTTCGACCTGCTGGCGGAGCACCGCTAAGCGGGCCACCTTTTCGGCCTCTTGCTTGCGCCGCCGTACCTCCAGCTTCATCTCCTCCTTGCGCGCCATGTCCTCCTGCTGCTGCTGCGCCCTCAGTTCGTCGCGCGCAGCGAGCTCGTCCCAGCTTGCCACCTTGTTCCGGAGGAAGTATTCAGTGTTGTGCTCCATGCGGTCTTTGATGAGCTGTGCGCGCTTCTTCTGCGCCTGCTCTTCGTGTGCAGCGTGCAGCTGGCTGCTCCCAAGGAAGCTGGTGTCCAGCTCCGCTGCTGCGCGCTTCTCAGACTCGTGGCGGTCGCGCTCATCGCTGATGTTCTTCAGCAGAACCTCCCTGTCGTGCTTCTTCTTGGAGCTTTCCTGCAGCTTGGTGGCAACAAGCTCGTCGGTGATGCGCTGCACATACTGCAGCGCCTCTGCCTTCTCACGGCTGCGCTCCTCTTTTCGGCGTGTCACAGACGCTTCCATCTGGTCGCGGATGCGCTGCTTCTCAGCGAGCACACGCACGCGACGATCTTGCCTTGCCTTTTCCGTGTCATCCTTGTAGCTGCGGATGCTGAGCTCCGTCTCGGCTGCAATGCGCTTGCGCTCTTCATCTTCATGCGCACGCTGCGCCTGCTTCTCACGCAGCTGCGTGTCGAGGCCGTTCTTCTGAGAGTTGCGCGAGTCGAGGGCACGTTGTCGATGCACCACTTGCTCGTGGCGGAAGCGCTCCTCATCCTTCCTCGCGAGGGCCGTCCAGGCCTCTTCTGACTTCAGGCGCCTTGCCCGCTTGCTCTGGTTCGACAGTAGCTGCCTGATCCTTGCACCAGTGGCAGGCGTGAAGTCATTGGCGATGCTCGGCTGCATGTACCGGTGAGCCATTCCACAGCCTATCCGTGTCAAAGCGCGACCTGGCAACGGGAGAGTGTAACTGTGCCTGCCCAAAACAACACAAGGGTACCACACACGAGCGTTGTTGTTATGCTGGGCTGAGGGATGGGGTGGGAGCCGAGGTCTGGCCTCTGGGTGCTGGGGATGCGTTTCAACTGTTCTGTTTGCTGAGAAGTATCCTCTGAATCGCTCTTTGAAGGCTGGGTACGCAGAACCCTCCGTGACGACTTGGCAAGAAGGGAATCGAACTTTCAGAAACCCCGCATCCGGGGGGGACGGGTGCGCTTCGTGGCGAACCCCTCACCCCGCCCCTGGGGACACACCAGCATGCAGGGGAAACACCGACAGCCAATCACGAAAACAGGAATTATGCACTTGACGAAGGGATTACTTATGTAGGAATGACCAAACTCGGCACAATGTTGACAAAACCATCGTACTCCAATGGTCTGCAACAGCCTTCAACACCGACGAGGTTAAAGCAGTGACGACGGTGTGCTGGCGAATGCACGGCCGCCCTGGCAGGCACACCCCCATCCACGCTTTATTTCGCTTGCCCTCAACCAAGTATGAAGCTAAATGTGGAGTCCAAGTCCCGATTCAGGATTGCACTTTTTTTCTCTTTGGGTTTTTATAGGGAGGGAATTTTTTTTTTCTCCTTGGGTTTTTTAGGTGGGATTTTTTCCCCACAGGTTTTCTGGGTGAAGTTTTTCGGGGGCAGGTGGTATTCTAGTGGGGGATGAGGATGAATCCTCCGGACACCCGCCCCTTTTTCGGTTGTTCCAGCCAAAACCCGGCGTTGTTCCCCAGTCAAGAGCCAGGCGTTCACTACCGTGGCCTCCGGCGGCTGGGGGGCTCCGCCCCCCAGACCCCCCTGTACCACTAGGCTGGAGCGTGTGCCTGTCTTGTAGCCAAGTCCTTTGGGTTCACATCAGCGAATGGGACCCAGACCACTCTCAGTAGCCTCAGGAGGACGCAGCCAACAATCCCTGCAGGGAACAGATACTCACTACCGTGGCCTCCGGCGGCTGGGGGGCTCCGCCCCCCAGACCCCCCGTATGTCGCAACCAAATCCTTGAGCTTGTGCCACTGGGCATAGGAAGGGGTCGTTAACGCCCCGAAAACCCATTTTTGGCACCCCTTGCCTGGCATGCTGCTGTTGTGTTGCCACTATCTCTCATCACACAGGGCGTCCAATACCCACACACCACACTCACACTGGTTGTGTGGTGGGGATGGGGGGATTTTCTTGCCCGCGAGGGGGATTGCGTGTCATTTCCCCCCCGAAAAACCCTTGGAGAAAAAGTGGAATCCCGACCCCTTTTTGGGCCCAAAAAGGCCAAAGTCCCAGGCATACTTGCCCTCAACCGCCCATGGCTTGGTTGGGGATATTCCTTTTGGCTTTGAGACCCAAGAACACGTTTGCAAAAAAAAAGTCTTCATCAGGTGGGGGGGTCCACACACACACCCTTCGATATAAACAATTTGAATCAAATAATCGATTGAAGCCAACGCGGATGACTACTATCCCCCTTGGACCACCCCCACCGCCGTGGGTTTTCTCATCGTTTGTATCGTCACAACTCTACGCCCCCACAACGCCGCCGTTATACGGCAGCCCACTTGGTGTGGCTGCCCTCCTAGAGGTCGCCCGCGCAGCATGCCTTCGCTTGTGGGGCTAGAGAAGCGAAAGGCATCGGGATCACAACGCTTGATGTGCACGATCACAACCTCGTGGCCAGCTCACTGCTGCTGAGCCTGCTGGAGCTGTGGGGCGGTGCGTGGTGTGTTTGCGTGTGGCAGTGGAGGCGCATCAGAGTGTCCTCTTGGTGCGACCGACGGCAAAAAGAGTATCACGCTGACACAAGCAGGGAGGGACGTTGGCGGAACACCGCCACCGATGAGCAGTCGGCAGTCGGCAAGGGTGGGCATACCTTGTGCATCTTCATGGCCTGCTGCACCATCGGGTTCTCAGGCGACTTCTGCCACTGCTTGAAGCACATCTCCTTCAGCTGCGAGCGCTTCAGCCCGGGGTTGTCTGCCTTGAGGATCGGCATCATCTTCTCCTCGAAGGCCATGTGTGCCGCCTTCAGGCGCTTCTCCGGGTGCTGGTCCTCGGCAACGTCTGTCGCAATGTTCATGCGAGAGACGGCCTCCGACGCGTCCTTCAGCCCAGAGGCCTCGACCGTGTCGGACTTGTTGTTGTTGCTCTGGCTCAGCAGCTTCGCCTGCTGCTGCTCGCTCACGACGTCGCTCTTCTGCGGCTTCGCCTTGTTGGACTTGGCGACCTGCGCGTCGATCTCTGCCTTCGTCATCTTCTTCGCCGGGCGCTTGTTCGCCATCGCGGCGTCCTCCTCACGCTCGATGGCGTCACGCTCCGCCTTGCGCGCAGCCTTCTCCCGCGCCTTGTCGGCGTCCTGGCTTGCCTTTGACGCCTTCTTCTTCCCCTTCTTGTCGTCGTCAGCCCACAGCGCGTCGTCAGCGGCCTGCGCCTGTGCCTGCGCCTTGCTGGCATCCTTCGCGTTCTTCCGCTCCATCGCCTCCGCCGCGTGGCGGTTCATCGGGACCTTCTTCCCCCCCATGGTGATGATGTGTGCAGTGCTCCCTGTCTGGTGCTGGCTGGTGGCTGTGTGCTGTGGCTGCAGAGGTGTGGTGATGGCGGCAAGGGTGGGAGGGGGAGGGTGCTGCGGGAGGCTGTCTATGGCATCCGCACAGAATAGCAGGTGGCGGACAAAGGCACCCGCAAACGCAGAAGCACCACGGGTGCCGTGCTGTCGCCACTTCTCTTGGGTCGCTCGGCGGGTCATGACGGATCAAAACATGTACAGAGGCAGGTGGCCACGGAGAAAGCACGCATTTCAAGACACAAACCGAGAACAGAACCGTGCAAAATAGACGGGGTGCCACCGAAGGGTGCCCCGCCCGAAGACTAATCAATACAATAACTCCTCTGACAACTCCCTGCCACACTCTAACACGCAGCAGGAGGCATTAACTCTAGAAGACACACTGAACGTACAAATACTGCTCCCCTGGGTTTCAAACATGAAACCCTCGTGGCATCGCGCCACCCTCTGATGCACACCAGATCACTTCGACACGACACGCAGTGCGTCCTGCACCTGGTTAACGATCTGGTCCATGGTGTGCACCAACTGCTCTTCGGACTGCTCGCGCTCGTCGTGCTCGAAGCGGATGGCAGCCTTGAGCTGTTCGATATCGCCAAGCACCAACGACCGGAACTTCTCGTCGTGCTTGTCCTTGTCGTTCGCCAGCTTGGAGATAGCATCGCGGAGGGATTCGAAGCCGAGGTCGCGTGCCTGCTTCTCAACGTCCATCCTCTCCTGCAGGCGGTACACGTCCTCTGCGCTCTTGCGGAGAAGCTGGGCATCCTTCTCCATGCGCTGGACCTTGTCCTGCTCCATCATGTTCTTCAGGTTCTGCACACTCTGCTGCGACTCGTAGCTCACCTTCTGCAGAAGCTGCGCGTTCTTCTCCCGCTCCGACACGAGCTCCTTCTCGAGGCTCACAATCTTCTTCGTCAGGATGTCGACGTTGTGCTGCATCTGTGCGAACTTCTCCGTGAACTGCTTGTCCATCACCTGCTGCATCTCAACCATACGCCCCTCGAACATGTTCTGCAGCACCTTGTCGCTCTCAGAGCGGCGTTTCACTTCGAGGGCGAGGTGCTTCTCCACTTTGTTGGTGAGCTCGCGCATCTCAAAGAGACGGTTCTCCTCATACTCGCGCTTCGAGTTCACATCCTGTGAAGGTGTGATGATAAGGAGGGAATGAAGGTGACAAGAGGCTATACAATCAAGACACGCAACTGAGGCAGTTGGCATACGGCACGGAGTGTGTCGCCCAGAGAGTTCATCTTGCTCTGCACGGCGGCAAGCGAGCGGCCCGTCGATGGTGACGCCTGTGTCAGCGAGTGAGGGTGTGATGTGCGATAAACGGGAGTATGTATTATTGGGGTTCCTTCAATCCTTGACACGTGTCGCAGCAGACACACACGGAACACCTCATGTTTTTTTTAAAGAACGGATCCTGAGTCCCGAGTGCCAAACATTATTCGTGAGTCTTTATTTGGTGCAAAACTCTTTTCCCTTCCTGCTTTGGCTCAGACACCTACACAGACACGGGCATACCACAGTAAACCCCCCACCCGGCGCCGGCGGCAACGTCACGCTGCCTCTTGTGGCCATTTTTGCAGGTTGAACGGTGTATATCCTCTTGCACAGAGGGGGGGGGGGTTGTTCAATCCTGTGTGAGGGGGCGTTGTGAGGGGGTGCTGCATGGCACGACCATCCCCCCCCCATGCGACCATGGCGCGCGGAGGAACCACAACCAGCTGGGCACAAGTAGAGCGGGCGGGGGTGGGGACTCTGATCCAGACCGACTGCATTGCAAAGCCCATTCGCATCTTGATGATCGAGTGTCAAGAGCAGCGCAGCGGCTGCACTGCACTACACTGCACTGCATTGGGTGCACGCGCAAAAAGCCAGGCGATCGGGGGGGACGGTGGAAACCGTCACCGGGTGGGGCTATGTGTGGGTTAACAGGGGTGGAACAGCACACCCCTGAGGTTGGATCTCCACTGTTTGAGCCGACAGACACCCACACACGTTTAGCTTATTGTTTAGTGTAGGTCGCACTGGACGTACTCTCCCTGACACTCCGTCACACTCCCTGCCCTGCTCTGCTTTGGCAACACTAAGCATCCACCTTGACAACACCCCCGCAGCGGTTCCCATACTCATCCCAGAGGCTCATGTCCACTGCGACGCTGACATAGGGCGTTTCGGTGGACTCCTTCGCAGGGGCGAAGTAATACTGCACGGAACGCAGCAGCGCCGAAGCCTCTGCGGGCGAGGCGTTCTGAAAATGCACCGCGAGGTCGTGCGTCCTCTGCCCCTCCACGGTGGCCACCTCCTCTCCGCTGCGATTCACAACGCAGGCCTCCTCCCCCTCCTGGGCGAAGGCCAGGCCCGCCTCCTCCGCCTCGCTGCCCAGGCCCAGCAGCAGCATGTCGTTCGGCAGCACCTGCAGGGTGCCGTGGCAGTTCGACAGGCACGCCACCAGCTTGCCCTCCTTGAAGCAGTCCCGCGGCACCAGCACCGAGGGGAGCAGCACCACGGGCTCAGAGTTATACTTCCGCGGGAAGCAGGCCGCCTCATCCAGCAGGGGGCTCACCAGGCGCACGGAGATGGTCTTCCGCACAGGGCGTATGGTGCCCATGGCGGAGCTGCCGGGGCGCAGGATGATCTGGACATCCCGGTGTGACCCGCGGTCCTTCAGGTTGGGGCGCGTGTTGACGTACACCACTGCGGCCAGCACGCCCTCCACAGCCCGGCAGGCGGGGGCATCCAGCTTGATGTTGAGACCGCGGAAACCCTTCTTCTCCTTCTCGATGCAGCCGATCCGGGAGTCGCCTGTCGAGTCGCACCACCACAGATTCCCACGGTCACACACACGCATCGGATGCTGGCGTGGGTCAGACCCGTTGTATGGCGGCAGCATGACGGACAGCGAGTCGAATTGGGTGGCGCCCTGCAGGAGGGTCAGCAGCAGGCACGTCTGCCCCGGCAGCCTGTCACCCCCGGTGAAGATGACGCGCGACAGGCGTGCGATGCGGAGGGGGTGCCCCTTCAGGACGAAGTCAATCTCCGCGTGGTGCAGCACCACAGCGAGGCTCTCCTGGGTCTCCTGTATGGCGATCACAACCTCCACAGACTGGATCGACGTGCCGTCGGACACCACGACGCAGAGGCATCTGTTTTCATTATTCGGGTGGCGCGACCCATGCAGGTAGTAGATGCGGGAGAGGACGTGCTGCAGGTCGGTGCCGACAGCAGAGTCGCTGAAGTCAAGCTGGAGCACGGAGGGGCCGGATGACCTGATCCGGGCAACAGGGCGGTTCCCGCAGAAGATCTCGTTGGTGTCATTCTGGAACCACAGGAGGGGGTCGAAGAGGAGACCCACCTCATCGCACGGCGAGGGCTCGGAGCGGAACATCACCTTCACAGCCCCGCCCGCCAGGCTGTCGTCGTCGTCGAGGCCCAGTGGGATGTGCTGGAGGAAGGGGTAGCACCCTGTGCCCAGCCCGTACACCAGGGAGATTTCCGGCGCGCCGGCGATGAGGGGCTCGCAGACGTTCACCGTGAGGTGCTGCGAGGCGATGACCTCGTCGCCCTGCTGCACCGTGATGCCGACCTTGCGCTGCCCGTCCAGCAGGGGGTCCTGCGGGATCCCGAAGGAGAGATGCTTCACAACCGACTCGATGTGGTCCCACGCCGCCTCCGCGACAAACTCCACCAGCAGCGACCCGCGGGAGTGGAGGTGTGCGAAGGGCTGCCCGAAGGGCTCCTCCCCGCCGGTGAGGAACATGTTGTTGCTGTGGTCCACCTCGATGCCCCCGCCGCGCACCACCAGCTCGTCGTTTGAGTCACGCCCGCTCACGATCTCAGCGGTGAGCTTCCACCGCCCGCCAGCTGGGGCGACGTCTGCAAAGCGTGCCTCAGCGCCGATGGACACCACCTGGCGTGATGTCGGGAAGTCTGCCCCGTTGGCGAGCGCCTCCCAGTGCTCAGGGGTGCACTGATAGCACCGCTGCCGCAGGGTGTGTGAGGGGGGTATGACCATGCAGGGGGCGGGGCGGGGGATGGTGGCCACCCTGCGTTGCAGCGTGGTCACGCCGCCGAGGGCGTCCTCTGCGGTGACGGTGACGATGCGGAGGCAGTTCCCCATGGCGTCGCACACCAGGCTGACATTGCGTAGCACGGCGCAGAGCTCCTCGTGGAAGAGGCCGTGTGTGGTGGCGCTGGCCTTGTGGTGGGGTGCCCTGCGCTTGCGTGCTGTCGGCGAGGTGGTTCCCGGCACGGCAGGTGACGCAGGGATGCGCACGCGGCCCGTGTTGATGCGGCGTGTCGAGGAGTTGGTGCTGAAGAGGCTGGCGGACGATGCGGTGCTCGACATGGAGGAGCGTGCGTCGCTCACCCCGGAGCGCTGCGCCTTGGGGCTGCTGGGTGCGACGGAGGGGTCGCGTTTGAAGCGGATGCACAGCTCGCCGGGCCGGGAGTAGGCAAGGGCGATGAACTCGTCACGCCGTGCAAAGACCAAGGCACGCACGTCGTACCACTCAGCTAGATCCCAGTCAGCGAGGTTGACCTCGTCGTCCAGCATCAGCTCGTCTTTGCAGGCTGCGCGGAAGAAGAATTCGCCTTTGCCGCGTGACACTTCCAAGAATTCGTCGTGCTGTGAGTCGGCCACCTTGAACCTCAGCCGCATGTCTGCGTAGTTTGTCACATCGTCGACAGCGAACAGCTCCGTCTTGTCTTCCCCGGCGAGGCACACAGGCGACCCGTGCTGCAGCTGCCGCAGCTCCGTTGGAGCCGCCGTGACCAGAGGCGGCCCCACCACGACAGAGAGCTGCCCCTCCAGGCTCTGCGCCCCGAGGGTGGCGTAGATCCCGACACACCGCGTGCCCGTTGTGGTTGTCTCGTTGTTTATGTTGCGAAAGTGTATCGCGCGGATCAGCCCCATCACGAGCTGCAGCGACAGGCACGCTTGCGGCAGGAACGTCACACGGACACACTTCGTCCCCAGCAGCCCCTGCGACTCCAGCGTCGCCACGGGGACGCCGTGGTGCAGGATCGCACCGCTGGCATCCAGGGCCACCTCATCAGATTTGAGCATCAGCGAGAGCTCGTCACCCTTTTTAGACCCGCCGATGATCAGCGCCTCGACGTGCCCCTCCTGGAAGTACTCCTCATACTGCTCCTCGAAGAACGACAGGCCGCCTGAGCGCGTGCTGATGAGACGTGTCGTGTTGAAGATATCGAGCCACAGCGCAGCAGGATCTGTGTCTGGCGTGCCGGCAGCATGCTGCAGCCTGTAGCTGCGCACCGCAACAGGGAGGCTGAGGCGGCACTTCGGGTCTATGACAAGCATCTTGATGTGGACTACCACCGAGGTGCACCATGTGGTGCCAGAGAGGGTCACGTGGACCTGCTTGGCGCGGAGGTCGTCGTCGGTTGTGCTGATCCACAACCTGCTGAGCACGTTGCGGACGGTGTTCAGGGTGGAGTGCCTGTTGAAAGTGAACCCGAGCACACCGGTTGAGCTGTTGTCCCCCAGGTCCCCCAGGGTGACGCGCGCAACATGCTTGCCTTCGAGGTAGACATCGCCGTGCTGCGCGGAGGTGTAGGGGATGCTGGAGTGGTCCTTCTTGCGCTTCTTCTCCTCCACATGGGCCGCGTCCTGCGCCATCCCGTATCCAATCATGCAGTGGTCGATCTTCCAGCCGTCGGCACAGTTCACCTCGAGCTGCACCTCCTCGTCGAAGGCCTGCACCTCGTCGGGGTCGGCATGGGGGCAGTGCACCAGGCGCAGCCGCACATCCTGGCACAGCATCGGTGCGTGCGATGCCTTCGGGGGGTACGACACGCTCTCGTTGACGGCGAGCATCTCGCCTGTCACAGTTACGCGGGCACTGACCTGCTTCTGCACCAACACGGTGCCGCCCTCCTGTAACGACACCTCTGCGTCCAAAGTGACCGTGATGACCCGTGTGCCGGTCTGCGTGCTGGAGGTCTGGAAGCAGAGGGCGGCCATGAAGGACTGCAGCGACGTGATGACGTCTTCGGAGCACGCACAGCGGAGTGACGGCGACACGCCCGGTCGGTGGGGCGGGCACTGCTGCAGCATGCCCAGGTGCATCTTCGTCTCGACATCCTCAAGTACAACGCAGTCGTGCCCCGTCTTCCTGCCGATGGCCACGCGCACCAGGTAGGAGGGTATGTATTCCAGGGAGGTAACGTCGAGTTTGTCCCCCTCACACAGGCCTTCACTGATCTCGGCACGCATCACTGCCTGCTTCGGGTGTGGAATCGCGATGTCAACATCGGCAAAGATGAGCGACGGGTGGGTTGAGTTGCAGGGGTGGAACGTGTGGTGGTCTGTGCTTGTCAGAAGGCAGCGGGTGTTGACGTCATCCCGTGCGCGGAGGAGAGCCTCGAAGGCATCGGACTCGCGCTGGCGCCGCTGGCATTCGTGTTGCTCGCGCTCGAGGCAGCGACGGTCCGTTTCACACAGCTCCTCCTTCAAGGCGCGCGTCTGACACACCTGGCAGATGCGCTGCATGCGAATCATCTTCTGCATCTCCTCCCGCCACTCCTTGTCGCGCTCCTTCTCGTTTTGCAGTTCAAACTTGCGCTGCAGCTCACGCTCCTTCTCCAACTGGCGCTCCTCCTCCCGCAGCTGTCGTTCCATCGCCAGCTGAGCCGCCTCCAACACCCGTGCTGTAATCTCCTCCTGCCTCTCGCGTTCGCGAGCCTTCTCGCGCGCCCTCTCCTGTGCGCGTTCCTGCTCGCGGATGCGCATCTGCTCTCGTTCAGCCACCCGCAGTCTCTCGCAAGCACGCTCAGCCTCACGCTCCTTCTCGCGGTCCAACTCGCGTTGCCTGTTCCGCTCCTGCAGTTGCTCAAGGTGTCCCTCGCGCTCCGCCTCGCGCACCCTGATGCTCTCCAGCTCCTCACGCATCGCCTGCACCTCACGCTCCCTCTCCTCCTCGTGCGCCAGCAGGCGCTGGTGCCGCTCCACACGCACCTCCTCGTTGCGCCGCCACACCTCCAGCATCTCCTCGCGCTCCTGCTCCCGTGCCTCCATCTGCTGCTGGCGCTGCTCCGTAAGCTTGATCGCCTCCTGCCCGAGGAAGACACGCGCATCGAGACACATCTGCACCTTGTGCTGCACGTCGTGGAACTCAATCACCAGGGCCGTCTCGAGGCTGTCCGTCTCAAGCACCAACTCACTTCGAATGGCGGCATACGTTCCGCACACATTCACACGCGCGCTGTGTGGGTGCTTGCCGTAGATCGATGCGATGGTCTTCCGCGCCACTGGCAGCTCACTTGTGGTCTCACAGGGCTGGCTGCAGGACAGCTTCACCTTGTTGCGGAACCGCACATCCTCCGCTGCAGGCTTGACAAGCACTGTCATGCGGCTCTCGGACGTACCCTTCTCGAAGTGGTTGCACATCGGCACCAGGTGCTGCTCATACGACGTGGCCCCCTCCTCGTGCGAAGGCTTGCCCGGCAGTGTCGCGTGGTCCCTTAGGCTCTTCCGCTTGCGCCGCTGGTCCGGCGGAACCGGCTCGCGTATCTCCACATTGCGCTCTGCGATGCCCTGACGCTGCAGATGCAATGTCATAGACGGGCTGCGCTCCTTCTTGAGGCGGTGCTGCCGCCGGAAGTGCGCAGCGACATGCTCCTCTGCACCCATCGTGCCGTGCTACCGCATCACAGTGTGGGTTGGCTGTGTGGCGGGGTGACGATCTGTGCAGGGGCTGAAGAAGGGAACAGCAAAATGCGCGGGGAATGGTTTCCGACGAAACGATACCTACCGGTGCAATAATACTGTGCGCAGGATACAGAAAAACCAGCTGTGTTTAACAAAACACAACCTTCTCCAGCCGGACTGCGACAAACTACATCCACCTGTGCCCCGCCGCCACACCCTCGCTGTGGAAACAAACGAGGGTTGCGTTGGAACCCCCCCTCTCCTCGACATGCCGAGATGCCGGCTGCCACCCCACTGCTCAGGGATCACCACGGAAATAGCCATCCACCCCACTCCCCCTCTCCTCTCTCAGAGGCGGTTCTCGCCGTAATCCATCCCTCCTGCCTGCTGCTCTCCAGCACCCTTGCCGCGACGCAGCTCTGAGTCGTTGGCTCCTGGAATAGACTCCTCATCCTGGTCTGCACCGCAGCAGCCCAGGAGCATGTACATCATGCCGAACAATATAAGCAGCCCCCCCGACAGGTAACGCGAGATGTCGACCCAGTCGGGGAGGTGGTTGCGCAGGTCGTTGCTGTCTCCCTCGGGAGACGGCGTAGGAGGGGCCGTCTGCATGCAGGGGTTCTTCTCCTCGATGGAGTAGCTGCTTGCGGCGACGAAACCCAGGTAGATCATGATGAAGCCACGCGTGGTCCAGTTGCTGAGGAACCTGGGTGGGGGGTGGTGGCGGTGGTGTGGCGTGTGGAGATCGGGGTGGGGCCACGCGCATCTGAGCTGTCGGTTGCCAAAAATCCACCCCCGTGCTGCGGTCAAGTCTGCCTCTCTTCCCTGCGCCGGCATACCACGCAAAGGCGAGAAAGTTCTTCGCCCAGCTCCGCAGGCAGTCGATGCTCATCGTTGCGATGCACACAGCGAACAGCATCGTGAACATGCGGCAGATCACCGTGAACTTATCCTGTACGCATGTATGGGTTCAATGGCTTGGGGAAACGGTGGGTGTGCACAGGGCCCAGGGCATACCATGTCCGGCGCATATTCCCCGAGAATGGTGATGTTGGCGACAAGAAAGAAGATGCACGCTGCAAAGCCACCCCATTGACAGAACAACCCCCAGCAATGCAGGTCACAGGACAGCGCCATTGCCTCTTGTGTAAGTGCAAGCAATCCTATCTGGGGAGGGCAACGGGCGGTGTGACAATGGCCGTGTACCGGTAGGCAAGAACAGCCTCGTGGCGCGAAATGACGTGAGTGAAGCCGAGACGGCACCGCAAGAGCTGAATCCGTGTAAAATGCAAATCCAAAAGAGGAGGCAGCTCTGGCTATTTGGAATGTTTGGAATTCGTGCGGATCGTGGTGGGGCCATTTGGTGGATGTACGTGCCAAATCTCGCGCATGAAATATCGGTCTGGTTCAGTACCTGTGCTAGAGGAGGCGACTGGGAGGCCGAGAGGCAGCCAGCGCACCCACGCCACCCACCGACCCAGTGGGCGCCCTCCTCGAATCCTTGCGATTCTGTCCTGGGAGCCACACAGAATGGGGGTCCAGAAAACTGGAGTTGGGGTGATCAAAATCGCGTTTTTAACCCACCACTGCAGATTTTTCGGGAAATAGGGCGGGTTATATTCCAGGGAACATGTTCACCTTGTGCAGCCATTCTACTGCTTCCAGTGACTGCTTCCCGCACAGTACTGGGTTCCAACCTGATGTCGGAGCGATCCAGTTCAGCCGGATTGAACAGATGTTCACTACCGTGGCATCCGGCGGCAGGGGGGCACCGCCCCCCAGACCTCCCTTTGTGCTTGTCTACATGAGACTGTGACAGGCCACCTGACCCAGGCCCACCTGGAGGGCAGCAGTGGCCGAGGGACCACCTGATGCCCCTCCAGACCACCCCCGTGTTTAAGCCCCCCCTGCCAGACCCCCAGGGGGGGCTTAAACACGGGGTAAGAGGGGGGGGCCGAAACACGATACCACCCACATGGAACCTACACGGAACCCGGTTCTCGATCACCCCATGGAGGTGGTCCAAAACGAGACCACCCCAGTTTGGGTACTTTGTGCGTCATGAAAAAAGGCGGTTTCAGCGGGATCCTGCTTCTTCCTTATCTGATGCGTTGCCGCTTCCACCACCCTAGAGCCTGCTGCTTTGACGTGAACACAGGTGAACACGAGATAGCTAGGTACACAGTAAAGAAGCACGGCCATCGGAAGCACAAAATGCAGGGTCCGATCCGCCGAAAGCGAGGCACCAGGCCATGTATCCTGACTGTCGTGCCCAGCTGCCAGCGCGATGAGGAGGAAGAGGTCGGACAGGCGTGGCGTCGACTGCAAACACGGAGTCGTGGGAGTTGCTTTTCGACAAAGACAGGGTGTCCACGCTGCGATTGCCCTCCTTGCAGAAGGCGGCCAAAAAAGGGCACATGAGCCACAGGGCAGTGGCCAATTTGTGTTCCACGAGATCTTCTTGATGTGGCAATTCGGCAATTCCGGCGTAGTTCAGCGCTTTCACACGACAATAGCAGTAGAGGAGAAATGCGCCAAACACACCGCTTCGGCACGAATGCACAACAGAATATTCGATAAAAACAGAGAAGCATGTGCAGGGTCCCCGAAGCAGTGTTCTCGCGACCGGAGGAGTCGGAGGAGCTCAGGGACAGTGGGTGCTAATGAAAAACAACTCCGCAGGAGGTTTGCAAAACCGGTTTTTGCCAAAACCGGTTTTTCAAGCGTGACTGGCGATCGACATTGCCTCGCCCGGCGCTGTTGGAGCACGAAGTCCGGGGATTCTCCTTCAGCCCCCGTCCAGCAGTGGTCTCTCAAGGGCTTGGCGTGCACCTTCTGGCACTCCTGACGTTGCCCTACAGTTCCTGAGACAGATCCATGGCTGGAGGCACGGCCGGATGGTGTGGTAGCAAAGGACACCTGCTCTCCCACAGCACCTCACACATCCCCAACAGGGTGTATGTGGGGTGCTGTGTGAGGTGTCCGTCGGCTTTATGAAGCAACCAAAGTCGGGATGCGGGCAGGTGCCCCGCTCACCCCATACATGGACAGGAAACGCCAAAACGGCGTTTCAAAAACCTGACGCCGGAGGAGTGGAGGGGCTCCTCCGGGGAAAAAAATATTTGGGACCTGGCTGCGGAGGAGCCCTTCACAGCAGTCATGAAACCGTTTACCGCACCGTATATTGCTCTCAGTACGAAAGAGCAACACCAACCGCATGCGACTCTCCACTTCGCTTCGACTATGGAGCGTACTCGGGGACCAGGCTAACACACATGTTCACTACCGTGGCTTCCGGCGGCTGGGGGGCTCTGCCCCCCAGACCCCCCTGTGACATGCATCTCATAGCCAAGTCCTTGTATGCGACCATGACACCTCGGAAAAGAAGTGTGATCTAGGAACGGAGCTCTTCGGCAGCCTCCTTGTAGCCAACTCAGACGGAAGCTGTTGCGTCGCATTGCATGCGTGTCGCGTCGCATGTGTGTGACTGTCGTTCGCACCCGACCGCGTTCAGGATCGAGGTCTCGCGCGCCGAAGGCGCGCAAGAAAAATTTTCAGGGTGGAAAAAAATTTTCCAGGTCCAACAAAACGCAAAGAAAAACTCCTCCGCACTTTCTGAAAATCCCAAAAGTCGCGAGAACACTGGCACTGCAGGAAAAAAAATTCTGGTGAGGATTCATCGGAGTGGAGGGTGCTGAGGGGCTGAGCGGCTGGGGGGATGCTGCCTGTGAGGGAGAAGATGCACCAAGCAAAGACACACGGCCCCGGAGGGGCCGTGTGTCTGTGTTCAGTGGTGCATTCCTCCGCACCTCAGTGCACTCTCCGACCTGCATGTCTACGGGGGTCTGAGCCCACATGGCAACCCCGAGTAAGGGGTGCAAACAGACACCCCATGGCCAAAATGACCCGACCGCGATCCGCGCAGATCCCAAATATTCAGAGGAACAGGGTTTTGAAAAACCTGTTCCTGGGGTCCTGCTGGGTGGGTGGTGTAGGTGGGCTGCTTTCTGGTCTCCCAGTCACATCCTCCCTTCAGAAGTCCCTGAACCAGACCCACATTTCATGGGTGAAACTTGGCACGCACACCACCAAAATGACCCCACTACGATCCGCACGGAGCTCAAATATTGCAATAACGCCAGTCATGTGCGGCGATGCAATCAGTTTTGAGCCCCCCAAATAGGTGCCTCAGTAGCGCGTTTTTTTTGTATCCGATTTCGGTCACCAGCCCCCCGGACCCCCAGATTAAGGAAAAGCCCTGGTAGAGAGGGGGGTCGGAGGGCGGTGGTGTGAGAGGCTTGCTCTCGAGCTCAAACCAACAGATGTTCACTACCGTGGCCTCCGGCGGCTGGGGGGCACCGCCCCCCAGACCCCCTGTGGCTTGTGCCTGGTCTTGGAGCCAAGTCCTTGCGCGTACGGGGCTGTGGTATATCGGTCCCAGCACCCTCGCGGGAGGCTGGGCCCGAGCACTGATCTCTAAGAGACGAACCACCTTGCGAATGCGATCGGGTTTGCGGGCTTGCGGCCATGACATCTCAAAAGGGTCGTCGTGGGCCCGTGATCATGTTTCGGGTTCGACTTGGTGGGCATCCGTGGTGAGGAACCACGTGTATGTGTGCGAGGAAGCAAGGAGATACCACACCAGGAGCCACACAGCACCAGGTCGACCTGAATCTGGTCGAGCTCAGGGGGAAGGAAGCACAGTCACCAAAGTGATATCACCACCGCCGGCCTCAACCACCAAACTGCAACCGCAGAAGCTCCGCTATTCTCACAAGGGAAGACGCCCTGGGATGTAGCAGTGATTTGTGTGCAGCATCAAGTGGCACTGACCGCCTTGAACAGAGAGGTAGTGTACAGGTGGCGAGCAGTGGGAGGGCGTGCTGTGTCCTTCCACTTCCCCATCTACCTCCATCCGTTCACCGTTGTTGATAGCGATTTTTCGCCATTTTTTCGAATCGTATGCATCGGTCAGGCAGAGTGAATCAAAATAGCGCAAAAATCACACCAAAATCTGTGTCTGAGGCACAGAACTCGTGCAAAAAAGCACCCAAAAAAAAGTGCAAAAAAACCAAAATAGGATTTCGAAAATCGGCCAAAATACCCCCAAAATAGAGCCACACCTGGAAGCGACGGCAGGAAAGGGCTATAGTGGGGTGAGCCGTTCGTCATCCAACGATTCGTGTGCGAAAATGGACACATCTTGCAGCTCTGTGCTGGGGCTGTCCAGGACACGCGCCTTCGCACTGCTGCATGAGGTGCACAGCCCACGTGCTTTGCGCGTCAGCAGCCAGCGCACCCAAAGAGGCAACAGCTCCACACCAAAGCAGATGCTGGCAGGGACAAGGTAGCACACAAACAGCCAACCTGCCTGGTCGGTGTCCTTCACGAACGTGGTTTGCAGGGCGATCACGGTCGCGGCGAGGGCGGTGTACAGCACCGACCTGACACCCACCTCGCACAGTGCAGCAACAACATTCGGTAGGTCACGCACAGGCACCCCATCCGCAAGCAGCACAAGCGTGAGTTCACCTTGGGCAGGGCCATCTTGCGCCTGTGCCACTGCGTTCGGTGTGCTGCGCCAGCCTGCCTGCTTCAGCGCCCTGCACATCACGTCAGGGCTCACAAAGGGAGGGTCGTCGCGACGCTCGAAGAATCCACGAATAAACCGCGGGTGATCGAAATCAGCCCTCTCTGCAAACCCGTACAGGCACCGCATCAGCTTGAAGTAGCACTGATCACTCATGTCCGCCTTCTTCACCTCGTCGAACACACCAGGCCTGTCCAGCACGCCTGACAGGCAGACTAGGCCCCATCCGTCGTTGCCCTCGCTGCGCAGGAGAACTTGCACAAGGGCGGCTGCCGAGTGCGGCTCTGTTCTCAGCAGGGCGTGCCGCAGCACGGCACACCGCCTGGCGGTGGGCAGCGTGTACTGTGGCAAGAGCTGCCCCAGCAGGCTGGCATCTGGCTCCCTGCCGAGTGCCAGGCAGGCCTTCTGCACGTCACCCTCCCGCAACGCACGCAGCAGCATAGCCTCGGCAGCGGCAGGGTTGCGGGGGTCGGGTGCGCCCAGAGAAGTGCGCACGCACACCTGCACAGCGGCGCCCGCCTCCAGCCCCACCCCACACAGCGGTGTGTCGTTGCTGCGTGGCAGGGAGGCCCCGTCAAGGGCAAGCCGCACACCCGGCTGCGTGCCTCGCAGCTGCAGGGCGTGTGCTGCACGGAGGCGCAGCGTGCCCAGCATGGCCTCGGCGGGCACAAACACCGGCAGCACCTCCCCGCCAGGCAGGCACAGGTCGAGCGGCATCCCGTCCGGTGCGTCCCGCAGGGCTGCGGGTGTCTGTGTCTCGAGGGCGGCTGCAACGGTGTCCCACATGGCTGCGGTGCAGCGGTGCTCGGGGGCGGCAGGCGTGGGCAGCGCCACCTCCACACGCTGCCCCTCCTGCACGTGCAGGTCCCCGAGGCGCGTGTCGTTGTCGCCCTGCAGCCCCAGCACCACCGCGCTGGTGCCTGCCGCGTGCATGGCGCGCATGCGCAGCACACCCAGCGTCGTCCCGTCCGTCACCCGCACGTGCAATGGCACGGCCACGCGCAGCCGCAGCAGCGTGTAGTGCACAGGCACCGCCTCCTCCGTGTTGATGTGCAGGGCATGCGACAGCGCTGCCAGCGACCTGTCCACCCCACCCTTCGTCACCAGCAGGCGGCCTGAGATGCCACACTCACTCAGACGCTTCGACGGCGGCACGTCGCTGGGAAGATGCCCGCCGTCAGGGTCGAGCACAGCAGGGGCGTCCAGCACAAGCATAGCACGCAGGTGCAGCATCTCGACCGTGGCGTCCCCCGGCAGCCACACCTTCAGCACCTGCCCCTGCGGGTGGTGCAGCACCAGGTCCACGCCGCAGCGCTCTCCGGACTCGGCGTCCTGCAGGTGTTGCGGGCTGTAGGCGCGCAGCAGCTGCAGCATCTGGGCACACAGGAGACAGGCCGCAGCATCCTCGGTGCCGGCCCCGGCCCCGGCCTCGCCACCCCCGCCCAGCACCTCCACCGTGCTGCCCGTCTTCAGCCCCAGGTCGCCCAGCGTGGCGCTGCTCTCGCCCTCCACAGACAGGTCCGCCTGCGCAACCCCCGCCTCGACACAGGCCCGCAGCCGCAGCGTCGCGAGCGTCGTGTTCGACGGTACGGCCACCCCGCGCTCCTGCGGCACCGCCAGCACGATGCGGTAGCTGCCGACACAGTCTGCGTCGCGCAGCGCCTCCGGCAGCTCCGCCCCAGCACCCTCCTCTGGCCACTCGGGGCAGCTGCCGTAGCCGCTCGAGTCGTCAGACCCCGCGTCGTCCCACACACGCTGCAGATTTTCCGACACAGCAGAACCGCTCATTTCAGGCACACGCCCACACAGGGGGCTCAGCGACAGCAGCATGAGCACGGGCACAGAAGCAGGGAAGACGACGCTGATAGCATCAGCAAACCAGACAGTCGAGGTCAGAACGAGAACGAAGAAGTCTCCGTCACACGTGGGGAACAGCACAGTCCAGAGTGTGAAGTGCATCAGCATGGCTGCGAGGCACATCTGAATAATCTGGTAGTCGTTGGAGTCAAAGTACATGTTCACTGCCAACACTACGCCCACATGGAGCCAGGCGGCTATCATACCAACGACGGAGACTAAGGCGGAGCACTCATGCCAAAACGTCAACGCAGCTGGTACTGCGAACACGAACTGGCACATCAGGAAGCCCAATGTCCCCGCGACACAGCCACCCTTCACGAGGAGGAACAGCTGTGCACCGTGTATCGCAAGGTCGAAGCGCACCGCAAGCCACACCGCCGAGGGGACATTGCACGCCACCACCCAGAGGGAGCTGCGTCCTTCCTCCGGCAGGTGGGGGAAGCTTGCAGAGAAGAGCGCCGCAAGCAGCAGCGTGCAGCACAGCCCCACGGTGGCCTGCACACCGTACAGCACACGCCACCACAGCCGCTTGTCAGGCCACGCCCCGAACGCAGCTGCCACCATGACGGGGCGCACTGCTGCCACTACGGGGTACACAAACCTCGTGGTGGCACGCATCGCTGACAGGGAGGACGCCACACCACCGATGTCGACTGCTGGGCACTTCCCGTTGCTGCTGGCCCCTTCGGACCATGTGCACCGCAGTACCAGGTTGCCGTCATCGCCCTCGTCGTACCACGGCTCCGGCTGGCGTGCAGGGTCCCAGATGCCGACTGTTTCAGCATGCGGGTGCCGCACTGTGTAGTAAGGGGCGTCCCTGTTGAAGTAGTACACAATCAGGGCAGGGCATGCGACGGACAGCAGCAGCACAAGCGTGGGAAGCCCCCCTTCGAGCGTCCTGTGTGCAATGCCGCGCACCGTCTCCTTGTCTGGAAAAGGCATCGTAGAGCAGCCTGCGTCCCACCCACGAGCCTGCTGTGATGTGGGTGTGGGGCACATGTGAACACGAGATCGCGAGATATAGCGTAGCAGCAGGGTCATCGGAAGCACTGCTCCACTTTTACACATTATGTCATCACAATGTGCTGGCAGAGTGAAACCAAAGATGCCGCGACTGACACGCAGGGTGACCGGACAAGGCGACCAAACCCCCCCTGCGAGGGCACACAGTGATGATGCGCATGGGACAGGGTGGGTTGGGATCGGGGCAGCCCTGCATCTGTCATTGCCCTGTCCTGTCTAATCCTAACGCCCACCCCCTACCAACCGGGAAACACCTTCTGCATCCCATCATAGTGTCATAACGGCCGTCATGGAGGGAGTGGTTTTTCTGAGAATTCACTACCTCAGTTCCCGCTACCGAAATATAAAAACGGCCGTTTTCATGTTTTGTTGGCGAAAAAACGGCCGTTTTTTCCCCCTCCTATTTTCCTTTGGAGATTCGCCTCCTGCTTACCGTACCGAGCTGAGGAAACACACTTGACAACTCCCTGTTGCCTATACATGACATTGGGCACTGCAGTTCTCTCTCGACTGCACAAAGAAAAATGGCTTCCGCCCTGCCTGTCACTCGACAAGCAGCAGACACCCGAGAGCAGAGAGGAGTGTAGCAGCCCGGTTCGCCCCGGGTTGTCCCAGAAATCCAACACACCCTCGGAACGTGGTGGCCTTGTCGTAGATCACCCAGGCCCTGCTCGTGACCTCCCCGAAACAGAGGGGAGGTGGCACCGGAGTTCTGACACCCCTACGACTCAATGTCGGTGTGCACTGCGTCGACAGGGACACGCCGTTGGGCACACCCAGCTGCGCGTCGCAGTACTTCTGGAGCAGCGATGCGAGGGGTGCCGTCAGGCGGACGGCGGCCTGCAGGTGGGACTCCAGCCCAGCGATTTCGTGGGCATCTCTGCCAACCGCAGAAGCGCCGCACACGTAGCAGGGCCGCTGTCCCGCAGCTCACGGGCCAGGAAGATTGTATAAATGCCCGGGGACGTGGTGCAAGGTGCAGATCCACTCAACGGTGCAATGAGCGTGTGTCGGAGAGAAGCGGGATCGCACGGCTGGTTGTGCCGTCTTGCTCGCCTGCTTCTCCCTCTCAGCTGCGTCAGAGATGTGGCACAGCACATCCTTCAGCGCCAGTGCGGTCGTGAACCCATCCAGCTGGTGCTGCATATTGCCCGGGATGATCGCCCGTGCCTTCGGGAAGAAATCAGCGAAGGCGGTGCCCTTCTCATCCGGGGTGCTGTCGCCGATATCAAGGGAAAGCTCTGTCGGAAGAGCCCTGATGCCAGTGAGCGACACCCACCTCTACCTGCACGGTCATCCACGACACACGTGCCTAGATTGGCCGCAACCAGGTTCAGCCCCTCCTCGGGACACACTTCTTGACAGCATCATGCACCAGGCCAGCCGGTGATCCGGTGAACAACGCACCCCGGGCGATCCGAAGTTGCAAGCCTGCCACTGAGGGTATCGCACTCCGACAGCGCCAGCTGTTTCCCTGGCTCTGCACTTTCAACGCTGCGTTCTTCTTCTTCTTGATATGGCGCGGTCCGTCAAAGTGGTCCACGAAGTCTGAACTCTTCGCATCATACTTGAAGGCGCGCTCACAATGCTTGCTGCAGGGTATCCCTTGCAGTGGGGAGGCACTCCTGGTGGTGGGATCTCGCCTGCTGACCCACGCCCCATACAAAATTCCCAGGTAAAAAAAACGGCCGTTTTTTAAAATGCTGAAAATCAGCGGCCGTTTCTGCAAGTCCACAAAATACAAGGGATTTTTTAAAACGGCCGCTATGCAACCATGTCCCATGCCCCCCTATGCTTGAGAGTCTAATCTAGATACACGTCCTGCCGTGCTTCAGGGTGCCGGTGCAGCGGGCGGAGCGCCACTGCCCGCAGGCTTCTTCTTCATCACAGCGGCATAGGCCTGCCGCCGTGCAATGCTGGAGTTCGGGTTGGACAGGACTCTCAGCCTCTTCGCCTTCACCTCCTCCTCGCTCTGCTTCTTCTGCTCCTCCGTCGGCTCGGGGCAGGCAGCCGCACGCTTCGCAAGGAGCCCCGCCGCCGCGTCTGCAAAGGCACGCTTCTTCCCTGAATGGTGGTCGCGCACAGCATTCCCACCACAGAGGAGGGACGACGCGCTGCGGTCCATCGCCAGACGCGCGTGCATCTGGCACATCCCTTGGTAGGAAGCGCGCCTGTCGATGGGTGTGTTGCAAGCCTGCTTCTTCTCCCCGCTGTGGGTCTTCTTCACCACGGGCTGTGTGCAGAACGCAAGGGTCTTGAGGTGGCCCACAACATGCACCTGCCGCTCGGGCTCCCAGGCGGACAGCGAGAAGGAAACCTCATGCGTAACGGGGTTGACCTTGCGGAAGGGCGCCGCGTTGCACAGCAGCAGCACCACGCCTGCCCTGAGATCCACCGATGTCCGCCCCTCGGGAACGGCAAACGTCAATTCCGCCCCCTGCAGGTCGCTGAGCTTCACCGTGAGGTAGGCACGGCCCTTGCGGGGGGCCTGCTGCTGCTTTCCAACCGTCTTCTGTTTGCCTCCGTCCTCTGCCTCCGCTGTGCTGCCTGCAGGTGGCGCGGCAGCGCCTTGGGGGGCGTCCTTCTTCTTCGCGTCGGCGTCGCGGCTCTTCGGCTGTTTTTTGACGACTTTGACCACGACGCCTCCGGCAGCCCACTGCCTTTTGCCTGCGTTCTTCTCCAGCTCCTCCACCATCGAGGACACCTGCCTGAGGGGGACCAACCGGAGGGGGCCCGACCCCCCGTCCTCCCGCCTCCTGCCCCGCAGCACGGCAGCCAGCGCATCGCGCGACATGACCCTGTCCCCCTCAGGGAGCAACACGGCAAAGGGGTCATCCTTGCAGCCGCCCCCAACCGGATTCGCCTCGGCTTGCGTGCCACCCCCGGACGGCATTGCGTGCGCCATGCGTGGGAAGGGCAGCAGGGCCGCCGCACTGCCTGTGTGGTGGGGGTGGGGGGCAAGGGTTGACATGTATTCAAATATTTCGCTGTGACAAGCAAAGTTTCGGGGGCAAGGGGGACGTAGGACAATGCAGGGGGATGGATATGGCGTAGGCTGGAGGAGAGACAGACTGCCACAGAGCTGACGCACGACCCCTGAGGGAGGGTTGTGCTTCCCCTCCCGGACAACGAACCCGGCGCTGTGAGGGGCGTGGAGCCACAGCGGGCAGGGTCGCTGTGGTGTGGTTTCGCGCGGCTCTGCTTGTGGCTGACGCCTTGGCCTTCAGACACTGTATGGCGTCGGCCTGGGACTGTTCTGTTGAGGCGCCTCCGTTTCTTTGGAGATAGGTGCGACACAACACAATTTTTTGGGGTGTTGCCGACAACCTGACGTAAAGACGACCAGGCAATAGACTTGTCTGCCCATTTCCTTTCTGTTCTCCGTATTCATTCTGGCCTGGACCTGCGTGCCGTCTCGCAGGTTCAGTCCCTGGGTTTTTTTGCCGCCTCGCTGGATCGAATCCGGCTTGACAACACACCATGCATCAGAAGGTCAAATTCAAGCCACACTCCCTCCCCCACCCAACCCCACACCAGCAGGGAAGCAGACAAACTTGAGGAATCAAACTGGAGCCTGGGCACAGGGCGTGGCAAGAGACCCTCACAGCCCACTCTCCCCATGTTGCCAAGGGGCTCCTCTCCCGGTAACAACACTGCCGAAGCAGTGCCGGCTGATTTCTCGATCCAGCAGGGAAGGCTTGTTCTCCCGACCATCCCTTCTCTGAACAGCACAAACCCTCGAGGGGGTCGCAAGGCTCACATCGAATGGGAGCCTCCACTCGGAGAAGTGCGACGGAACTGCGGACAGCAGAAGTGCAGAAAAATGAACCGCGAACCTCTGACGATACGATACAGCGAGGAATGCACGCAAAATGAGAGCTGGCTGGCAGCACACTCAAAGCACCAGGCAGACGACGAGTTAGTTTGTGGGCTGCCTATTACTAAGGTGCCCACCTAGCGCCTTGTAAGTCGCAGCCAGGATGGCATCCTTGTCTGCAGCCGTCAGTCTTGTGGAGGGAGACTCTTGGGCCGAGCACATGTGGAACCACGCGCCGGAAGACTGCTGCACATCCGGGACCAGGCACGCCTGTGCGACGTACGCAGCAGACTCCTGCGGGCTGATCTGGATGAACCGCCTGGCCACCCCCTGGATGAAGGACGTCGAAAGCACCCCCATGTTGCGCGCGATCTGCGTCGAGGGACACCCTGGGTGCAGCGACACCACCGCGACATCCCTGCTCCGCAGCCGCTGCGCGAGGTGGTCTGCAAAGACAACATTGGCCAGCTTGCTGTTGGCATACTCCCTGTATTTGTCGTACCCCTCGCCTGAGCTGCCCGGGGCGTGCACCACGAAGTCCCCTGCGTCAAACCGTCCGGTATGCGCCTCCGAAGAGGACACGACGACAACGCGCGCCCCCTGCGGGAGAAGCGGTGTCAGAGTCTCCAGCAGGCAGGCGTGCCCCAGGTGGTTGGTGCCCATCTGCATGCTGTAGCCCTGCTGCGTCAGGGAGAACGGTGTGCCCATCACGCCTGCATTTGCAACAATAAGGCTAAGCTCCGACCCGCTCTGCTGCAGGTGTTCGCGGAGGGTTCCGACGAAGGCGGTGACCGACGAAAGGTCGGAGAGATCGCACGGCATGACAGTCAGCACAGTGTCGGGGCGGGCTTGGGGCATCAGCGAGAGCAGCTCCTTGCGCGCCTCCTCGCCACGGGACGCAGACCTGCAGGCAATGATGACCTCGTCGAAGCAGTGCATCAGCACCCGGGATGTCCAGAAACCAATCCCGGCATTTCCGCCTGTCACGACCGCAACCTGCCGGCGCTTTGCAGGGGGGCGCTTGCTGCCTGCTGCTATGTATTGGTCAACTCTCTCCTCCCATCCGAACCCCTTCCGCCACCGATGCCAGCTGTCTACCGCAGCAAGCACAAAGCCATGCAGGACAAACACAACACTGCGCCAGGCATGCAGCCACCATGCGTGCGTTTTCCGCAGGGTGGCACTGAGGTCCATATCGGGCGTGGTGTGGGTGGGCGGATCTGTGCAAGGGTGTTCCTTGGGGAGCTGGTCGGGGAGCTGGGGGGTGGTCCTTTGGGAGGAACAAACAGGCCACCAGGGTGCAATCCCAAGAAGCGCATGCGTGTCGAGGGCGGGGGGCTCGGGGGGGGTGGGGTGCGGGCGGCGCTGCAGGTCTTTCCTTTCCCCCTACTGGGCATCGGTCTTTTCGGCCTTTGTCTGTGTCTTATGCCACAAGTGAAAGGCTCAGAGAGGGCGGTGTTGTGTTTTTTGAAGGTGCGTTGTCACCCCCGAGGGGTTGGCGCAGCACACGGAACTACGGAGAAAAACAACAAAAGAGAGTGGCATAACTACGAGGCGGCCATGCCTGCGTCGTTACATCGGACACACCGTGGTGTGCTCATACAATGGAAGGTCATAGAGTGGAAGGCAACGGGGGCAGCTGCGTCTGGCTGACTGCCCTGTTGCGGAGCAACAACGAACGCTTTATCGAAAAAGCTACCCACACGGCTGCGCTCAGTAGTAGTAGGTGTACGGGTAGGTCGACAGCGGCGCCAGGCGTGCACGCCTCACAGAGGCAGACACGGCAGCGTCAGCAGCAACACGCGCAGCCGTTGCGTTCGCGTTGGCAATCGCCACATCCGTCGAGGTCACGCTCGGCACGTACCCGTACCGGGGCGACAGAGGTGCCGCGTAGGGGTACGAGTACCCCAGACCGAGGCCCAGGGAGCTGGTGTACGGCGAGGTGTAGTAGTACGACATAGTTGACGGTGTGGTGTGGTGTGGAGGTGTACGAAGGACTGCAGGAGGAGTGCTGTGTCACAGGGGTGCAGAGGGGCGGCACAGCCGAGCTGATGCCACGTGAGGGCGGGAAGGGTGGTGGGGCGTGCCTGTGGCTGAAAGGGGGGAGGGTGGGGGGCACCCCTCCCTACACCCATGCATGTGACATGTACTTTTCCTTTGCGCTGCAACTTGCACCCCCAGGGTATCCTTTTGCATGTCATCACCCCCACACCCACCCACCTCCCCCCGTTCGGGTTTTTTGTATTCGTTCAGAAGGGGCGGCCTAATTTTCTGCGTTTTTTTCTCATGCGCTCTGTGTAAAAAACGCGTGCCGTTTTCATGGAAACACCCCCGACACCCCTCCCCCCTGCAGACCGAAACTATGCACACCGCATGATAATATAACACGAGCTGGAGACCCACCATCTGTGATGCTGGGGAATTGAGGAAAATCTGAAGCCCAATAATGGACGTGCCGATGCACGTCCATTTGCACAAAGCACACAGAAACCAGCCATGATGTGTTGTTTTGGGAAGGGCGGGCGTGAGGGTGTGCGTGTCTCGCAAAAAATAGATCCAGAAAGAGGGGGGGGAAAAAATACAAGGCACAGAAAGCTTGAACGAAATATCAACCCCATATTTTTTTTGCTTGGTTTGCAGACCCAACCACACTCACATCGGGACGAATCGGGAAACCCCCGCAAAAACGTGACGTCCGCATTGGCATTGGTCCACTTCATTGTTTGATCTTCTTTGAAATAGCCCCCCACCCCCCCACCCCCGTTTTATGTGATACACCACCCAGGGTGTTCGCTATCTCCCACCTTCCTCAGAGACTGTGGGAGAAAGGGGTAAAATTGCCGCCTCAAATTTTTTTTCGCGCGCGCTTCGCGCGCGCGAAATCATGCAACATCGGCCCCTCAGACAAATTGCCTCAAGGGTCCAGACCCGGGTACTATATACGTTTGGCGCAAGGGGCCCATTTCGCGGTTCGCGGTTGCAAATGGAGGTTTTGCGGCAATCAGTGAGCACTTCGGGAGTTGGTGACGAACCCAAAACAGGATCACGGACCGTCGCCGATACCCGTTCTCGAGAAGGAAGGGCACGGTCACATGCGCTCGTTAGTTCCTGTTGGACAGACTTCACAGGTCACAGGGGGGTCTGGGGGGCGGAGCCCCCCAGCCGCCGGAGGCCACGGTAGTGAACATTTGTCAGCCTCGTCCCCGAGTCTGCTTCATAGTCGAGCACCACCTACAGACAACGTGCACCTTGAGACAGCATGCTCAAGAGGTACATCGACCTGGTGCCTGTGGCAGGCCACTATGCTCTTGGCTTCGGCCTCCTCTGGCTTTGACCATGCTGATGCCGGCATAGCTCCGACGGTCCCCAGCAGGTTCAGATCTCGCTTCTTTGGGTTTCCGCTCCGTGCGAAGCGTGGTGGTATCAATTTGTACGAGAGGGTGCTGCCCTTCTCCTTCAGAACCCCTTCCCACCTGAGGCAAAAACTTCCGAGAAACTTTTTTTATTTAATTTCTCCCCCTTGGGAGAAATGCCGGGGAGAGAGGTGGGAGAAGGGTTTTCCCAGAATCATTTTTTTAACGAAATAGACCCCTATTTCTCCCCGAGCGAACGCCCTGACACCACCTGTTTGCCTCCCTGAGCTCCGTGCCAAAAACGACTGCCAAAAACCCGCTGAACTCAGGTCAAAACAGGTGGGCCGGATGTGAATAGGCCTACATCAACACATCCACGCCGTTACATCGCGCCCCCAGCCCACACCCCTCTATTAGATTCCAACCCAGTTCAGCAACACGGCATTTTTGATGTGCTGATTTGAGACAGCGTCATTTGCTTTTGGCTGAAGACTTCAGAAGGAGCAACGCGCCAGAAGAGCGCCGAAAAACCAAGAAAGAGGATCGCACATGCCCTGCTGAGAAAGTAAACGTCTGGCCCCCCCGGGGCTCGAGTACAGCCTTCACACAAGAAGTGTGCTGAGGGGGCGAGGGGGAAAACCATCAATTCGCAATGATCTCAACTTCTCTCTGCCTGAAACACCCAGGGCTATGGACATACGGGACCGTTTGAATGCCTCCTTTGCACAGTTGGAGGGTGGGGGGCAGGGTGTGTTGGTCGGGGGATGGGGTGCCTGGGTTCCAGGCGCACAACAGTATACCAACAGAAGGACTGGATACCCCCGTATCTCGGGGGGAGGGCGGTGGGGCAGGGGTGGTGAATGGGTGACACGTTGAAAGACACCCTGGGGCCCGCCCCTCCCATATCCTGATAAATATTGATCCACTTCACAACCGCAATTGCAGGCAAACGAGTCGGAATTGGGAGGGAACACGCCAGTGGTGTCAGGGCCCAAAACATCTCCACTGGAACACCCCCCCCCCCCCCCCTGGGAAACTGGCTTGTCGGGGGTCCGGGGTACACACACCTTAAGGTGCATTAATTCACCGCGATACACAACACAACCTCAGTGCCACAGCGTGGAAGGTTCACTGCAGTACGACACATCACTGTCTGTGTAAGTGCCTAGGGCTAGGGGGCTGTCGTGAGCTTCGCACAATCGAGTGCACGCACACTGGCTCTGGCTTAAAGCCGTTGAAGCGTTTCGTTAGTGAAAGGGTAAATTCCGTTCATCGTGTCTCGAGCAGCCTGGGGTGTGGCATGGAGTTCGCTTAGTTCGCTTCGTGCATCGGAAACCAGAGTCTGGCAGGTAACAGCCAGCCTCGGCCTAAAACGCTTTTTCGACTCGGGGTGGCCAGGCCCATGGACTCACAACACAGCAAGCCACAGGCTCAGAGGCAATGTCGGGTTCAGCAAGCTGGGGAATCGAACACGCAGTTTTTTTCGCGAGATTTTTTTTTTGCGAGCCACATTGCGAACTGTGTTTTCTCTCGGCCTGGTCCACCCCAACTTATTCTGATATAACGAGCGGCAAGTGTCCCGCTGCAGAGCGGGCGAAGGTGCATGCCGGAGGCATGCAATGTGCATGGGTGTGCAGAGGGAGGGGGGGGCGTGAGAGTATGTCTGGGACAGAAAGCAGAGGCCATCCAACCTGTGGCCCCATCCCATTTGGAACAGGCAGGAGACCATGCCGCAAAAAAAACAATTCCAGTCAGGGGTGCGAACGTGGCGCAAACATGCCCCTGGGGCCCCGAGGGCATACCACCGCCGCCCCACATCTCCCTCATCTCCAGTTCCGTTGACGCGTAAGACTTGATGCTAAAGAAGAGAACGCCTGGGAAAGCGAGAGAAGGGCTTTTTTTGGGCTCTGGAATGGGGGGGGGGGGGGGGGACGGCGGCAGAGGGGGGAAGCACCTCCCTCCTCAGCCGTTGGCGGCGGTGATGATCTGACACATTGCATTGCATTTTGAAAACTTACAAAAAAAACGCCATCCCTCCTTCCATCCCAGGGTGCACCGTTCAGCACACTTTGCCTGCATTGTTGGTTCATGCGTTGACGATTGGAACGATTTTGAACGATTATTGACCATGGTGCTCATCGCAGGGGACGCCACTCCTTTCCAGTCTGTTCGTTTTCCCATGTTTTCCCCGATCAGCGAGAGGCCCACTTGACAACGCTCTTAACACATGATGCAGAGTGACGGGGCACTCCATCCACCCAAGAGATGTACATGTACCAAAATAAACCGCGCAGCGGCGGCAAAACGCGAAAGCTGTTCGGGACAACCGTAGCGGACCACGCCGTCCTCGGAGAAAGGTGTTGGCGAGATTGGGATTGAGATTGGGTGTGTGGGTCGGGCCGGTTGTCTGTGGGATGACGGAATGTCGTTCTGATGAAGTTAGCCACGAAAAAAACAGGGGTGGTGGTGGGGGGCGGGGTAAAATTACAGAGGATGGTGTCTGAGGGTCTGGGTGGGGCAACTGGAGGGAACGATCCCGACAACATGTGAAGTGCGTTCCCTCCGTCGGGTGCCGGGGGTGGGGAGAAGGGGCGATGAGACGGTGGGAACATAAACTACTGAGAGGTGCACAGCGTTCGAATGCCCTGGCAGCGGCGAAACTTAGTAAAAATACTGGGAGCTGCGTTCTTTGTTTGTACGAACGGTGCCTGCTAGTGCATGTGTGCAGGATACCGAACGCTGCCACGAGTCTTTTTAGTGCGACAAGCTAGCTATTCGTGCAAAAAATTGGCAAAAAATTGCAATGGAGGGGGGGGGGGGTCGAAAAGGGCCTTCAAACATGACGTTGTCTTGACGGATCGTTCTCTCAACCGACCGCCGCTCTCATCGGCACCCACCCCCCGTGGCCTCTGCACACTGCCAGCCTCTTGCCTCACTCCCGACCGAGTGACTCGTATTTGAAAGAGAAGCAGAGTCTTGTTCGACACACACACACACACACACCCTCAAAAGAGCCGGGATTTGTTTGGTCAGTGTGTTGTGGGGGGGATGCGGACATGAACAGGTGATTTTTTTGTACTGTATCAAAAAAAACAACACTGCCCACGCGGTTTCACCCGTATGATCCCACATGGGCTCTTTCGATGTGACAAAGCAAAGCTTGTCTGGGCAAAAAAATATAAGGAAGAGCAACACAGAACACATAAACTGACACCCAGCCATATGAAATGGCTGCTCCGAAAAGGCCTCCTCCACCCTTCCACTTGTTGTTACAACTGCCCCCCCCCCCCCCCAGCCAGAGCATATTATAGGGGGTCTAAACTGAGGCGATCCCTCACATTCAGAGCATTTTATAGGGGGTCTAAAGTGAGGCCAATCCTCACATTCAGGGGATAAGATAGGTCTGGTTTTCCGGTTTTCAAAACCAGGGTTTCCCGGTTCCCGGTTTTCTGAAAAAAAAAAAGGTCGATCTCATTTTCGGCGTTTTTTTTGTGACTTTGGGACAGTAAAACAGTCAGAAAAAACGCCATAAAAAAATAGAAAGTGACCCCATCGTGATCCGCACAGAGCTCAAATAGTCCAAAGAAGGCAGAGAAGCGGAGAAGAAAAAATGGACCTAGCGGGTGGCCCGGTGGGTGGTGATGCCCTCGTCATGCAGGTCTCTTCTGTTTTGAAGGTGCACACATGGTGGACTCCAGCCACCATGTCTAAGAGGGAGTCTAAGACTGCAGTCTGTACTGGAGACGGGAGTCTATTTTCCAGCTAATTTACGCTAAGACTCCCGCTAGTTGAGACTCATGGGAGACACACGGTGTACTCCAGCGGAGGTAGGGTAACCTCCGCTGGAGTTCACCGTGTCGTCTGCCTCTGTGCAGCGTCACTCGGTGCCATCGAATACATGGCGACAGCCCACCAACTCGAGACAGATCTGCTTGTCTGGAGGGCTGAGACGAGAACACGAACGACTTTCAAGCAGTCTTGAAGGTCGCCAAGCCTATTGGGGGCAACTAACAGATGAGATTTGTTTGTTGCCTGTCGTCACAGCTAGGTGCCCATCTCCTCGACAACGGAATGTGTGCAGAGATCTCGTGGACCCTTTGGCCATTCTGTCGTGCACCCACTCCACCCACAACGCACACCTATCACGAGTGGTCGCTCCCCCGTCCTCCTCCACCCTGAAGGTTGAACCCTCAAGGACCAGTGATCTCCTGCTGGCCGGGCTGCGATACAGCGAAGCCTTCCTACTTACAAGCGAATCCAGACTGTAGGGAACAGATGTTCACTACCGTGGCCTCCGGCGGCTGGGGGGCTCCGCCCCCCAGACCCCCCCTGCGTAAAAACATTGCACCAGACCTTTTTTGGCCGAGAGTCCAAACTTTCAAAGCAGCTGCTGCGCCTGCCCCACCAAGCAGCCTCAGTACGACAGGACGCGCGCAGGCACCGGGCCCTCTCAGATTCTGGGAGGGTTTGCGCGGGTCGCGCGCGCCGAAGGCGCGCGCGAAAAATTTTCAAAACCAGAAAAACCGGAAAACGGCGCCAGAAAAAAAGTCTATCTTATACCCTGTCACATTTAAGGGAAAAAAAAAAGATTTCCGGGAAAAATCCGGGGGTGGAAAACTGGTGGCGGCTGGGCAGCCTCGCAGATGAGAGTGGACTCATGCCCACAGACTGCGAGCAACTTACCCGACCGTTTTTCTGTCCAGTTTCTTTGTCAAACCCCGAGAAAACGCAGGCCGCGAAGGGACGGACGTTCACTACCGTGGCCTCCGGCGGCTGGGGGGCTCCGCCCCCCAGACCCCCCTGTGCTGTCTTCCTGTCTTGTACCCAAACCCTTTGAGGTTACGTCAGAGAATGGAATGCAGACCATCAGACCCTCAGTAGCCTCAGGAGGACGCAGCCAGCTCATGCAGAATCTGTACACCTGCAAGGAACAGATGTTCACTACCGTGGCCTCCGGCGGCTGGGGGGCTCCGCCCCCCAGACCCCCCTGTGGCATGTGCCTGTATGTAAGTCCTTGCACGTCCGGGTCTGCGGCAGATCGGTCCCGAAATCCATTTTTTGGACTAACCTCCGGCACCCGAGGCTGGACCCGAGCACGGATCCCTGAGAGAGGAACCGGGAGGTGACCCATTCACCACAAGACTCGCTTGCTGGGGGGTCCGCCAAAAAATCGGGGAACGCCTCACATTTAAGCCCAAATGAGCGTAGATTTCGCCCCTATAAAATGCCCTGCTCACATTTAACCCTTTAAGTCCCAAGGCGCAATATATTGCGCCTACACTTTCGGTTCACATTTTGTTATCACGCATTTTTGTCTTTTTGGCAAACCCTGGGCACCATGAAAAGGGTTTGGACAGTTCTATTCAAGACAACAAAAATCGACGAGATATCTGTCTGTCGGTTGCCCGCCGTCACCCCTGAGAATCTGGACCCAGGTCGGGTTTTCAGGTGAAAACAGCATTCTGGGCCCTTGGTTTTCTGTGCACACCCCAACAAGGTCTGGCATACTTTGCCGGGGGTCTTTGTGCCCGACCCTGGCTATCTGGTAAAGGGGACTCGAGAACCTTTCCAAGGAATCAAGACCCGCCCTGATATACCCCGATGTGATGCACGTGTCAACTGAAGGCAAGGGAGTGCCTGATTGTCAATTCCTCGCCTGTCAAATGTACCTGGGACCCCCCGTGTTTAAGTCCCCCCCCTTGGAGACGATTTTCGGCCGGGGGGACTTAAACACGGGGGGGGCGGACCTAAACGCAGGGGGGGCTTAAACACGGGGGTGGCACGGTGGAGACCAAGAAGACCTCTTCCGCTTCCGTCGTAGGGGGGGTGATTCTGGTCCGGATGGACTTTTGGCACCCCCCTTTTCGACTCTGACAGCACCTGGAGGGCACCAGGTGGCCTCGCGGCCACTTGATGACCCTCCAGACCGGCCACCCCGTGTTTAGGTCCACCTGTGTTTAAGCTCCCCCCCTGCCAGACCCCCAGGGGGGGACTTAAACACGGGGGAAAGGGAGGGGGGGCTTATACACGGGGGTCCCAGGTCTGGGTGATATCTTATCCTGGCTTTGGGCCGTGCCAGATTGAGCCAAGCTAAACCAGAAGAGTGTCTGATCTACTTGGGGAGAACATATTCGAGGCGCTTCTCTCTTCCGTGCGCAGTTGCAGCACCGAGTAGTCTGCAATAATACGAGACGAGGGGTGCTGTCCTCTCTGCGGCGACATCTGGTCGAGAACTCAGAGGAGAGGGTAGACGGACACTGGCTATCGGTGGCGACATCCCGGGGTAGTAGAGCGAGCGCATGGCGACATCTCTGCGAACACTCTCTCTGGCTCAGCACTGCTGCGAAGCACAACAGTTGCCCTTGCAGCCGTCTGAGACAGACTTCCTGCGAGTGATTGAGGAAATAACCCCTTTTCGGGTGTTTTCCCACCGTTTCAAAGGGAAAATAGGCACTGAATATAGGCAAAAACCGCCTTGCCCATTCAGAGGCTTCATTCTCAGTCTTTTTGGCCGAACTTTTTTTTTCGTCGATGCAATTTGACTCGTTCTTTCCAATAACGCCATCTTCGGATGACTTTTTGGGGATCCCCGGCACCCAAAAAATTTTGCTTTCGAAAATCTGCCATTTTTTCACCCTCAAATTCACTGTTTGTTGGCCGTGCGAAAAAAGAGACATTTTTTTCGGGGCCAAAAAATGGCCATCGTGTAATCTTTCAGTCAAACGCGTTCATTTACGGCCAGGGTCGGGCAGAAAAACGAAAATTGAAGCAAGTTGGTGTCCAAGGAGAAAAATCAGCCAAAATGGCCCAAAATAGCCTTGGGACTTAAAGGGTTAAGGAAAAAAAAAGATTTCCGGGAAAAATCCGGGGGGGGAAAAACTGGTGGCGGCTGGGCAGCCCGGCAGCTGAGAGTGGACTCATGCCCACAGACTGCGAGCAACTTACCCGACCGTTTTTCTGTCCAGTTTCTTTGTCAAACCCCGAGAAAACGCAGGCCGCGAAGGGGCGGACGTTCACTACCGTGGCCTCCGGCGGCTGGGGGGCTCCGCCCCCCAGACCCCCCTGTGCCGTATACCTGTCTTTAGTCACCCCTAACCCTTTGGGGTGACATCAGGGAATGGAATACAGACCACCCTCGGGAGGCAGGGTCGTATGCCAGAGGAATATGCTCACTACCGTGGCCTCCGGCGGCTGGGGGGCGGAGCCCCCCAGACCCCCCTGTGTTGCATACCTGTACCCAAACCCTTTGAGGTTACATCAGGGAATGGAATGCAGACCACCCTCAGTAGCCTCAGGGGGACGCAGCCAGCTCATGCAGAATCGGTACCCACGCAAGGAACAGCCCGGAAGCTGTACGCCCGGAAGGAACAGATGTTCACTACCGTGGCCTCCGGCGGCTGGGGGGCTCCGCCCCCCAGACCCCCCTGTGGCGTGTGCCTGTACTGTATACAAGTCCTTGCGCGCCCGGTCTGCGGCAGATCGCTCCCGAAATCCATTTTTTGGACTAACCTCCGGCACCCGAGGCTGGACCCGAGTACTGATCCCTGAGAGAGGAACCCGGAAGTGACCCATTCACCACAAGACTCGCTTGCCGGGGGGTCCGTCAAAAAATCGGGGAACGCCTCACATTTAAGCCCAAATGAGCGTAGATTTCGCCCCTATAAAATGCCCTGCCCCCAGCCCCACCCGAAGAAAAAAGGAATCGACAATACCATGGGGTTCTGCGTGCCCCAGGCGGTGTGGCTCTCCCCCCACACCCCGCCCCACCGACGCAGGACCTGAGATGTGGTTTTCGAGAGACACCCCAGCCTGCTGTTCTGAGTGGAGTGTGGGCAAATCGGATGGATACAAACCCTGCGAGGCGTTTGTGAAGTGGCACAATACACCCCCTTTCACCTTGGGTATCTCCCATACACGTGGGGCTACCTCGTATTGCTCTGCAAGAACAGCAACTGAATATCACCGCAGCACAGTTTGTGGTGATACACACGCAGACAACGTACTGCAAGTGACTATTACACTGTTGCTGCGAGCTTGTTTGGTAAAGGTTGGGCATGGTCGACCTGAACCGTGACATGCCAGGCCAATGTGTGGCCTGACAAGATTTGAGGGGGTTCAGGTGCACGTGACACGTGCCCCGCAGTTCCGCCTTGGAACACATGCGTGCAAACAGAATAAAATCAATGCATCAAACGCCGGCGCGCAACCCTCCATCAGACGACCGCTCAAAGCCGTCCGACAGGGAAAGGCCAACCCACGATACGAAATTTACAAGGCGGGAGAAGGGCGGTCACAATAGGATTGTGGGTAAACCCCGACAGAACCGCATTTGGTTTGTTCTTGACATAAAGAGATATCTCTGACTGATAAGTAAGAGGCACCCACGTTGGGTGTCAAGAACAAAATAGCGCTGATTGTTTTCTTGTTGAGTCGCAAAGCCGGCAGCCACACCAGAGGCCGCAGTAGGCCTGCGGGTTGACAGAGAGAACACAGCCCACTGGTGTGGGTTTGTGAATTGCCAAGCAACACCTTTTGAGCGATGGCCAGGACACGAAAAGGCCTCATGTCATGCCACCCAAATGCAGACCTGACCTTCGAACGATTTTTAGCCGTGTCTCGAACAGCCCCAGACGAGAGGAGGCTGCTGCTCTCGTTTCATCTTCGTTCTTCACTTCACTTCAGTTGGTTCTCCAACGCAAGGGCACAGGAAGAGAGAGGAGATATGGCCCCGCTCTGAAGGGTATTAGAAGCTGAGCCCCAGGCACAATTTAGGTACCACCGTTGACACAGGACTCGCCGAGAAGCCCTCCTTTCCCCCCTCCTACGGTGCGTCTTGGCTGCAAATTGGCTTTGACGACCGACCCCCCCCTCCCACATCATCCCGCCCCCCCGCCCCTCCAAAACGAAACATGACGAATGACAGATCCGAATTTTGACACAAAAAGATGGGGCAGGGGGAGGGTAGGGGGAGGGGGACGTGATGTGGCAGTGAAAAAATGGGGATAATATAAAGGAGACCAAGCCAAACAAATGTGGGCGATGGTGCTCTTGTTTCTCTCTCTCTCTCTCTCTCCCCCGTCGCCGGCAGATTTTTTTATGCCTCGGTGACCGAGACTGCGGCGTACACAATGTTACATATTTTTGCGCTGGTTCTCGTGTCATCGATAACCCGAGCAGCCTGGTGAACAAAGAGGCACCAGGAGAGTGACGTAACCGATCTGGGGCACCCCGACAAAGCACTGGAGAAATACCAAAATCACGCCCTTTGTTCCTGTTGGCAACAGAGTGGTGCAGCGTGGCTAGCCCGTTGCCAAAATAATGGACACGGGCTGTTTTCCTGCTTCCCCCCGGCCTTCCCGCCTCCTCCCCCCGACGCGATTTTGTTTTGAAGCACAGTGGATCCCTGCAAAGAACATAGCCCTGTCTCAGCGATTCTAGCCTCTGACCGCCCACACAGGATTCTCCTCTCTTGCGGCGCGGTGCGTGCAGGTGCGTTGTAGAGTACTCCGGCGGAGAGATCCGCTGCAGCGCACAAGGGGGTGATCAATGAAAAGAAGTCTAACAAAAAATCTTTGAACCTTTATCGGTCGGACCTGTCCCAGTGCTACACAGTATATACTATAACAGCCCGCAATCCCGCACGCAAGGTCCCGTGGGAGGGCGGGGTAAAAAAGACATTGGCTCAATCGCTGAGGTGAATATGCTGTGCCGACAGAGTTGTGCGGGTCTTACCGCAGAAAAGAGTTGTTTGTGCGCACCTGTACGTGTATGGGTGTCCATACGTGCGCTGCCAACAGTCTTTTTTACCGTGACCTGAGCAGGTTATAGCAAAAAAAAAAGAAAAAAACTGAAGCGCGAGGAGAGAGGGGGGGCAGGGATGAGCGCAACCACGGCTGGCGGTTGATACCGGCCTGCCTGGCGGTTGATACCGGCCTGCCTGGCGGTGAGCCGGCCTGGGCGGGTGGGGGGGATGGGGGAGAGCGTCGGAACCAAGGGGCGGGGCACCTGGAGAGGGAACTGGATGGGCATGGGAAAGGCCAACACAAATGGCCTCCCCGAGAAGCGTCCCCCACCAGGCAGGTCCTCACACGGGGGTAGGGGGGGGGTGGGGTATATTGTTTGGGCCCCGCTTCATACCCTGGCATACAGCCTCTGCTATATGTTTGGGTTGAATCAGCCACACCTCGCTGCCGCTGACGGGGTGGGGGTGGGGGGGCCTTGATCCCCCAAAAAATACCACATCCACACACACACACAACCCAACCGCGCGACAGAACCCTCCCCAGAGCAGGTATATAATCTGGACATCTCACAGACTACATCGCCGTATTGCAGGCGTGGCTCTACACACCCATTCTCCCCCAGGGTTGATACATTTTTGAACATTTCCATTTATTCCACCTTTTTTTTTGCGGGGGAAAATATAGCTTTCTCTCCAACACTAACACCGAGCGGGTGCAGGTGGCGGGACGCTGAGTCCAGATTCGATGAAGCCGACGCTCGACGAAGAGGAGGCTGTAAATGCAGATCCGTGGCGCGAACAGCGCGGCAGTGCTGCGGAGGATGTGTAGGTGCTCAGGAGCCTGCCCTGGGTATCGCTTAGGGCATGCCCTCCGTGAAGAAAGTCACGCAGCAATGCGCACACAGTGCACACACGCAGGGGACGGGGGAGTGTCTCCTGCTCGCGATACCGCGTCGCAAACAGGACACGCTGCTGCGAGCACCCCGAGCAGATCAGCGCACCGCAAGACCTGCAGTGATGCCGGCGCCGAAATATTGAAAACTGCTGCGCGCAGACATGGCAATCCGGTGATGACGCATCCGGTGCCCAGAGGGGAGGGCGCACGCTGAGGAAGCGGTGCACCGTCGCCATCAGCGATGTGAGGTGTCGGAGGCATGACGTCTCGATATCCCTCCGCGCAATCGCCTCCGCACGCAGCACCCTGCCCCGCTCCGCATCGCACTGATTGCTCCAGAGGCCAAAAGATATGCGGCTGACGATCTCACGGCTGTAGCACACCACAACTGCGAAGAGCATCGCGCAGAAGTCCCGCCCCTCCACTATGATCGGCGGATCGAAGGTGGGCCCGATGGTTGTCGATTTCGTCTGCTCGTCAACCATCTCCCCTGTTGTGGCTGACATACGACCGACGAGGAGGCTGAGCATATACGTCGTCTCGCCGGCAGCCCCGGGTACCCGTTTCAGCCGGCACCCGCGGACCCGATGGAGGTCACCGAGGTCGAGAAGCAAGCCGTCATTCGCCTGCTCGCGGTGCATCATCAGCGAGACAACCCCATCCGGGTAGACCTCACCCATGGTGATGGGGTCGGCGGCACATAGATGCTCCCATTCATCCTCTTCACCCATGTCACCGCGAGGCTCAGCAGCAGGGAGAGCTGCGTGAGGCCACCACTGCGGTCAGGCAATATGCAAGCAGACTGTGCCCTCCAGACCCTCAACTCTCTAATGGGTAAATGCAGGGGGTGTGGGAGCGGCGGCGTAGGCAGAGAGACAGAGAGCGCGCGCGTGTGTGTGTGTGTGTGGGGGGGGGGGGGACCCCGAGCACTAGGCCCCCCCCCCCCCTCACACCTCGCCCCCGTTCCGCTCTCGTGCTTGCGTTACCTCAGGGGGGAGGAGTGGCTGGACGGATTTTGTCGGTTTCTTGGAATGTGTATGGCACAAAAGAAATCGTCCAGACAAAGGCTTGGGGGGTGGGGGTGGGGGTTTGTGTTGGGTTGTATTTGAAAAGAGAACCGACGAAAAAGAGACCCGGGTTTTGTGGGGGGCGGGGGGGGGGGGTGTTACGATGTTTTGGTTGAAAACGGGAATGTGTTATCCCCACGCTCCGGCGGTTCAGGGGAGGAGGAGGAGGGGGGGGGTGAGGGGCTGGTGATATCGCGGGAGTGGCGGAATCACAAAAAGAGAAATATATAAAGACAAAACACACGGGGGAGGGAGGGGGGGGGGGGGGTGGGATTCAAGGGGCGGTGTGTGGAACCTGTAAGGTGGAAGGTGGGTGGCTGTTCGGTGGCAATGGCTGGAGTGGCCGAGGTCATCCGCAATTCACTGCAAAAAAAAACTGCAACCCGAGATGGTGGGGAAGGAGGTGTCGCGGGGGGGGGGGGGGGGAGGTGAATCCAGCGCAGCTCTGAAGATTCTTTGCTTTCCGTGGATGCTTTCTTCGTTTGTCGCTGTGTGTCTTTGAGCTGCCTTGCTTTTTTTTTGCTTTCTTTTGGCCATACACAACCCCCCCCTCCCCCCCACATTTTTTCCTGAAACCCCCAGAGGGGAGCGGGGGGGAGGGCCGCCACTCTCAGCAAGCCAATGTAGCGGCACATCAGTCGATTTGATATTTTCTGTGTCAATTCATCGCCGACCAACAGGTTTCCAACACAGAAAATCATAAAGAACGTGGTTTGTATTAGCTGTCTCGTTGTGTTTCATGGAGGCAGAAACCGGCAGGTGGGTATCGTCTCGCAAGCCCCTCTCCATTGATGTGCCTCGGAAGCAGGGAGTAGGGGCATTGGCGGGTGTTCTGTCAAATTTCGGCTTTTCTGCAACTCGTCAACCATAATGGATGCTGGTCGTCCGAGACAAAAAAATTAATATCCAACCCAGTTTTTTCCTGCCAACTTCCTATTTTCGTCGTGTTTTTTTTCTTGGCGGCGGCCCGCTTTTTTGTTTGAACCAATGACCGCCTCCTTTTTGTTTGAACCACAATTTTCCCCTCACACTGCGACACACTTGCGAATCTCTTTTGGAAAGGGTCGGCGGCACTTGGTAGGGACTGGCTCAGGCACTCTCCGACAAGACGCACGCCATGCTCTTACACAACACCAACCCAAAATCAACGAGAAAGTGGGAGATAAAAAACATAGTAGGGGGGGGGGTGATAGTGGTGGTGGTGGTGATATCTTGGTAATAGGAACCACAACACAAAGAGACGAAGTCAAGAAGGAAGAATAAACAACGAAAAATGGTGAAAGAGAAAAAATTGGGGTACGGGGGGGGGGGGGGACGGGGGGACGGTGGGGGTGGGCATGGGGGCGGGGGAAGAAGGGGAAGGGAGGGATGGGCTTGGGTGGGGGGTGGGGGGGTGTGGGAGGGGGATGGGGGGAGGGGAAGGGGAAGGGGGGGGGGGGGGTGTGGGGGGATGGGTGGCCCAGCTCATTCACCCTCCTCTTCGTCATATATATATTTTTTTCTTCGAGCCTGGACAGCAGAGAACAACCCCTTACACACACCCAGCCAACCCCCCCCCCCCCAAACCTCCAGACCCCACAGCCCACACGCGCACATCCCTCTCTTCCCCAACCCCACCCCCTCCCCCACACCCCCTTTGGCCACCTCCCTCCCTTTGGCTGCTGTTGATACAGCTCGGCCCGCAAAGGTTGGTCGGAAGAAGACGAAATCGCCCCTCTTGGTTTTGACAACCACTGGCAGATCAGGTGGCAGGCATAAGTGCCACGCAGAGGGGTTTTGGGACAGGGCTTTGTGCGGGGTGGGGGTGGAGTGGGCGGGGGGGGGGGGGGGTGGTGATGAAAGGCGGAGTAATATCTAGTTGTTCCTCGGGTAAAGGTTGTATTTTTTGAAGGCTCTTAGGGCGCTTCTGGTGTGAAAAATCAAACTTTTTTTCCCATTTTTTTCCTTCTTCTCTCGGTATTTTTTTTCCTGCATCGCTGTGAGGAATGGCATGGCGTCTTCTTCTTGAAGGGCAGGTTCGGTTCTGTGGGTGGGGAGGTTGTGGTGGCTTTTTGAACCCTTTCGCTTGCTTGTTTGAATGCTATTTGTTTTGGTAACGACGACCTCCAGATTGACGAGAGCCTGACAAGACGGGCCAGACAATTAGTGCCAAATTTTGACCTGGTGTCCTGGTGTCCGAGGGCCCGGCACCATGACGACCCCCCCCCCATTTGAGGCCACTCGCTGTGTCAGTTTTTGACACTGATTTTTGTGTGAGCCGATGCTTAATTTTTCTGCATTTCTGAGCGAAGCCCCCCCCCCCTCATGCTCCTCTCTGCCTCCCTTCTTCTGCTTTTGGGTGATTTTTGTTTGGTTTCAAAAAATATATAGTTCGTTCTGTGCCGTTGTATTTTTTTCAAATAATATGGGTTCGATTGTGTTGCCGTAAACGAAGAGATCAAGATGGTAGGGTGGGGGGAGGGGGGGGGGTGTTGTAAAAAAATGACATGACAAAAAAACAACCACACACAAGACAAGGCCCCCAGTAGGTGTGCCGTGGGCAGTTGACTCACGACAAACATTATCTTCACCATTCTCAGAACCATAATCATGCCTTTGAATTCATCCATGCCTCGACTTGGGGAAGTCGCCAAAGGATCAGTAAGCCAAGGTCCCTTGAGAAGCGCACACTTCAGAAAGATGAATCCGGACGAGCATTCTTCCCTACGCACCCTACGAACTACAAGGCAACTATGTGCCGTCATCAGCGGGGGGCGGGGCGCCAAAGTTGTTTCAGCTTTACGGGGACAGACTAGGGTTGGATGTCAAGTAAAATGCGCAAAGGGCAACACAGCTGCCCTTCCCCGGTGCGTTATTTTTGTCAAAAAAATACCGACAAAAAATATTACCGAAGTCAAAATAAAAGCGACAAGCGTCAATAATTATGTACAGCACGGATGGTGGAGTGATGGAATCGCAAGAGTCGAAATCACCCCGCACCCCCTCCCCTCGTCCCCTCCAACACGAGGCCACTAGTCAAGTGTGCAAACCCCCGGTGCCAGCGGCACGGCAGCAACGTAATAAGAATGTGGAAATCGCTGGGTATCAACCGCACGACTGCAAAAAAAGACACAAGGAGAAGGGGCGGGGGGTGGGTGAATGAAGTTGAACAAAATGTCAAAACACCGGCATTTTCCATCCAAACTTGGGGGGGGGGGGGACAGGCTTTTGTCTTGTGGTGGTGGGGGCGGGGGTATTCCGTTGTGACGGTCCTCAGAAAAACAATCTGAGTTTTGACGAAGACACGCCATGGGGGGGGGGGGGGGGGACAAGAAGGTAGCAGAAGACAAAAACATGGTATCGGAAGAGATAGAAAGATTTCGAGAGAGCCATGATTGGGCAGGCCCCCTTCAGGGGGAGCAGGGGGCAGGGGGCGGTGGGGGGAAGGGGGGGGGGGGGGGTGCAAGACTTTGCAACGCTCTCTCAAAGCAATGCCACAGATGATTTCATTTTGGGGGGTCCGCAAAGAAAAAAATCTGCCCAATATTTTTTTTTGTTGCTGTTGTTGTTGTTTGCGTCTGCCATCTCTTTGTAGACCAGAGATCTGACACCGGGAACGCGTGGGGCAAAGAAATAGGCTTCACGGCACACAAGGTGACGGAGACCGAGCCCCAGCAACAAAAGCATGGCAAGATCGGTAAAAGGTATTACGTTACGAAAGGCATGCTGCACAAACAAAGCCCGGAACACAACCCCCATGAAGTGCTGGGCCCACAAACCCCTCAAAATAATATTTGGTGTCATTTGGGCCAACGTGTTGTTGTCAGGCAGAACATGTCGACCCAGAACCTAAAGACAGGCAAGGCGACAATGTATGGGACAGACGGGTGTGAGGGCAAAAGAAAAGAGAGAAAAAAAAGAAGAACAAATAGATCCTCGCCCCAATGGTGTATCTTGGGTAGTTTGGATCCTAGTCGCGGCGCAGCTCCCCGCTACCCTCAGGGGGGCTGTGGGCACTGTATTCTTCGCATCCGCGTGCATCATGTTCCGTTGTGTAGAGGGGGCAAGATGACTTGTATGCATATGGGGGAGAACATGCTATCCGCGGGTCTGAACCCGTGGACAGCAGACTCAGTTCTTGCTGTGGGCCTTCGGGAATTCGGCCACAGAATGAAGCACGCTGGTATACACTTGGCATTGAGGCGGAAAGAAATCCGGGGTTTGTTTGTGTGCACGAGCGGGTATTGTTACGGATCACGGGTCAGGTGGCCGTTCATGTTGTAACATATGCACAGCAGGGAAACGTCCCGTGCCATAATACTGGCTTCTCCGCCCGAGCAAGCAAGCTTAATGCGGCAAAAAATAAAGATAAAATTTTCGTTGATCGAGCACGAAAAAAACTCACAAAAAGTTGCTTGCGGTAGTTCGGGAGGAAGGTTGGGCCAGCACACCTTAGCGACCTGGCGGGGCACATTATTTGTCTGCACAGCACTCTCCCTTCGTTGCATTATCGTCAGTTGAAATTGCAGGGGCCGGCGGGGCGACGGGGCATTAACGTCCCGACAAAAATAAGCAGCTCTGGCGTGAAAAAACACAACACAGCATACCGCCCTAAGACCCCGGTAGGCATCAGGGCCACTGTGCGCCGTCACAATGTGCGCAATGATGGAGCTCGCCCCACAAAAAAAACACAGAACCCCCCTCCCCACCTATCATTCTCCCAAGCAGAAACAGTTCATCGCGGTTGATGAGCAGTGGACAGTGTGGGCAAGGAAAGGGGGTGGGGTGTGTGGTATTTTTAACGATCAGTTTGCCATATCCTTGAAAACGATGCAGGGACATTTTTTTGACTGGGGGATTTCGTTTTATCTCAGCAGTTGTTTTTTGTGCCGGGCAGGGGGGGGTGGCGCTTCGCAGTATTAATTTGCATTTTTCAAGGTGTTCTTTGCGGTGTGTGTGACACTCTCCTTCAGAAATAGCATTGTCTGGAGCATGGGGGGGGGGGGGGGGTAGGGGGGGTCAAATGGGGGTGACAAACACGATTTTTCAAAAAACCGGCGCAGAGGCCCCAAAGCCCCCGTAAACCCTCCAAACCCCCCCAGATCGGTCCGGAAACCCATCGAACCCCACTTTTCCACCATTCCGGGCACCTCAGGTGCCCGAATTGGGGTACCTAAATTTTGTGCCATCGTTTGGTACCGGACAGTGCCACTGTGTGGGAGGTTGGAAAAGAAAATGCCCCAACACACCACATCTGAGGGTTGCAATGCATGTTGCTTGCCAACCACGTCATCCGGTGGGTGTCAGGCGCTATGTAGGTGGCATGAGCCAGGTCTTCGATGAGTTCTGGCTTGTATATGTACCTCCCTGCCTGCGGCACAGGCACTGCCTTTGTCCCCCACACCAGCCACAGAGAGCGTATTGTACTCGGTCCACGGTTGCTGATTCATTGTGATGCGTTGTATCCTCGAGTGAACGTCACACACTAGTGGCACCACCACCCGCCATCCGAGAGCTGTATTGACTTTGCGCCCTTCCGTTGCATTCACCTCGCCACGCATATTGCACCGTTCAGTACCAGTGCTCTTGGGCCAGGCAAAGTAGACCGCAGCAACTACCAATTCTGGCACAATGGGTACCACGACAGCGCACTTCGTGTGTTCCCGGAATGTACAGCTCGTGTTGCAACAGTCGTTGTCAACACATCCCGGTTGTGGAGCACTGCTGCACAGGAATCACACGACCATCTGGACTTGTTCCGTACCTACAGGCAGCCTCCCGGTGCATGGTGGCAGGGAGGTGCATATACAAGCCAGAACTCATCGAAGACCTGGCTAATGCCACCTACATAGCGCCTGACACCCACCGGATGACGTGGTTGGCAAGCAACATGCATTGCAACCCTCAGATGTGGTGTGTTGGGGCATTTTCTTTTCCAACCTCCCACACAGTGGCACTGTCCGGTACCAAACGGTGGCACAAAATTTAGGTACCCCAATTCGGGCACCTGAGGTGCCCGGAATGGTGGAAAAGTGGGGTTCGATGGGTTTCCGGACCGATCTGGGGGGGTTTGGAGGGTTTACGGGGGCTTTGGGGCCTCTGCGCCGGTTTTTTGAAAAATCGTGTTTGTCCACGTAAAAGGGTGGCATTTGACCCCCCCTAGGGGGGGGGGGGGGGTTGCATGGAGGGCTCCGCCTTGCACAAAAAAAAGGAGGAATTCCGGACATGAGACAGCAGCAGTGTGTAACCAGGCCCGTCACCAGCGGAGAATCCCGACCTCCCAGTCTTGATGACACCGCGCTCTCTCCCTCCCCCGCCACTCCCCACGGCGGGATCGAGAGAAACGTGTCACCTTGTCAGCTGACCGAGGATGGGAGTGGGAAAGCGAATCAAAGCCCACGAGACGGGGGCTCAAAAAAGACACGGTAAGGGAATGCGGTGTGACAGTGACATGTGTTGTGTGTTTGTGTGTGGTAACCTCTTCTCTTTCGTTGGGGAGGAAAGGGGGAAGGGGGGGGGGGGGGTGGGCGATGGGATGCGTCTACAGAGAGAGTGAGTGAGTGAGTGAGGCAAGTTCGTATCAGAACAGCCCGCGCTCTGTCGGTGCGGTCGGTGCGCATGCCACACAAGGTTTTTATATCGGGGGCCGAGGGGGGCGCATTGCGTGTGGGGCGTGCTAGGTAATAGAGAATATACGTCAGGCAAAAGGAGTGTCATGATTGGCCTGCCGTGTGTGGGGGCGGGGGCGGGGGAAGTGGCACAACGAGTCCGGCTTCAACGATTGCATTTTTCCCCCACCGCAGTGATCCGAGCGTGGGGAGGGGGGGCAACACCTCCCATGAGAAAAAAAGGTCACCGTTTCGCCAAAAAAAAAACCCCCCCCTGACACACTCACCCTCCCCCCCCCCCCCTTCCGTATCCTCATCACGACAATTGCGACAGAGCGCGTCCCCCACGCCCCTTCTCCCTCCCACCCTGCGATGTGGTTGAATTCTCACTGCAGGGAGGCAGGGGCGGGGCGGGGCGGGGGTTTTGATTGCCGAGGGGGGAAAGGGGAGGGGGGAAGGAGGGAAGTGGTTGCATGTGTTTTGAACGAAATGTGTGGCATTTTTCACTTTCTTGCCGGGCACCCGACAACAAGGGGTAGGGGTGGGGTGGGAAAACCGATGCCTCGGGGGGAGAGAAAAGAAACGAACGGTATGTGCTGTGCGTTGATCAGGCATTGAGTAGGCATCGAGCCCGAGCCCGAGTGGGGTGCTACTTGCAGAACCCACTGCAAGATTAACTGCTCCACACTCCGAACCTGGAAGGACATCCATGTGCATGTGCACGACGTGACCAGAGTGCAGAGTTGAGCCAGCGCTTCCATTCCCGCCTGGACACACCGCTCTGTGTCGTGTGTGTCTGTATGGGCTTCACACGCCGCTTGCTGGCTGTGCGCGACACGTGCACAAAACAGAGAATGGGTGGGATGGCTGGCTGGGTTTGGTATGAGAACAAGAGAGACAGAGAGAGAAAAAAGCAGGGATGCTGGAGATGGCACCCAACAGAGAAGGCAAAGGTAGTTTGAGGGGGGGGGGGGGGGCGTTAACCTGGTGGCTATGAATAGAGAGAGAAAAGAGAGAGAGAGAGAGAGAGAGATATGTAAGAATGAGCAGTGTGAACAAGACGGATAGATCACATCACGCGAGTAAGACGCAAGCACGGCCTGGCTAGAACACAAACTATAACAGAGTCTTGAGAAGCGGGAGGGACGGGGTATGTATTTTTTTTGGCATCGACGACCAACCAGCCCGACAAGACAACCACGTGAGCCTGTTCTGTCGGCAGGTCGGAGGTCCAGAAAGGGTTTCCCTCTATTTCAAATACCGTAAACGGAAATATTGTGGACCGTAATAAAGGTGAACCGTACTATAGGTGGACCGTAAAAAAGATGGAACAAATGGGATTTTTCCGGAACTTGGAACATTTTTACGGTCCACCTATTTTACGGTTGGGATCGTGGACTTGGCAGTTTTTTTTACGAGTTCCTTCGCGACGAAGTCGCGAAGGAACCAAGGAAATCGTACGACTGAAGCTGCAGGATTAACACCACAGGGCCTCAGCACAGAGTGTGCGCTCACCATCGTCCGGGAACTGTTCTCCCACAGTTACTGCAGGGTGTACTACACTAAAGGAGTACGATTTCCCTGAATTTTCCGGGCACTGATTCACGAATTTACATCTGGAGGGAGCCCGGTGGTCTCAGCTTCTGTCTGCGCGCCCTGCCGTACTGTGGCTGCTTTTGTGGGCTCGTGCAGCAGGTTCTACTTTTACTTCTACCGGAATGCTCCTTGCATGGTACTACACTTCTCGAGGTGTGGTGGTGGGTGAGTCTCGAGGTGAGTGGTGGTGATCGTGCCTTTTCCACACGCAGGGAGGACTTGCTTCTCTTGCTGGTGTTGGTTGCGGTGGTGGAGGGAGGGTCCAAAGCTGGGAGGTCGGGAGGCCTACGTGTGGGTGTCTGCGGCGTGGAGGCCGCAGTCCGCGCCCCGCAACCCACCAGCCCGCGGGCGAAAAACGCATTGTCTTTTCCATATTCAGTCCCAATAAATGGTGGACCGTAAAAAAGATGGAACGTTTGGCCTTTTTTTGGGAACTTGGAACATTTTTACGGTCCACCCTTTTTCCGTTTACGGTATTGGGTCTTCTTGTCAGACCTGTTTGGCGACCCCTGGTTGTCAAAGCCGCATCGTCATTGATTTCTTGACAACGAGTTCTCATGGACACAGTGAGACGTGAGACGCGCCACGTGTGATCCCCGTCGCCAGAGGAAACACATCCAAAAGACAATCCGACAATGACACACCAAGCGGTCTGTGCAGACGAGGATTTCACGAGCTGACAAACCCATCCACACACACACAGAAAACACACAAGAACACACCACACACATCCTGCCGGAGCGGAAACAGGAATCGAATATAACATCACATCACCTTGCCGTCTTGCGCGTCTTGGGGGCGTGGGGAGGGGAGGGAGAGAGAGAGGGGGGTGGGGAAACAACAGCAGCGACAACAAAAACACCAACAAGAAAAAAAGGGGGGGTGGGAGTGGGGGGCCGAAAGGAAATGACTGATCTATCAACACAACAAATACATATCAAGCGGGGGTGGTGGGGGTTGATAAGGGTGAAAGGGTGGTGGGAAGGGCGGGAGGGGGAGTGGCATCGTGTATCGGCGACCCAGAAAAAGCTGAAGTCTAGCAGGTCGGCACGCGGAAGAGCGGGCCAAGCAGCATGTCTGTGATGATCCGAACTGTCCGAGGTTGCACGCGCACTACAAGCCAGCGAGCGTTGCGCATACCAATGGTTGCCATTGACATGATTTTTCCCTTTGCTCGGATGCGACACTGTGCTGTCTGGGTATGTCCCCTGACAGAACACCGACAAAGCAAACGCCAGAATTTTACCTTTTGTCTGCTGTACGTCCCGCAACTCGAGCACAACACAGAACAGTGCGACCTGCGCCTTGCATGAACGATACGGCAGAAGCAAAATGCGGAATGATGCAGCCACACAAACGCTTCTTGATCTGCCGTCGATTCAGCATGACTGCACCTTCATTTCGACTTTTTCCCCTTGTTATCATCGTTTTCCCTCTTATTGATATCAGGGGGGGGGGGTTGTGGGGATAATTGCCGTTTTTTTCTCTCGCTCTGATAACACACGGCATTTTCTGTTTTCCCCTCGGCAATAAAAATACCCCCCCCCACTTCACCCCTCCCCCTTTCCCCCATGCCTCACGTCCAGCGCAAACAATTAATCATATCCTCTTCTGACGGGGAAAGGAACTACCTTTTTTTGTTGTTGTAAAATAAAATCAAGAAAAAAAACGAGGAAAATAGAGGACCAATCGTGTCCTCCGAGACGGAGGGGTGGGGAAGATGGGTGTGATTCCAGCGATCTCGAGGGAGAGCTTGTGAAAGAGAGTGGTGGTGGTGGTGGTGGTGGTGGTGGGGGGTTTTTGGGCAACAGTGGCCACCTCTGGCATGGGTGTGTTCACTGCGTTGAACTCGAACAATCATCGTTTTGCCACCACCCTTCCCACCCCCGTAAATTATTTCGGTTTCAGCACGACAGGGGGCCAGGCCAAGCCTTGCCCCATTGGCTTTCGCTTATTAGTTATTTTTTTTGGCTGACACCACTAGGTGGTGGGAAAACGGCGGGAAAAAAAACTGCGTGGGGGGGGAGTGCAAATCCGAAGAGAAGAGAAGAGCCGAAGGCAGTCGTCGATCGCATAATCCACCCCCAGGTGGGGGTATGAACGATTTGAACGATGTTTTGGCGGTACTCTGTGAGAGGGTCCGCTGTCCCAGGTTCTTCTGGGCCCTCCGTTCTCGAAACGATCTGAACAATACATTATTGGTGCTGCTTCGAAATCCTCCCCCCTTGTGGGCTCGGCGTGGAAACATGTGACCTCAACCGTCATCTCCTCGATTCGCTGGAGACCAGAGACCCCTGGTTCGAGCAACTTAGGGAGGAGGCAAAAATAACAAGAAAGATGCGTCGGGGCGACCACGGCACGGGCTACCGTAACAGATCAACTATTCCCGCTGCCAGGTCAAAGAAAAGGCATTGAAAGAAGCGGTTTTTATTGGGTGCGGGGGGCGAGGGGGAGGAGGTGGGAGGCAAAATAATGCCGTTTTTCTTTGAACGCCCCATGCGTCCACCCGCCAAAATCACGTGTCGGCACCTCCCTGCTGGGAACCCCTCGATCCAAAGAGATAGAAACGCGGGCAAGAAAGCGAAAAGCCGTGTAACCGCTAACAGAGTCGACCAACCTAACGAAGCAAGGACTCCTCCGTTGGTACCTTTAGTGTCTCGAAGAGGCGCTCCCTGCGGGGGATGGGGTACATCCACCAGGTGGCCTCGCTGTATTATGTGTCACGGCTCGCAAAGGCACGCCGTGCCGGATTGTGTGCGCTGAACGATCTGGGGGGGAAAAGCGAAAATAGAAATCCGACCACCCCCCCCCCCCCCAACCCGCCCCCCTCTTGAGTATCCAGTTTGCAAACCGGTATTCCCCGAGGGTGTGTGTCTGTGGAGGGGGGGGGGGGAGGAGAGACATCAGTTAGTCGGGGGGCCCGCCCGCCCGCCCGCCCTCCCCCCCCCCCCCCCACAAGAGAAATAAAAAACGAATGTATTCGCCGCAATGTCACACAGGCGCAGGGGGGCTTCTCGCCATCGACCCCCCTCCCCCCCAACCAAGGGAGGAGGCCTGTATGAAAGAGGAAACTGCACGCGAAAGATATACCGTAAACGGAAATATTGTGGACCGTAATAAAGGTGAACCGTACTATAGGTGGACCGTAAAAAAGATGGAACAAATGGGATTTTTCCGGAACTTGGAACATTTTTACGGTCCACCTATTTTACGGTTGGGATCGTGGACTTGGCGGTTTTTTTTACGAGTTCCTTCGCGACGAAGTCGCGAAGGAACCAAGGAAATCGTACGACTGAAGCTGCAGGATTAACACCACAGGGCCTCAGCACAGAGTGTGCGCTCACCATCGTCCGGGAACTGTGCTCCCACAGTTACTGCAGGGTGTACTACACTAAATGAGTACGATTTCCCTGAATTTTCCGGGCACTGATTCACGAATTTACATCTGGAGGGAGCCCGGTGGTCTCAGCTTCTGTCTGCGCGCCCTGCCGTACTGTGGCTGCTTTTGTGGGCTCGTGCAGCAGGTTCTACTTTTACTTCTACCGGAATGCTCCTTGCATGGTACGACACTTCTCGAGGTGTGGTGGTGGGTGAGTCTCGAGGTGAGTGGTGGTGATCGTGCCTTTTCCACACGCAGGGAGGACTTGCTTCTCTTGCTGGTGTTGGTTGCGGTGGTGGAGGGAGGGTCCAAAGCTGGGAGGTCGGGAGGCCTACGTGTGGGTGTCTGCGGCGTGGAGGCCGCAGTCCGCGCCCCGCAACCCACTAGCCCGCGGGCGAAAAACGCATTGTCTTTTCCATATTCAGTCCCAATAAATGGTGGACCGTAAAAAAGATGGAACGTTTGGCCTTTTTTTGGGAACTTGGAACATTTTTACGGTCCACCCTTTTTCCGTTTACGGTAAAGAAAAAAAAGAAGCACCGTGTGTGGTGTGTGTGGGGGTCATTTGTTTTAAGCATGCATTGAAGAGAGAGAGAGAGATCGAGTTGAATGGAATCTGGGCATTTTTTTTAGTTCGACGGGGGTGGTGGTGGTGGGGTGCTGGCAAGAGAGAGAGAGAGAGAGAGAGAGAGATAAAAAGACAAGAGCGAATCGTTGCTCCAACGCCCCGGAGGTGTGTGGGTGTGAGTGAGGGTGTTTAGCTTTTCGGACTTTTCTGGAGTATGAGACGGCCGAGGGCCCAAGTTCAGGGATTTGCGCGATGTCTCGGAAAATTCAACGACGTTTGAAGCATTCATTTCTCCTCTGCAGAAAAAAAATAAAGCAACGCGACGTATGCAGGTCCAGAGCTGGGGGATAAAATAACCCCCCCCCCCCAAGTAACATTTTCAACGATTTGAAAGATCAAGCCTCTGATGTTTCTCTGTCGTTCTCCTTCGGCCTCCCATGGCCTCCCCGTAACAGGGATATGCTAGTTTCAGACAAGCGAGGTAAGAATCGACGTACGCTTAAAGATGCCTAAAAAAACAAGCCGGGTATCAGAAATCGTTCGGCATTTATTGAAATATCCGTTTGTATCCTGGGCTTCTTCTTCTCCAATATGACATATTTGCTGAAAGTGTCGTTGTTGGAAAACCTCCGACTCGCCTGGCCCGGCCAACGAACAACGGGTGAGCACAGGTCATGAGCAGCGACAAATCTGTCAGAATTATCGACAGGCATGTTTGATCCGTGAGCACGAGCCTCCTGGGGCCTCGGTGAGATTGAAAAATATGCAGAGTAAAGTACTTTCGCCTTGGGTGTCGTTGTCGGAGTGTGTGTGTGTGGGGGGTGGCGGTGGGGAAGAGAAATTTTGGCGGTGTGCCCTGGGGCCCCACCGGATAAGAAAGAGAGAATCAATGGTAAAAGGAGCGGGGTGGGATGGGGGTAGGAAGAGAGGGGCATAAAAAGCACCACAAACAATCATCTTCAGCCTGGGGGAGTGTGGGCGTGAGCTTACCTAGCTCTCCGACACACCCTCCTGGACAGCGTGTGGGCCAATACTTCCCAATAAAAAGCATAAAGATATAGACGGGCTGTGTTGTCACTCTTGCTCAAAACAAGAAGACAGTGTCGTTTGGCGTCGATTATTTTGCCGCGCGAGTTGAATATAGAAGAGAAATCACGAACAGGGGGGAAAAAATAGACCCCTCCCCCCCTCCCACTCCCGCCGAGGAATTATAAATCACACACGCACACGAACAAATGGGGTGGAATGGGGCCTGTTTGCACGGTTGTGACGCCACATCAGAGGCAAACAAGAATCGGGGGATGGGGGAGTTGGGGACGGCAAAAAAAATTGATCCCCCGGAAAAAAAAGCAAAGCGACGGGCCACGTCGAAGGGAGGTCAGGGGGGAGGGGGGGGGGGGGGGGGCAATCGACGAGAAACGGCTGCCGGATAAGCATATGCCAGTGAGGCAAGACATCGAAAGAGATAAAAACAGGGCAAAAAATATTATATCAACCAAAATCTGAAAAGCCGTATACTTTAGTCGTTTACTTGGGCAGCAGCAATTTGTACATTTTTTTGACAATTTTGAGTTGTGACCCCACCGTGAATTCCGCGGTATACCTAGCAGTCAATTCCGCCCTGTTTCGAGTTCCGGAAATGCAGTCTGTTGGGTTCAAATTGGGATGCGGATGCGCATCCCAATTTGACTGGTGAGGTTGGCCGGGAAAAAAAAATTTCAGAAAATCTCGGAAAGCTATGGTAGCAACGGAATCAAATGCGGCCAGAATCGGGGAAAAAGGTGTAGTGGAAGACAATTTACTCCCAGATGCAGTTCTCACCCCCCTTGGTAGGCTTTTGTACAGTGCTTTTTTTGCTTCTTATTGCCTGCGAATCCACCACCTTCCATGCACAGGAAAACTCATCTGAAACATGTGAAACACAAACATGGCCTGCTTCAAATGCAAGAGTTCATGGAATGTCACCAACATCACCCTGCTTCCCCGGGCAGTGCAGAATGGCCTGAAGGCCCCCCACCCAGTGGTCTCGCTGGGGGTCGGGCAAACCAAAAAAGAGGTAGGGCACAGGGTGGGCCGAGCTCGCTCCGCAGGGGAAAAAGTGCAGCCCAACCCCACTCCGATTTCCCGCAGTATGATGCAAACAGGGCCACAGAACGTTTTCCCCCCAATTCGAAAGGCATCGGATGCTGCCGCCTTAGATCGTCCTGCTGGACCAAAAATCAGTAGTCAGGGGGTCTTGGTTGCCATTGAGCACTTGCAAAACTGCAATCCCGAGTAACTTTGCCAGCGCGCCGTGTTCAGGAACGGCAGCAAAGCTAACAGGCTACAGGGGGGTCTGGGGGGCGGAGCCCCCCAGCTGCCGGAGGCCACGGTAGTAGTGAACATCCTAAAATCCCTCGAAGGCTAATCCCCACACCGGTTGGTGCTGTTGCACATTCCAGGCGGGGATGATCCTTCGCTTGACCTGATGAGTGCCTGACGGTGCGCTTCGATGAGCACCACCAAGCCCCCGGCACCTGGTACACCTGCTCATGATGGCGTTGGGTTTTCATACGCTGCGCGTGAAAACTCGGCTACAAGGCCGAACCCAAAAGCCCCAAAATCTGACCCATCCGCAAAATTCGACGGGGAAAATATTGAGGTAGGGCCAAGGTAGGGCCGAGGTCGGGCCATGCCACCCCTGGCGGCCCACCCTCCCCAAAATTACAGAAAAAGGGAGGTGGGGCCGCGGCCCCCCCTGCCAGCCCTGGCACGAGATCACTGCCCCCACCTCTCCCCTGACTTTCTCAATTGCTCCAGGATTTCGGCTATTTTCGGCTATTTTTGTGTACTTTGGGACCCCGTGTAGGAGGCCTTATACACCGCAAAAGTCACCGATTTTTTTTTCCTGGGAAGCCTCTTCCGAAGGTTCTCACTAAAACTACACAGGAATCACATTTTTGGGCCGGAAAAATTTTGTTTCCGGCCCGGACGCCTCCCTGAGACGGACCCATTTTTGGGTCGATTTTTGGGGGGATTTTCCTTAGGAAAGTTGGTAATAGTGGTTGGGCAGCAGTAAATTGGACTCTACTCCACTAAATTCACCAATTTTTATGGTGTAATCTACGGAGCTCAACTCTCAAATTCCGTCAAAAACCGGGTCTTTTTGTGGCGATCCGCGGGGGTGAAATTCCGAAGAAAATATCGGCAAAAACAGTTTTTCCGAATTTCTCCACCAAAAAAATAGCTATATATTATGGTGCCCCTGATTTACCCCTTTTTCACTACGCACAAACTACGCAATCTGGGGGGGGGGTCTCGCTTTTTGGTCCCCCCCCAGTTTTTTTGAACGATTTTGAACGATTTTTGGCCGTGCTCGTCGCGTCCCCCGGTGAGGGGGGACGCTGTTTCGTGTTCTCCTTGCCGCACGGAGGCATTGCCTTACGTCGCCTCTTCCTCTTTTCCTTTATGGGCGGGTTAGTCTGGCTCAGAGGGCGGGACCGTGCTGATATGCACAGTGACGACTCTCCCTTTTTTGTTGTGCCCGCCTCCTGCCGAGTCGTGGCTGCTGCCTCTCAGACTGGGGGCGGGCGGTCGCCGACGCTGACGCGCCTGGCGGCCCGTGGAAAGTGACGTGGGTCTGGGGGTGGGGGGGGGGGGGGTGCTGGGGTGTCAGGCCGAAGCCCTTGACCGCTGTTGATTTTTGCAGGTTTCACGAGATCAGGTAGTCCTTCTCGCTGTGCTCCGTCACCCCTGCCTCAGCCAGGTAGCGTAGGGCCCCCTTGCAGTTGTGCAGCAGCAGGTTGTGCACGCTTGTGGCTGTGAGGTGGTGTCGGGCTGACGCTGTCGCGGGACAGCCGAAGAATAGGTGCTTCAGCGAGACCCCAGGCGGGGGGCTGTCCGGCGCAAGCTTCAGGCAGGGTTTGCACGGTGGTTGTGCGCTGCCCGGGACGTCGTGGTCGTACACCAGGCGGTGGTGGTCGGCCCGGAGGCGGCGGATGGTGGTTTCCCCTAAGCGGGTAAGGCCCTCCATGCGGAGGTCAGGGCGCTGCAGTCGCGTCTCCCCGATTCCTGACCGATACGCGTACACGCTGTCTGTGCGGGGCAACGTGGTCCCGCTGTATATGTGTCGGCGGAGGGTGACACGGGCCGACGCGAGGCTGATCGGCTCCATCTGGGGCTTGAACGCACCGATCTGCGCCTGCTTGTCAGCAAGTTCGTTCCCTACCACCCCAACATGCGACGGGATGTAGCGGAGGTGGGTGGTGACATCGTATGTTTGGGCGAGCTTGCGCAGCCTCTGCCAGATGTCCCATTCGGTGGACCCCCTCGCTCGCTGGGGGCCGCTCAGCAGTGCATTCAGTGCGCTCTGCGAGTCGGTGAGGATGGCGACCGTTTCGCCTTGGGTTACCACGGTGCATAGGTGGGCGAGGGATTCTCTGATGGCCACCAGCTCTGCCTGGTAGCTGATGCAACGGAGTCCTGCCGGCCAGGCGAGCTTTTTCTTGAGGCGGCCCTCCGGCATGCTGTACACCGCTGCGCCCGCGCCGCCCTGTTGCTGCCGCGATGTGGAGTTGGAGACTGACCCGTCGGTGTAGACATGCCAGGCGCACGTCGGGAGGGCCTGGATGGTCTGCTCTGCCAGGTCCCGGAGGGTGTCTTTCGGGGTGGCGGCCTTCGGGGCGGTGAGCCCCGGCAGCGTCGCCAGGATGTGCACTCGTGGCAGCACCAGGTTCCATTCCCAGGGGGGGATGGGGTGTGCTGCATGCAGGGGGGCCAGCAGGGGGGTGCGCCCGTCGACCTTCGAGGATTTCACCAGACTCCGTGCCTGATGTAGCCAGCTGCCTCCCGTGTTCCCGGTATTTAGTTGCGCCCGGTATCCTGGGGAGTGGGGCACGCGGCGGAAGCGTTCGTGGTCTGTGCACACCGCAACCTTGAAGTCGAGGTCGAGGTCTCGTAGGTGTGATTCCCAGAGGAGCTTCGCCGTGCTGGTGTTCTTCATGCAGCCTGTGATAATCAGGGCTGCGGTGCGGTGGACATCTTGCAGGCGTTTGAGGTTCCTCGCGGTCAGGCCAGGGGTGTAAACGCTTGCGGCGTACATCAGGATGGGGTAGACATACGTCAGGTAGGCCTGGCGCAGCGTGTCTCCACTTGAGCCCCAGTCGGTGCCTGCCAACATACGCAGTATGCTCAGGCGTCGCATACAGGTGGTCACGACGTGGTCGACGTGGTCCGACATCGTGTAGCAGGCATCGATGTAAACCCCGAGGTATTTTGCTGTGGAGTCGTGCTGGAGGGGGGTGCCGTCTGGGAGCTCCATGCGCTTGTGCTCGCCCAGTGCTTCAGGCGTCGTTCCCATCAGCGTGTAGCAGCACTTGCTGGGGGAGAGCTGCAGCCCGTGGAGTGGGACTTCGGCGGCGAGTGCTGATATGACGCCCTGTGCGGTGCTTAGGGCGTCGGTGTAGGTGTCCCCGACGACGAGTACTGCAATGTCATCTGCGAACACCGCAGGGTGGACGTCCGGGGAGGCGGTGATGGCTCGAGATACGTCATCCATCACGCAGTTGAAGAGCAGGGGCGAGAGCACTGTTCCTTGTGGGACACCGTTGTTGAAGTCGTAGTAGTCGCTTCTCACCCCGTGCACCTGTGCGGCGGCCCGGCGGTTGCTGAGGTAGTTGTGCAGCCATCGGGTGAACTTCGGGGGGAAGCCCTTTCGTCTGACGCTGTTGATGACTGCGAGCTTGCTGACCTTGTCGAAGGCTTTCTCGAGGTCGAAGTACAGGGTGACAGCTGCCTTCCCGGAGGAGAGGGCGTCCGTCGCTGTTTGGGTGATGTAGGCTAGCTGGTCGGTTGTCGATCTCAGTCGCTGGAATCCCGCTTGGTTCGGGCAGTGCCCCTCGACTTGCGGGTATGCGTCGTCAAGCATGAGCTGCTCCATGCGCCTCTTCACCATTTTTTCCAGTACCTTGCATGCTGTGCTGGTGAGCGCAATTGGTCGGTACGAGGATGCTGCCGTCGCTGGCTTCCCCGGTTTCAGGATCGGGACGATGACTGCTCGCGTCCATGCGTCGGGGAGGATGCCGCTGTTCCACGACAGGTTGAGCACGTGCAGGAGTCCCTGCCGCGCTTGGGGGCCGAGGTGCATCAGCAGTTCGTTGTTGAGGTCGTCAGGCCCTGGGGATTTTCGCTCCTGCAGTTCGGACAGGGCTGCGCTCAGCTCCTCTTTGGAGAAGTCGTCTTCGGCAGCTGAGAGCTCGGGGGGTGTCTGGCCATTCGCATGTTGCGGGGTGGGTACCGATTGTGACTGTTGGTCGTTCCCTTCACTGATCTTGGCGTAGTGGCTGCAGAGGAGGTCCGCCTTAGCTTTGGGGTCGGTCACCGGGACCCCTCCGTCGACAAGCGGGAAGGCGGCCTGTTGAAGTTTGCGGCCGTCGAGTTCTCGCACAAGCCGGAAGGTGGCGCCGAGGTCGCTGCTGGTGCTCGCAGCCTGGCACCTGGTTTCCCAAGTTGTGCGTTTTGCTTCGAGGACGGCGTTGGTGGCGTCGGTGGTCAGCTTGTCCAGTTTGTCGTAGTCGTCCTGGGACAGGTGTGTAGTCTGGGCGTGTCTGCGTGATTCTTCGTTCCGCGCCCGTACCGCGCGTTTCACCTTGCTCGTGAACCACCTCTTGCGGGGGCGTGAGCTACGCTTCGTCGGGATGTGCTTGGCTGCGACCGTTCGCACCAGTCCAAGCCACTTGTGGAAGGACTCCTTCGGGTCACACCACTTCGTCACTTTGCGTGATAGCCGTTCGAGCTCCTCGGTGAAGGCGGGCCAGTCCGCTGCTGCCCAGTTCCACAGTTGACGGGCCTTGGCTGCCGGGTGTGTCGCAGCTGCTGGCGTTCGTTCAAAAGGGACGGTGTATTGGATGGCGAAGTGGTCTGATTGCCACTGGTCCAGGGTATTCCAGGTGACCTCCCCCAACTCGTAGTGGGCGAAGACGATGTCCGGCGAGGACTTGGAGTCGCGGCGCATGCGTGTGGGGTGGTCGGGGTCGTTGCACAGTGACATGCCGTTGAGGAGGGACCAGTGGTACAGATCAGTTCCCTTGTTGTCACAGCGCGCATGTTTATCCCAGGCACGGTTGTGGATGTTGAAGTCGCCAGCTATGACGGACTCCGGCGTGTGTGGTAGCAGGGATGTAGAGAAGTCATCGTGGCGTGGGTCGTTGCTAGTGCCGACTCCCGAGGGGCGGTACACATTGGTGAACGTGACGGCGCTTTCCGGTCCCGTGACTCGCACTGTGAGGGTCTCTGTTACACTAGCGTCTGGTGCGGTGGCAATGAGAGTCGCGTGTAGGTCCTCCCGCACTAGCGTTGCGATCCCGCCTCCGGAGGTGAGCGTCCCTTTACAGCGCTTCTGGGTGCGGCGTCGGAGAAATGTGGAGTAGCCCGGGAACTTGGGGTCTCCCCCCTGTGCTGCTCGGAGCTCTTGCAGATGCACGACGTCGTACCGTTGGGTTGCGAGGTGGTGCTGTAGTTCCGCTTTTTTCGCCTCGGTGAGACCGTTGCAGTTCCAGGTCAGGCACTTGAGGTGCTGTGCCGGACCAGGGTTCTGCTCGATGTCACCCGCCCGGAGGAGAAGGTCTCGCTTGGTCTCGAAGATGTGGCGCGGTCGGTTTGGGGATGGCGGGCTTCCCCGTCAGTTGAAGAGGGGCTCTTCACACAGGCGTTTCTGCACCGGCTCCGCCGGGGCCATGTGCTTCGTGCGGAGGGTTGTAGTCCGAGTCGGGGTGAGTGTCCGGCTTTTCTTCTTAGGAGTCAGCCCCGTGCGTGTCCGGGGCTTCGGGGAGGCGGACTTCGGGGGTGGGCCCTTGGTCCCCCGGTCTGGGGTGGTGGAGGCCGGGTCGGCCTTTCGAGGAAGGGGGTTGGAGCCCGGCTTGGTCTGCTTCTTCGGCTTAGATTGCGGCTTCGTTGCCGCCTCCAGGTGCTGCAGGCGAGCCTGCATCGCTCGCAGGGCGGCCGTGAACTGGCTCTCCTGGTTCACGGCCCGCTCCTCTGCCGCGGTGGCCCGCCGCTCTGCCTCGGCGGCACGCCGCTCTGCCTGCTCGAGGAGGGCTTGCACCCTGGCGAGGTTGGCGGTGGCGGTGGCTGCTGCGGCGGCGGTGGCGGCGGCGGCGGGGTCGGTGGTCGTGGTGGCGTGGGGCGTTGGGGCGCTGTCCTTCATCTCAGCGTCAATTTTGGACTTCTTCTTTTTGCTCTTGTTGCTCTTCGTCTTCTTTGTCGCCTTGTTCGCCAGCTCACTCCCCGGCACTCCCTGCGGCTGCTCCGGGGCTGCGGGAGGTGGGGTCGGCTTCGGCGGGGGCTTGGTGCGCTTTGCCCTCCGTCGGCGGGGGAAGAGCCCCAGGTCCTCGGGCTCGCGGTACCGCCGCAACACCAGGTAGGTGTTGCTGTCGACGCAGTACGCGCCGAGTTTTTGGGGGGCGGTGGGGGCGCGCAGCAGCACTGCTCGCCCGTTCGGTTCCCTGGCTGACGCCAGGATGTGGGCCTGCCAGCCTATTTCCTCTAGCAGGTCCCTGGTGCAGCGGGCGGTGTACTGTGTGGGCAGCCCTTCCAGTACATATTTCCCCTGCAGGGGGGTTGCAGCTTCGTCACCGACGACTGCTGCCGTGGCACAGTGCCCGGCGGTGTTCGGCACTGCGATGCCGAGGCCGCCCTTCACCAGGACGACCCTTCCGCTCAGCCGGCCCGCCTTCTCCTGTGCCTGCTGGATGGTGGCGTCGAGCGGCAGGCGCACGACTGTGTCGGGGTGTGTGGTGGTGTGGAAATGGGGGCGGCAGAAGATGTCGCTCTCGCCGCTCGCACGCAGCAGGTCCTTGACCTGTCGACTGTCCACACCCACCTTGAAGCGGCGGGCCCAGGTGGTGCCGGTCATCGCGATGACCGCGTCCGGCTCCGCGCCGTGGGCCCGCAGCCAGGTGCGGATGTGTGTGTGTGTGAGGGGGGTGGCTGGCGGTGCTTCCATCACCACCCACTCCCGGGTGCCCTTGGGGGCTTTCAGGCCCGGGCTGCTGCTAGCCCCGTAGTGTACGGGGTCACTGTGGAGCTGCAGCAGGTGCCGCCGCAGCCCCCGGGTCTCGCCGTCGCGCTCGACCAGGAGGGAGAGGACACGGCTGCGCCCCTTCCCCCCCTCCGTCGCCTCGACGGTCAGGATTGCCGCCGGTCCCGGCGGCGGGTGCTCCCTGCACCTCGCGATCAGGCGCTGTGCGTCGCCTTTGGCGCACAGCATAATGCCGCCCTTGGCGGCCAGCTCGTCTGTTGAGTGCCTGACGTCGGCACTCCACTCCTTCTCCCGCAACACCCATCGCTGCTTCCTCCCTGCAGCTTCGCTCGGCGCCGGCTTAGCCGACGCCTCCCCAGGGAACCCCGTCGTGGAGGGGTGCAGGGGGACAGAGGCAGCGTGGGACATTGTGTGTGTGATGTGTCAGTTGTGTTCCCCTGGGTTTTTTGGTCCCCCTTTCTGTGTGGCTACTGAGACAGGACTGGAGGCACTGCGCTGACCGAGCAAAAAATTATTGCCAGAACTCACTATACACCGTACGAAAGAACGCACGACATGTGGGGCGGGACTCCAGAAACACCTGGGCAAGGTTGCCCCATGCCCAGAAACACCTGAGAAGGAAGTGAGTTCCAGGAGCCGCGTAGAACACCCTCGAGATTGTGAATGATGATACGATCACAGCCTTCAGGGCGATGCGAGGTGCCACCCTGAAGGTGGCCCTTGACATCAAGGAGAGCGTCGGCCGAGGGGTCGACGAAAAGCTGAAGAAGGCGCTACTGGCACTGGATCCCGCGGGGTATACGGAGGTCACCGCCACACAGGCAACCTCCGCTGACAACGTCCAGGAGACGTTATCCGAGGGGATCACAACGGCACTAGAGATCTGTGTCACGGGATCCAGGCGCCCACTCTCCCTCGACGGTCTGGGGATTGTTGTTGGGTATGGTGTCGTTTCCTGCAGCTGCAAAAAAGCGTAGCAACTGTGCTTCCTTCTTCCTTAATGATGCGTTGACGCTTCCACCCGGAGGAGCTGAAGCAGGCACCGCTTAATGATGCGTTGATGCTTCCACCCGACGAGCTGAAGCAGGCACCGCGCCAAAGGGCACCCCCAAAGAGACCTGCAAAGACTGCGTCGAAACCCGCACCGAAGGCTGCCAGCGCTGCAGCACCTGAAGAACCTGCAGCACCTGCAGCACCTGAAGCGCCTGCACCCTCACTGACCCCGGAACAGCAAGAACTCCTTGAGTTTGGGGTCCCGGCATAGAGACAGAGAATGGCTGAGTAAATCAAAAAATGAGACCCCCCCCCCCTTTTCACTACGCACAAACTACGCAATATGGGGTCGTCAGGGGCACCATATTACCGGGAAATATAGGGACTATATTTCCCCGAGGGGCCTGTCCAGCCCCGAGGTGGTTGATTTCCCGAGCGAAGCGAGGGAAATCAAAAATCCGAGGGGCTGGACAGGCCCCGAGGGGAAATATTCCCTATATTTACCGGTAATTTGTGATTTTATTCCCGGTAATATAGACCGAGGTCAAAATTGTGAGGAGCAACTTGGAGGCCTGTTGGGAGAGGGAAGGGTGTGTGGGAGAGGTGTCTCCCGATACTTTGCACCCCCAATCCTGCGACGCTGGGGCTACAGATGCTGATCATTTACCCTGGAGCTTCTCCTGGCAGATCCCTGGGGCCTCGGGCACTGTATTCTTGAGTATGTTGAGCAGACTGTGTGAGCGGCATCTTGTCTGTGTGCTCCTGACAACAAAAGTTGTCCTCGGTGGGCTTCTGTGCCCTGATTCTCGAGTGTGTCATGAAGTTGGGTGATATCTTCTGATGTGTGGGCCGTGAGGGTACTTCCTCGTGCATTTCCTGACTGAGCACCGCCAGGAAATGGACGTTCTGCCCTTCTTGCAGCCTTCCCCGCCCACAACAGCCACAGCTCACGATCTAGGCGACATTCCTGTGACAGGAAGGCCTGTTTGGTCAGAAACCAGCCATTTTTCGGTTTTTGGGGCCGAAAATGCAAAAATTTCCAAATTTTTGGAATTTTTTGGCATTTTTTTGGGTGAAAATTTTGGGCGAAAATTTTCACTTTTTGGCCGGGAAAAATTTACTATATTTTCCCGGCGATTTTTAGCAGGGATTTCAGCCATTTACTATATTTTCCCGCTGAAAATCACTATATTTCCCGCCCAATATAGAAAATTTCCCGCTCCCTGCAAAATTTAGCTGAAAACCAGCCGGGAAAAAAATTTTCCAGCCCGGTAATAATATGACTGTACGATCCCGGCTCCTCACAATTTTGGCTGAGGTTCTATATTACCGGGAATAAAAAATATTTTTTTGGAAAAATTATTGTCCTGAAAAGCGCCAATTCCGTACGTTACACGATAAAAAAAATGTTGAAAAAGGTGTAGCGGAGTGCCATTTACTCAAAATTTTGAAAAAGTATACGGTTTTTCAGATTTTGGTTGATATGCGTAGGTCCATTGAGCCCCCAATTTGAGGACTGCTGCTGGCTACTCCTGTGGGGGAAGGCTGTGGCCCACCAGGGCACACGGAGACCCCCCGGGGGAGATGTAGATCTGCAGAAGGCAGCATGTTCCGGGGTTCAGCCGCCCTCACCACCCCACCTCACCCACCCCCAGGGCGTTCGCTCGGGGAGAAATAGGGGCCTATTTCGTTAAAAAAATGATTCTGGGAAAACCCTTCTCCCACCTCTCTCCCGGGCATTTCTCCCAAGGGGGAGAAATTAAATAAAAAAATTCTCGGAAGTTTTTGCCTCAGGTGGGAAGGGGTTCTGAAGGAGAAGGGCAGCACCCTCTCGTACAAATTGATACCACCACGCTTCGCACGGAGCGGAAATAACCCAAAGAAGCGAGATCTGAACCTGATGGGGACCGTCGGAGCTATTGCCGGCATCAGCATGGTCAAAGCCAGAGGAGGCCGAAGCCAAGAGCATAGTGGCCTGCCACAGGCACCAGGCCGATGTACCTCTTGAGCATGCTGTCTCAAGATGCACGTCGTCTGTATGTGGTGTTCGACTATGAAGCGGACTCGGGGACGAGGCTGACAAATGTTCACTACCGTGGCCTTCGGCGGCTGGGGGGCTCCGCCCCCCAGACCCCCCTGTGACCTGTGAAGTCTGTCCAACAGGAACTAACGGACGCATGTGACCGTGCCCTTCCTTCTCGAGAACGGGTATCGGCGACGGTCCGTGATCCTGTTTTGGGTTCGTCACCAACTCCCGAAGTACTCACTGATTGCCGCAAAACCTCCATTTTGCAGCCGCGAACCGCGAAATGGGCCCCTTGCGCCAAATATATATAGTACCCTGGTCTGGACCCTTGAGGCAATTTGTCTGAGGGGCCGATGTTGCATGATTTCGCGCGCGCGAAGCGCGCGCGAAAAAAATTTGAGGCGGCAATTTTACCCCTTTCTCCCACAGTCTCTGAGGAAGGTGGGAGATAGCGAACACCCTGCCCACCCCCCTCAAACAAGCCGCAGAATGGCTCCTGTGGAACCTTTCGCTTGGGCGGTTTTGGAGGGGGGGTGAGGGCAATTTTTTTCTCGGAAAAGTGTGTGGGCTGACGTCCAACACGATGGGGCGCCGGAACTCCCATAACCCAACCTTGTATGAAACTGAAGAGGATGCCTCAAGTATGCCTGGGACTTTGGCCTTTTTGGGCCCAAAAAGGGGTCGGGATTCCACTTTTTCTCCAAGGGTTTTTCGGGGGGGAAATGGCGCACAACCCCCCTCGCGGGCAAGAAAATCCCCCCATCCCCACCACACAACCAGTGTGAGTGTGGTGTGTGGGTATTGGACGCCCTGTGTGATGAGAGATAGTGGCAACACAACAGCAACATGCCAGGCAAGGGGTGCCAAAAATGGGTTTTCGGGGCATTATTGTAACGACCCCTTCCTATGCCCAGTGGCACAATCTCAAGGATTTGGTTGCTCGACATACGGGGGGGTCTGGGGGGCGGAGCCCCCCAGCCGCCGGAGGCCACGGTAGTGAGTATCTGTTCCCTGCAGTCTGGAGGCCGCCGGAGGCCACGGTAGTGAGTATCTGTTCCCTGCAGGGATTGTTGGCTGCGTCCTCCTGAGGCTACTGAGAGTGGTCTGGGTCCCATTCGCTGATGTGAACCCAAAGGACTTGGCTACAAGACAGGCACACGCTCCAGCCTAGTGGTACAGGGGGGTCTGGGGGGCGGAGCCCCCCAGCCGCCGGAGGCCACGGTAGTGAACGCCTGGCTCTTGACTGGGGAACAACGCCGGGTTTTGGCTGGAACAACCGAAAAAGGGGCGGGTGTCCGGAGGATTCATCCTCATCCCCCACTAGAATACCACCTGCCCCCGAAAAACTTCACCCAGAAAACCTGTTGGGAAAAAATCCCACCTAAAAAACCCAAGGAGAAAAAAAAAATTCCCTCCCTATAAAAACCCAAAGAGAAAAAAAGTGCAATCCTGAATCGGGACTTGGACTCCACATTTAGCTTCATACTTGGGATGCCTGGTGTTTTTTTTTGCACCCCCACCCCACCTCCCCGCCCCCCACAGCTCAGCGAGGATAGCAGTAACGTTTTGTTTGCTTTGATGATTTGCCGGCCTTTTTTGAGCCGCCTTTTTTTTAAAGCCTCAGCCTCTTTCTGCGCAATACAGAGCGATAAAATAAGAGGCCCAAAGAAAGGCCGAAAGCAACCCCCACCCACTATATAAATTCAATCACAGATGGGAAGCAGCGTGCTGGCTGTGTTTATAGAGAATCTGGGAAGGGGTGGGGGGTGGGGGGCAGTTTATTTATATAGAGGAGAGTGGGCACCGGTGCCGACCTCGCCCACTGACAGAGAATATGGGGGGGGGGTGTTTTCTTTGGGGATTTTTTTCTGCTTTGCAAAACATGCGTTTTCAGGCAAACCGAAGGGGGGGGGGGTAAAAAGAAAAGGTGAAAAAACTGGACACAGTGATGTGTGTGTTGTGTTTGTGTGTCGGCAAAGACAGGATTTTTGCGGAGATTGTTTTGGGGAGGGGGAGGGAGGAAGGGGGGAGGGATTTGTTGGTGTTGCTGTCGATACTGCTGTGTTTTTTTTCCCGACATGAAGGGGCTGCTTCTCCGTAAGAGATGGGGAGGGGAGGGGGGGGGGGGGGAGAGGGGGGGAGGGGAGGGGGAGGCAATTTATTTTGGAAGGAGTGGCTCTGTGCCGCAACTGTGTCAGTGGGACGCCCTTTTTATTGGGGCGGCTCGCCTACATGCACTTGAGCCAGGGCACACTCCCCCCCAGTAATGATGAAAGGAAGAAGGATGAACGAGAGAACTGGGGGAAACGGGAGTTCGGGTGAGGAGAGAGAGTGTGTCTGGGTGGGAAGTGAGTTGAGGAGGGGAGGCTGCTGATGCAGGCTCCCACCCCAAAGAAAATCGGCAAAAAAAAATGAAGGGAAAAAGAAGAAAAGGGTAAAGAAATCAAATATGAGGCGGCGGCCGCGCGGGGGGGGGTGGGGAGAAGCGGGCAACGCAACACCAAAAGCGGCACGCCTCACCCAGTAAATCACAACACCGCAACACAACCTCAGACTCGCCACCGCCACACACACACCCAACCCCCCCCCCCCGTACATTTTCATTCAAATAAATATGGGGCTGCTCTGTTGCGCAAAAAAGCCGGGTCGTGATGTCGAACCGCGCCGTGCTGGCATGATGAAGGAGGAGGTGTCTGGCACGTACACGGCTCCACCCAAGCGCACAGAACGGGCCTCACATGGAGTCAGCTTCATAGGAGAGGCTCGACACCACCACGCCCACAATAAACTGCGCGATCCATCATTTTTTTTAATTCGGCAAAAAAAAAATAACTTGGATGCACGAAGCGCCGCCGATTCTTTTTGTCTAGCCCCCTTTTCACGGGGGCTGTGCTTGATAAAACTGCTTTCGTCCGTGTGTGTGGCCGCACATTTTTTTGAGCCCACCACACACACTCCGTTCGGCCATGACACTGATGAAAGGTGACCGCCCGATATTTTCTGCTTTTTTTGCTAGTTTTGCTGGATTTTTTGATAAAGTTGTCATCCCCCCCCCGCCTTCACCTTTTCCCTCCTTGAAGTTCATTTTGTTTCGTTCTCGAGCTGCAAAGCCAGCTGCCCGTTCTTGATCGCCGCTGTCCTATATTGTGATCGAGGAAGCTCCTGACGGAGCTGACATCATGCGGACCCGCACACCTTGTGATGCCCACCTGTGTCAGTCGGAGCACAAGGCCAGCTATTTTTTTCAAGCATTTTTTGTTGTTTCGAATTGATTTTCCTTCTTCTGCAAAGCCCACCCAACCCTAATCAGATGTGCTTTGCAAATGCCGGCCTGTGCCCTTCTGCTGCGCAACGTGCCAAGGAAGTGATAAAGAAAAAGACACGCTGCTGTTTGCGCAAGAGGTTTCTCTCGGGGAGAAACGGTGTGCACGGCCCGTCGCCCGGTTATCCTGGCACGCACAGACCGCGAAGCGCCAGCACCGGCGAAAAGCTCTGTTCTCTGTTTGGAGATCCCTCCATTTTTTGCAATTGGTTTCTTTTGGAACAAAATGTACGCCCCCACCCCCCCACCCCCCCACTTCCATCATACCACCGTGGCGAGTCCACGAGAGGCAGCAGTCCTGTTGCTCACCCCTCCACTACTGCCGGCAAGCCAACGACTGAAATAAAACACGCGCTGGTTTCTCTTCCTTTCCGATTCCGAAAAAAAGAACTCCCCCCCAACGTGTCGGTAGAACAAGAAAAACGGGATAACACGGGGGGGATATAATCGGGATGTCGATCAGGGGATAAGATAGGTCTGGTTTTCCGGTTTTCAAAACCAGGGTTTCCCGGTTCCCGGTTTTCTGAAAAAAAAAAAAAGGTCGATCTCATTTTCGGCGTTTTTTTTGTGACTTTGGGACAGTAAAACAGTCAGAAAAAACGCCATAAAAAAATAGAAAGTGACCCCATCGTGATCCGCACAGAGCTCAAATAGTCCAAAGAAGGCAGAGAAGCGGAGAAGAAAAAATGGACCTAGCGGGTGGCCCGGTGGGTGGTGATGCCCTCGTCATGCAGGTCTCTTCTGTTTTGAAGGTGCACACATGGTGGACTCCAGCCACCATGTCTAAGAGGGAGTCTAAGACTGCAGTCTGTACTGGAGACGGGAGTCTATTTTCCAGCTAATTTACGCTAAGACTCCCGCTAGTTGAGACTCATGGGAGACACACGGTGTACTCCAGCGGAGGTAGGGTAACCTCCGCTGGAGTTCACCGTGTCGTCTGCCTCTGTGCAGCGTCACTCGGTGCCATCGAATACATGGCGACAGCCCACCAACTCGAGACAGATCTGCTTGTCTGGAGGGCTGAGACGAGAACACGAACGACTTTCAAGCAGTCTTGAAGGTCGCCAAGCCTATTGGGGGCAACTAACAGATGAGATTTGTTTGTTGCCTGTCGTCACAGCTAGGTGCCCATCTCCTCGACAACGGAATGTGTGCAGAGATCTCGTGGACCCTTTGGCCATTCTGTCGTGCACCCACTCCACCCACAACGCACACCTATCACGAGTGGTCGCTCCCCCGTCCTCCTCCACCCTGAAGGTTGAACCCTCAAGGACCAGTGATCTCCTGCTGGCCGGGCTGCGATACAGCGAAGCCTTCCTACTTACAAGCAAATCCAGACTGTAGGGAACAGATGTTCACTACCGTGGCCTCCGGCGGCTGGGGGGCTCCGCCCCCCAGACCCCCCCTGCGTAAAAACATTGCACCAGACCTTTTTTGGCCGAGAGTCCAAACTTTCAAAGCAGCTGCTGCGCCTGCCCCACCAAGCAGCCTCAGTACGACAGGACGCGCGCAGGCACCGGGCCCTCTCAGATTCTGGGAGGGTTTGCGCGGGTCGCGCGCGCCGAAGGCGCGCGCGAAAAATTTTCAAAACCAGAAAAACCGGAAAACGGCGCCAGAAAAAAAGTCTATCTTATACCCTGATGTCGATGCAGGACGAAAGAAATAAGCAACATCACCACCACCACACACCCCCCCTCCCACCACCCCCAAGCAGATGCCGGTCACCCGACACGCCTGGGCACAGGGATGTGCCGCCATAATGAGTTGCTGCGACCATCATTCAGAACCCTCTTCTGATGCCACTCTCCACGGCAGCCTGCTTACATGACACGGTAGTACGACGCGCCTGTGTGTGGGGGGGTGGATTATTAACTTGTGTGAGGGAGGCAAAGCTGCTTCCATCTGCATGGTTTCAACCCACACGTGGGGGAAGGTGGACAATCAAAGGAGGGGTTTCGTTTCCGGGATAACCGCGGGGGGTGGGGGGCGGCACATACCTGCGGAGGCGCCCTGTGCCGGCATGGCAGGCGTCGACGGGGGCGACCCGGCGGCACCAACGCCGGCAGCAGCACCGGCAGCCGGGGCTGCGCCAGCCGAGCTGGCGGCACCAGCAGCACCTGCCGCGCCCGCGGAACCTGCGGCCTGCACGAGGGTGGGGGACATGCCCGCTGCACCGAACAGAGGCGACAGGCTCGGGTCCAGCTGCCCAGCCTGCGCAGGGGCGGCGAACGGGTAGCTGAAGAGCTGCTGCGGCACCTGCTGCTGCGTCTGGTTCTGGTTCAGCTGCTGGTTCTGCTGGAACGGGGTGGCGAAGGGCATCTGCGACACCGGCTGGAAGGGCTGCGCCATGGTGGTGTACTGCATCAGCGACGACATCATCTGCTGCTGCTGCTGGGGCTGGTCGCGGACCTGCTGCTGCTGCTGCTGCTGGGCCGGCTGCTGCTGCTGCTGAGGCTGCTGCTGCTGCTGCTGCTGCTGGGGCTGCTGCTGCTGCTGCGGCACCTGCACCTGCTGCTGCTGGGGTGCCGCGAGCAGGGGCTGCACGAGCTGCGGCTGCGGCGTCTGCAGCGGCATCGGGGGGAAGAGGTGCCCCTGCGAGCAGAAGCAGCACAGCGACGGCATCGCCACCCCGTTGATGCGCACCATGGTGTTGTGCAGGATCCCCAGTGCCATGAAGGCCTTGTCCGTGTCGGCGAACTCGACAACCTTGACGTTGGCCTGGACCTGCACGCCCTTCACCAGGTCGGTGTCGGGGGTGTTTGCCCACTGGCCCACCTGCTTCACAGCGTTGAGGGCCAGACGCACGATCTCCTCCGGAGCCACATCGGGCAGCGACAGGAACGCCACACGGTTGGACGGGGGGTGCATCGACGTCGGCGGGACACGCGGGGGTGCTGCCTCGTCGTTGACGGTGTACATCAGCTTCTGCATCTCCGACTCATTCCAGTTGGTTGCGTTCTTGTAGTGGCTCTGCACGGCGGTGCACTTCTTCCCGAAGAGGTGCAGCGTCTGCAGGTTCTTCAGCGCATCGTCTGCGCTGCTGCGGAACTGCACCAGAGCGCAGCCAGGGGAACGGTAGCAGAGCTTGACAGCCACGATCTCACCGTAGGTCGACGCGACCTTGAACAGCACACGCGGGTTCACGATGCGGTCACCCGTCTTCGGGTCGTCGATCAGCGGCAGGCCCGAGATCTTGATCACGACACCCTCCTCGTTGAGGATGGAGGGCTTCAGCTCAGACAGAGCGGGCTCGAAGCGGCCACCGTCGTACCAGATGGACCCCCACAGGGCGTCACGGATGCGCCACCCCATGTCGCGGCGCATGCGCTCCAGGGACACCTTGTTCGTGCAGTTGGCCAGCAGTGTCTCGTTCACGCACGAGTAGTCCTTACGAGACTCGTTCGGGATGCGGAATGTAAGCTCCGCCACGCGCGCGTGAGACACGTGCACCGTGCACTGGCCCCTGTCGCCCTCGGCGGTGGAGAAGCTCACGTGCTGCCCGTTGAAGTGCTCAATCGCCTTCTTCGAGGCCTCCGACTCGGTGAACTGCACCAGCACCTGGGCAGACGCGAGGGTCACGCTGACCGTCCTGTCAACCTGCATCGGGGGCTGCTGCTCCACAGGCTGCTTGTGCCCGACGGAGGACACCTTCTCGACCTTGCCGTACTGGCTGCACAGCCAGAACACCTCGTCCAGCGGCACCTGCGCCGTGCACTCCTTGAGGAGCATCATCAGCACACGCGGCTGCGCCGGCGGGATCACAGGCTCGGGGGCCGTGCGGCGCGCCAGCTCGGTCTTCACCGAGAAGTGGGTGCTGATGACACGGTTGTTGATGCGCAGGTCGCTCTGAATGATTGCGGCCGCCATCGTGATGGTCTCCAGCTCCACGAGTGCGATGTTGTCCTTCAGCAGCAGGGTGCAGGTGGGGTGCACACGCACCGGCATGCCGTGCTCGTCGGTGTAGGTGTGCTGCGCCAGGGCGTCGTCAATCTCCTGCTTCGTCGTGCCCTCAGGCAGCTTGCGGAGCAGCAGCACCTTGCTCGGGGGCGTCTCCTGCGCGTTGTTCGTGCTCGTCGTGTTGCTGCCGCTGGGGCTCGACGGCACAGCGAGGGGCTGCTGCATCAGAGTCGCGGCCGGCTGCGCAGTCGCGGCAGCCTGCATCTGCATCGGCTTCCAGAGGTCCGCCGCCTGCGTCATGAACTGAGGCGTGAGCTGCGTCGGCTGCTGGGTGAACGGGACAAACTGCTGCGTCAGCTGCTGCTGGGGCACAACCCACTGCTGGCCGTCGTTCATGTTGACCATACCGGCCGCACCCAGGCCAGTCAGCTCCATGCCGTTGAAGGCCATTGTAAGTTCTTCGAAAGGGAGAAAGAACGAAGGGTTCGACGAAAGGACCTTGCCTGAGGAGGTGTCTCGGGATTTACCGGACGAGGCGAGGACCTAAGTTTGTGTTGCGGGTGAAGCGAGGAAATGCACCTGCAAGTTGGACGGGAGGGGGGAGTGTGTGCTTTTTGTTGTGGCAAAAAAACAACAACTCAACACGACACAACACGCCATACAACACGGCCTCACACACAACCGGCACAGCCAAATCAGAAACACAAAACGCAAACCCTCCGCAACCAATCCACGCCTCCTCCATCCGGCTTTAGTTGACAACCTAGAGCACAGCACGCATGCCGGCCAGCAGACTGCAGTGCAGGCCCCCCTTTGAGGGCACACGCCTTGTGGTTCTAGCTTCTAGGGGTGGGGTTGGGGTCGGGGGGGCCGGGGTGGCGTGGAGATAGGAAACGACAGATAACCCCCAGAGAGAACGAGAAAGCTCTAGAGGCGGTTGCTGCGTGAGGGGAGCGGTGGCATGCACAGTGCCTGCCAGGCGTTGTGCCCTGACGCAACAAAGCCAAGCCAAGCATCGGAGGCATCGCATCCAAGAGACGCGGGGCACAGCAAGAGCATCCAGACCCTGTCGAGACCGACCCTCGGGAATTTCAGGGGCTTCCTCACAGGCAGAGGCCGGGGAGGCAGTCCCCAGCGGGACAACAATAGGAGGAGACCCCACCCAATGGGCCTCCCCTTTTGCTCTTCCTCCCCCAAATGTCTCTTCCTGTTGTGTGTCAGGCGAAACAGGCCCCTTCACACAAACACCTACCCCCCCGCCCCCCCGACTAAACTCGCTAAAAAGAATCGAACAGTCTACGTACAGAAGAGGTTTTCTTGGACGCCACGCAACTTTTTTTCACGCACGCCCGGTTACGGTAATCACTTTTTTCTCACGCTTTTTACTTTTTTCTCACGCCTTTTTCTTTTTTCTCACGCTTTTTTCTTTTTTCTCACGCTTTTTTTCTTTTTTTTCACGCTTTTTTTGGCGTGAAAAAAAAGTCCGTACAGTGATTTTCTGGAAGGGACCTGCGGCTGATTTTGTGAATGCACAAATCAGGCCTGAGCGGGTCTGCAGGTCACCAGGTCGGCTGCGGGGTGGGTTGGTGCGGTGGGTTCATCGGCCACGCTATCCAGCTCCCCCCGACCTCTGCCCAGAGCCAGAAGCGCAGCACCCCGCGGCGTGAGAAGTACGATCACCGCAAGCAGATAGACCTTTTAGAAGTGTATGCTGCATACCGTGTCGCACAGCAGGTAATGGTTCTTCACGGTGAACCACAGGTCAACCAGCAGAACCAGGGATCCCCAGGAAGACGAAGCTGTCGAGGGCAAATCAGAACGAGATGAGGTGTGACTCGCCGTTCTTGAGGGCGGAATACCCCAGACTTGGCGCTCTGGACGACATCCCCTGTGGAGTCGATCTCAGTCAGGACGTGGTACAGCCTGGAACCTCTGTATATTGGTGTTCTCAGACATACTCACATGAGCAACCTCAAAAATGGGGCACAGTTTTTCGTTTTCACGGTAATAAAGCGATTTTACGGTTTTTTCTCACGGCGTGAAGAGAAAAAACGACCAAAAGGCGGTTTTGGCGTTCAAAAGTTGCGTATTGTGCAAGAAAAACATGTCATCACCTTGAAAAGTACGGTAAAATCGACTCGGTTGGGGTTCGACGGCCACTCGGGGCCTTCGGCCCCTCGTGGCCGTCTCACCCCACCTCGTCGATTTTACCGTACTTTGTTTTCACGGTAATAAATAGTTATTGTTTGTGTTCCGACAACCCGGTATAATTTTTTGATTGCAGTGTGTGTGGGGGGGGGGGGGGGGCGATCGGGGCGGGGCCTTCGATCAGCTCCAGTCTAACGGAAGAGAGGTCCAGGCGGTGTGGCATGCACAGTGTGCTTGCCACGGCGTTGGAGTGGAGACGGGTTTTGGTGTAGTGTTGTAACGGGTGTGGTGGGGATGTGAAAAGAAGAAGGCTGCTGTGCAACTTCCTTTTGCAGCGGCGACCAACTTGCCTGACCCTGAGGGAACGGCGGCCACGTTTTCATTTCGTTCTGCATGATTCTGAGGTGTGTGGCCCGACCGGACAAATCATTTTTTTGGCAACATTCTCCCACACAAGATATCTTGTCAGGCGGGAAGGAAATGCAACGAAGGGGAAAAAGCAGTCGCCACACACACAGCCCCCATGCGCCTTGCAGCTCACACACCACACGCAGGGCGAATATCATGTGTGCTTCTGTGCCCTTCTGTATGCTCGACGGAACACGCCTTTCTCGTTAGACCACCCCCGCATTAACCCAATGAACGACCCCTCCCCCCCATGCCCCTACCATTCGCTTCAGCCACTCCCTGGGGACTCTCTAGACAAACCCCCTTCTGGCGCCCGCCCTCTCTATGGGCGTACTCTACAGGGGGCGAAGCTAAGGAACGCCACACACGGCCGGATGGCTTGAAACCCCCCCACCACCCCGCCCTCAGATCTGCAGCGCAAACCGTGGCATCTTCCGCGTCGTGCCCTCAGACCTCTCCGGCTCTCTAGGCTTGACGGAACGCGAAGCCTCCCGTCTGGACACCGGGTGTGGCGCTGCTGTGCGGGACTCATGCCGGGAGCGCTTCTTCGGGGGTTCGCTGCTGACGGTGCTCTGCGGGCTCTGCGGGGGCGGGGGCGGCAGGCAAGCACGCCTCTCATGCCTCGTGCTCGGCTCCTGGTTGATAGCCCTCGACAGCTCACGACCCTTGCGCTGCCACTGCTCATACACCTGGATGCGCTTCATCCTCTGCTCAGCGACAGCCTCCTCCGCCTCCAGCCGCAGCTGCTCCTCGCGCCTGACACGCGCATCCAACACCTTCGCCTCCTTCTTGTAATGCATGGCAAAGCGCTGGTATTCATGCAGCTGCGCGTCCTTCTCACTCAGCTTCTCCGTCAGCTTGAGGCTCTGTGCCTTGGCAGCAGCAAGGTCATCCCGCGCCTTCTTCAGATCTGCCTCTGCCTTGTCGCCATCCGCTTCCTCCGCTCTGCGTGCCTCCGCAGCCTCCTGCAGGTCCTCGATCTCGCTGTCCTTCTTCTGGAGCACCTTCTTGTGGGAACGCTCGGCGTCGCGGTGCTTCTTCTCCGCCTCCTTCAGCTTCTTGTCGAGGGTGCGCAATTTTTCCTTCGCCGCCTTGTCCGACTTCTCTGTTCTCTCCAGCTTGTCGGTGGCTTTTTTGAGGGATTTCTTCATGCCATCCAGCTCGTCTGACAGCGCTTCGAAGGAGTCAATCTCCTCCTGCAGTGCAGCAACCTGCGCCTTTGCAGCTGCCAGGTTCTCTGCGTCCGTGTCGGGCACCTCCGCCCGTGCGACGGCGAGCTCGTGTGCTGTCGCATGCAGTGCGGCAGGGGAGGCGCGCGGCTGCACAAAGGAAGCCTCGTGAGCACTCAGCACCACCTCCGCACTGCGGTCGACCTCCATCTCCTCTGCGCTTGGATGGGCCTCCAGGGCAAACGCCTGCAGCTGGGCAGCCTCTGCCTTGAGCACCTCGATCTCGTCAAGGCTGCGCTGGTACTTTGCAGCTGTGTCGTGTGTTGCAGCGAGTGCCTGCCGCAGCGCCTCGTTGTCGACGGTGAGCTGCACGACCTCGGTTGACTGCGTGGCTGCGGGCTGTGGTGACGCCTGCGGTGCCTGCCGGGGACCCCTCAAGCGCAGTGCGTCATCTGCCTTGTCCAGGCGTGCTGCTAGGGCGGCGACCTTCTCGCTCTCGCTGGCACGCGCAAAGTCGCGGAGGTCCTTCTCCATCTGGTCCGCAACAGCCTCCGCATCCTCGACCTGTGTGCGAAGGTCGCTGATGACATCTGCGCTGCCACCATCCACCGCCTTGTGCAACTCCTGCACCCGAAGCTTGAGGCGGGCCTCGCTTGCCTCCAGCTCCTTCACCTCGTTTCGCCATTGCAGCTCGGACTTTCCCGCCTCCTCACGCTCCTTGTCCTTCTCCTCCTGCAGCTTCTCGAGCTGCCGCTTGAGCTGTGGAGGTGGGGGTGGTGGGTGTGGGGTGGGGCAGGGTCTGGATTTGGGATGTCAAGGGTCGGCCAAAAAAAGGCGGCACGACGATGCCCCGAATAGAGGGCTGCAAGGTGCAACATGGCATACGTCTTTCTCACACTCGTCGCGCTCCAGCATCAGAATATTGAACTCATCTTCGGTGACCACAGGCATGGTCACCAGCACCCACGGTTTAACTGGACGGGAATGTATGGAATGAGTGCGTGACTGGCCAACACAAGCTGACCACGAGTGACATGCGGAAGGTAACAATAGCCGAACCACGTCGCGCGGAGGCGGGTTGGGTCGGGGGCCCACTCTACAAAGCACACCAAGCTTGGCGTGCTGGATGTTCGACACAGCATGAGCTGCGCTGGACATGGCCGAGGGGGTATACGTGGAAACGCACAACCCCGAAGGCCGCCAAAATCCCTTCGCCAGATGAAGGCGCAGAAAATATCACCCCGCCCTTTTGAAGTAGGCACGGAACGCAAGGTCCTGTTCGTGCATTTCAATATTCTTCGCACGCCGCATGTGGCTGTCCCCTGCTGTGTCATCTCGGGTGCGCAGGCTTGCGAGCTTCTCGCGCCGCCGCTGCCGAGACCTGTGGAAGAGGCGTGATCGCGGCGTGAGAGCCGACCCTGGGTCCTCCTGCTCTTCGCACCGCTTGCTGATGACGGGAAGGCCCGTGTCATTTGCCCCCTCCGAGCCCTCAGTAATGTCCACCGCTGACGTGGTGTTGGGGCGCCGCAGCTCTGGGTGGTGCCGCCGTGACGACTCTTCGCGCGACCGCGGCTTCTTTGCAGACACCTTCCCGTTGCCAGCGCTTATTGACACGCCTTTCCCTGGTTCCGTCTGCTCTCGTCGGCTGCGACGCATGAACACATCCTCCGGCCCCACAGGGAAGAGCAGCCGCTCTTGCACCTGCGATCTCGTCAGTGTCGGCAACGCCGCACTCCCATTCAACCGGGCGAGCTTCACACGACCACGTTGCAGGCCCCGACCGCCGTGATCGGCTGGAGCCCGAACCGGGGGGTTCGCCAGTTGTGCCAGATTGGTCATCACGGGTGCGGAAGCACCCCGACCGGTGTGGGGGTGCCTTGGAGCATGGCCTGTGGGTGGGTGTGTGGATAGGTGGGGCGTGCCTCCTGCGCGGGCCAAGCAACATGACAGGCGGTGGTTGCCTTCGATCCGGGGTTTTGAGCCGCCAGGATCGCAAATGTACAGAATCAAATTGAGTCCGAGAGAAGCAAAAACAGGCTCCTCACATGCATTGCCGGGTATTGGGGTGGGGGCGGTGGGAAGTGGGCAGGACACACGCGGGCTACCTCAGCAACCACATGTATTCGATGATACTTGCGCTCTGACAGCACACGGAGTGAGATTCCGGGACACGGCAACGCATGGCCAGGCTTCCGTTCATCGTTGTGAGGTGACGCCTGGCATGTCTGGGGGTTTCACGCCAGCTGCCTTGCAGGCTGCCAGCACATTGCGGGCCATAATCTTGTTGTACTTCAAGCCACGATAATGGGCGAACTCCCAGACTGAGATGGCGGCGGAGGCATCGGCGACACGCATGAGCACACTTGTGTAGGACAGAAGGAAAGGCACGGTCAGGTAAGTTGTGAACTGCGACTGCGATGTCATTCCAACGCCCATCTCGGCGCCTGATGCCAGAGCCACAGACTCAAACAGGCGCTTTGCCTCCTCCACAACGGCGACGACATCCGGCGACTCGACGGTGTGCCCCTCTGTGTGCAGCACGTCCAGCTGTTCCACACGCAGCCTCATCACACTCTCTGCCACGTCCGTCAGCATCCCATGCGTCGCCACGTGCTGCAGCGCCTCTTTGCCAAGAGCCTCTGCACGTGCCAGGTTGCCGCACATGATATACAGGCGGATCAGGCCTGCCAGGACTGTCTGGCATCGCGGGTCATCCTGACGCGCCAGGATGATGCCCATCGCCTGTTCAACGCTGGGGGCGTCGACAGCAGACCCCTCCCTCTTGGCAGACCTCAACAGCGCCTTGTAGAGCAAGACGCGAGAGCGGTACCCCCACTTGCACACCCGGCACACCACCGTTGTGAAGAGCAGACGCGCATCCTCGAAGCAGCCGCACGCGGTGAGGACATAATACCCATCGACCGCCGTATGGTTCATGATAAGGCTGAACGCCTCCTCGGCACGCACGGGATCCACCAGCTTCTGCGACATCACCAGCACCGCACGTTGTATCGCATTTATCGACTGTATCGATGTGGCAACCTGCGGGAAGCTCCTCCGCAGGGTCTCCATGCCTGCGAACACCTCGTCGAACTTGCTGGGCATCACCCTTTTGGCGCAGTAGGTCAGCATCATCACTCGCAGGAAGAACTCTGCCCTAGCCGCAGCCACGCTACCAGGAATGCCGACGTCGTAGTACTGTTGGATGCAGTAGCGGAAAATCGCATGACTTCCGACGTGCAGCAGCATCACCTCCAGCGCGGCCCGCACACCGGGCTGGTCGGGATAAACGCGCCCAGCCACGCTGCTGTTGGTCAGCTTCTTCCGCCTGTCATCCTCCAGAAGCTCGATGATCGCGCTGATGCCCTTCTTTTCCGCCGCGCGATGTGCCTGGCCTTTCCTACCGCGTTGCAGCCCCGACTGCTCAGACACACGCAGGATCCTGTCGCTGAGGGTCAGCAGACGCTCCTCCCGGCGCCGCACCTCCTCCGCTCCTGGCGGGTCCCTGTCGTGCCCGACGCGAGACTCGCCCACGCTGCCCCGACACGCAGGGGTGGCAAGGCCCTGCCGCACAGCGGCTGCCAGGTCCGCTTGGTCCTCCTCTGCAGCCACAGCTTGCTGCCGCAGTGGCGAGGGCTCGGAGGGCACATCCCGGCGCTTCACACGCAAGGGCTTTGCACGCGCCGCATGCCTCAGCTTTGCCGTGGGGAAGCGCAGGCCGGACGGCATGCGTCTGCGCTGCGCCGCCCCACAACACTCGAGCTTGGCGTGTCACCCAATGCCAGGCATGGCCATCAGGCCCTGCCACCCTGTATCAGAGAACAGAGAGTTGCACCGAAGAGGTGAAACAGCGGGGTGTGTTGTGTGCTGCAGCTGCCCCATTCCGATCAGCCGTGGCCAGAGGGTCGGGGTCGGATGGAAACATTTGGGGTCCCTCACCCTATTGTCGAGAAAAGGGAGGGAGAGAGAGGGGGGAGGGGCGGGGGTGTCCACGCACTGCTAAAGCCTGATGGGTCTCTTGGGTCTTGTCGTGCCGAGTGGTTTGAAACCACTGTTGTGTGGTGGGTGGGGACCGGGATCCACGCGCACCCCACCCCCCTGCCCCCTCCATTCAGGAAAGACACGTAGGGGGTCTTCGCTGGTCGTTATTGTTCGTCAGTTTTCAGCCAATTCAACAGGAAATGCACCAAAAATGCACTGACGATCACCCCGTAGCGAAGACCCCCATACAGTTCATTCGAATCACAGACGGACTCCGCCTGGTGTAGCCACCTATGGGTGTCACACCCCAGCTCAGGCAGACCTGATGACTACAGTCCCACACGGCCCCCTTGTTTCAGACTCATGGCGGAAGAGGGCCTCGGGGTTGCAAAGAAACCGCGACGGGGTGTGTATCCCGCATCCCGCATCCGAAGCGCCAACCAAAACCACCACCACCACCACCACCACAGGCTGACCCATCCCTCAGGCTTCAGGGCAGACAGAGAGGAAGGCCTAGGCACGGCAGGGCGGGGGGTGTGGGGGGTTTGCGCGCATTGCTGGCGCGCAAAAAAAAACATCAAATAAGAAATCTGTCAGCACCCAGAGGCGCTGGTTGTTTTCTGTATGGACCGAAACAGAAAGAATCACCGAACTGAACAGAAGAAGGGGAAGGTTTTTTTGGGGTGTGTCCCGCACACCGTGGAATAACGAAAGCTAGAAAGGCGGGGGTGGTAGGGGGGTGGGGGAGATCCCTCTCTCGGGTTCTCGGGGGCACACCCACCCCAATAGCGTGGAACGCACCTTCGGGGGTGGTCGTGCTGTTTGATGCGATGGCCCACTGTCACAACACTCTCACACGCGGATAAACTTATTTTTATGGAGCAAACAGAAACCCAGCACAGACAAGACAGAGGGCCCGATATACGACGCGCATATGCGAATGCACCTTCACACCCTCCCTAATTCTACACCCCCGCATAACGTTGGATTTGGGGGCTCTCTAATAACCCCCGAAACAGCAGACCCTCTCACCCGGGGGGAGGAAGGCAACTGCTGCGAACGCGGCAAAAAAACGTTGAAACCCTTCTTTTGTTCAATCGTTCGTAACCCCGAGTCGGGAAAAACCGACTAACAAAGCCCCAGGGATGGAGGACCTGCCCTGCCCCCCCCCCCCCACCCCCGCCAGGATCAGGCCTGGGGGAATAAAAGGAGCCCATGCAGACCCCGAAGGCGGAGGGTATGCAAGCAAGGGCAGGCTCGAAAGAGCGCCTCTCCCGCTCACCTGCCCCTCCAGCCTGCAGCCCGCGTGGCGTGTGTCACAGTCTCCCCCCCCACCCCGCCAGCGGGGCAGTGTTGTTGTCGGGGTTGCGTTCACCAACGCTACCCACCATCACCCCTGGCCCCGTCCTGACCTTTCTGCCCGGTGTCTGAGAATAAGAACAATTGTGTGCCTGTTGGACCAACCCAAATGGCATCGATGTGCAGGCCCAGGGCTTCCCCCCTTCCCCTCCAGCCCCCCCCCCCCCCGACTCCACACTACTCGCGGGAGACTCGGGACGCAAATAATAAAGTACAACACTCTAAGGGGGCGCCACCACCCCCCAACAATCTGCCTCATCCGGACGCACATTCCACACCAAGGAGGGGGAGCAGCGCGCTCAGCGGGACGGACAGCGGGTGGAGATCAGATGGCAACGGGCAGATCGGGACGATGGGGGCGGTGTCTGTATGCTGCTCGGCAGGGCAGGCAGACATGGTGCTGGTGTGCGTCTCAGAGATGGAGAGCGAGCGGGACGACGAGTTCTCCACATGCGAGACGAGCAGGCTGTACAGCAGGTGCCCCTTCGTCGCATCCAGGTCGGGGGTGAACCGCAGGTTGTCCACATCCCACAGGAAGGGCGACTCCACGGCGATCTGCAGCAGCGCCTCCCCCGCCTCGCTGTCCGCCAGCCTGTCGATGCTCTGCGCAGTCGCGTCATTCACATCCCCTGCGCAGGCCTTCCCGAAGGTGAAGTCCTTCAGGGTCTCCTTCAGCAGGGCATACGCATCCACAGCACCCTCTCCTTCGCACCTCTCGCCTGACGCATTCAGCAGCGAGAGGAGGTGAACCCCGCCACCTTCGATGTGGCGCAGCCGCTGCCACAGCAGGGTGCGGAGCTGGATGATATCCTCCGCTGTCACCGGCTGCAGCTCCTCCAGGAGGGCCGTGGCGTCATCAGCGTCGTGGGCCGCCCCAGCGAAGGGGCGGATACCATCGTGATTCCGCAGGAGAGACCCCAATACCGCCTGCCCCACATCGGGGGTGATGTCGAGCACCCGCAGCGCCGCGAGGGCGAAGAGGAAGTCACTCTCCTCCAGTGCATTGAGGATCGCAGCAGCCGTGTCGCCGCTCCACAGCGTCAGGAGGGACACAGCCCTTCCGCGGGATCGGATCAGAGCCTCGCTCTGCGTGGGGCAGCTGCAGGGCCGGAGGTATGGGAGGAGCTGCTGCGCGACGCCCCTCAGCTCTGCGCAGAACGCATCCCCGGGGGGGGCCCCACCCGCGCAGAAGGATGCGATGTGGAGCGCCATGAGGGGCACCACGTGGGGCATGCCCTCAAACACATACGGCAGCGACTCCACGAGAGGCAGCGGGAGCACCCCGCTGGTGAAGGCAGGCGGTGCTGACTCCGCCGCATCCAGCGGGGGCAGCGCGTCGGGCGACGGGCGGAGGAGTGACGCGGTGCTGAGGGGCTGGCTGAGCTCCGCAAGGGAGTAGAAACCGAGCTCATCGAGGAGCGCAGCCGCGGTGTCGGTGGCGTCGCTGGAGGTGGTGGGTGCTGGGGGTGGCTCCCAATACTCCTCCTCCCCGGTGGAGCCCGCCGCGAGGAGGTGGCTGAAGAGGGCCATCTCGGTGTCGGCGCACTTCGGGGGGACCACGACAGCCTTCTGCGCGAGGCAGCCCTGCATCTCCTCGTTTGCCGCCTCGGAGGCAATCACCGCATCCCACAGGCCCTCGTTGGTTGCGAGGCGGTTGTAGAGCCGGAGCCTCTCCCCCCAGCTCACGTCGTCGTCGGAGGCGCGCGTGTCATCCCCGACCCCCCCCTTCACAGGGATGATAACCCGCACCTTCCGCTTCCCCTTCGGGGCGGCGTGGGCTGCAGAGCGGCGCACCACACGCCGCACCCCAAACTCCCGTTTCCCCAGGGGGCGTGCGATGGGGTTGAGGTGCTCCCCCAGAGCCTCCGTTGCCTCCAGGGCATCGACAGGCCTATCCGCCGCAAGCCAGTTCTGCACAGCCACACAGCTGTCAGGCCTTTGGGAGATCCCCGGGGGGGGTGCAGGTGGGAGTGTCTCGGGAACCATTCCCTCGAGGGCATCGAGGGAGATGTCGGCATCCCAGTCGATAGGCTGCCGTGCGGTCTGCTGTGTGGAGGCCGCAACCGCCGCGTCGGCTGCATCGGAGGCTGTGGCGGCAGGCGCGGGGGGAGGGGTGACAACCGCCTCCGGCCTAATCTGGTAGATCCCCCCGGGGCTGTACAGCAGGGCAGGCCCGGAATACCCCTGTGTCACCTGCGCTGCCCCGGTGAGGTTCGCCGGGGCGGGGGTCTGGCCCCACGCCTCGCTCAGCAGGTCGCACACCGCGACGTGCCCCTCCCCGAGAAGCACGACGTGGCTGGGGGAAACCGCCGCAATCTGAAGCGGCCCGCGTGAAAGGGGGAACCCCCCTGTGGAGGCAACCACCGGGTAGACCGTGCCCCCCTGGGTGGCCCCCGCTCCCACAATGGTGATCTTCGCAGTCACAGCGTCGAACAGAAGCAGCTCCAGGGTGTGGTGGTTGAGGGCATACGAGGTGTACTCCAGGCAGGGCCCTGGCGGGGGCGCCCCCGCCACCGGGGAGTCTCTGCAGCGGAGGTTGAGGGAGAAGCACGGGGGAGCCACGGGCTGCGAAGCGGCGGGGCCCGCTGGGGGAATCGGGAGGAGGAGCACTTGGTTTTCGGGGCACACCACCCAGGCCCCGCCCAGCGGGGCGGCGAAGACGGCGGATGGGGGGGTCTGGTGGGGCACGGTGAGCATCATCTGGCCCGTCGCTGCTTTGGAGGCGGTGCTGTCGATCAGTGTGGAGGAGAGGCGGGTGTCCTGCGAGAGAGGTGCGATGCGCACCGTGCAGCCGGACGAGGTGTGCTCGATGTAGACGAGGGAGTCGCCGCTCTCCGCAGAGCTGCAGAGGCAGGCGGATATGATGTGCCCTGTGGTGGCGAGCTTCATGGAGGAGGCGGGGCTCCACTTGCCGCAGCGGTAGTCCCACATCCTGACAGCGCCGTTGTGCCAGATGACGACGAGGTTGAGGGGCGAGTGTGGCTCCTTCCGGTGGAAGATGCAGTCCGTCACGGGCATGTTGTTATCGCTGACAATGAGGACATCGTGCGGCCCCCGCCTATTGCTCCGGGAGGATCCCCTTGCCAACACCTCGGATCGCATGCGGTCGTCATGCGAAGCCCGTTGTTTCGCCTCGTCGCTCGTGCTGTGGTCGAACACAGTCACGCATCTGCCCTCGTGGAGGATGAGGGCGATGTGCCCGTCTCCCACTATCACGCGGTCCACCCCGAGCTTGCCAACCTTTTGGAACACCTCCAGGCGCCGCAGCGACTGCGGGAGGTAGGATGTTATGCTCATTGTGCAGGCAGGCCAAACCGCCTGAAGAGACGCCTCCCCAGGAGAGGGGGTGGGGGGAGGCCTGTGGGGAGGGGTGGGGGGGTGGTGTGAGGGGGGGGGGGGTTTTTGATCGTCGAGAGTGGAATGTCGAGAGTGAAATGGAAAAGCAAAGTCACCCTGGCACCTTCTCGCAACGTTAGTCCTTTTTTTGTAGTCAACTACACCAGATACGCTGTGCAAGGCAGATCAATGCACAATGGGGTTGTGGGCTGTGGGGATGAAGCCAAATATGCAGTGCTGCATCAATGCCGTGGAGGGGGGGCGAGAAAATCGTGCCGAGCGGAGGGGATGGGATGGGAGGAGGGGAGCGGCCATTACCCAGCAGAGCCTAACGCGTTTCGTTCACACATACAGGCATACGCACGAGGAGCCTCCTCGATAAAATGAAGGGCATGTGCGGGTGGGTGGGTGGGTGGGTGGGGGGAGTGACTTAGTATCTTGAGGGGTAGGGGGGATGGGGTGTGGACTTCCGATGATGGACACAGTGGCTGCTGGGGCCAGAGGCATTTCAACCAAAAAAAATCCCCCCCCCCCCCCCCTACCCCCAACCCCCTTCATCCCCCCATCGTCCCGATGCTCACTGTTAGTCGCGCGAAGGGCCAAAGACAGCCCTGGGGGGGGATACCGCGTATCATCACTTATCGGCTCCTGCGCATGGCTGCTGCACATGGTGTAGGAACCTCCTTCCGAAGCCTTGCCATCTTGACATTGCTTCTATGGGACATATACCTTGACTTGCTGTTGAGCCGTGTGATGACACCTCTCACTCCCACTGGTGCGGGAGGTGCAGTTTGAGGGCTGTTTGGCGCTGCAGAGTCGCCGGCATGCAGCATTGCAACGCCAGGCTCGGAGACTGCCTTCAAATGGTGCCTGTCGCGTCAGACGATGTGCGATTCAGACTTTCCTGCCGTGTCGGGTGAAGACCCGGCACCCTGTGGGCTCAGTCGGCAGGGCTGCACGGAGGGATGTCGCAAGAGGCGTGATTCCCCATAGCGACGAGGGGTTCGGCTGTTGTGTCTGCTTCCTGGCCTGTGGCATTCCCAAGCTCGAAGCCCTGGGCATGCATCGCACGAGAACCTGTGTCAAGTGGGAGGAAGAGTGTGTCGGAGGCGGGTTGGATGGCCACGCGAAATCAGGGAACCCCACACACCCGCCCTCCCCACAACGAAGGGTCCCGGCTGTGCGGAGGATGGATGTCGTCCAGCTCTGGTGGCGTTAGATGGCAACAACAGGCTCCGACGAACATGCTGTGTGCAGGTCATACCACTTGGCCACCATGGCTGTCGCCGTCACTCGTCGTCAAAGAAAGCGTGCGACAGTGCCTTCCTGCAGGTGATGCGGTCTTCAGGGTCGTAGCGCAGCATGTCTGAGATGATGTCGTGGAACGACTCGCCACGCGGGGGCAGGGTGCCGCCTGCATGCATAACTTCGCACTGCCGATCCAAGGGCGGCAGGTCCTTCACGAACTTGATGTTGTCCTTCGTCTCGTCGGCCGGGGGCCAGTCGACGTTGCCGTTCTTGTCGAAGTAGTGCGGTTCGTTCCGCTTCTTCACAGACGTAGCCGCGTTGGCCACCATCGCCTTGGGGAAGCGACCAATCACGTACTCCATCATGGCCAGGTGTTCGCGCGTCTCATGTGTTTGGAACATGCACTCACCTGCCGCGAGCTCCACCAACATCGTGCCAATAGCCCAGACATCTGCAGGTGTGGACCACCCCAGGTAGAGAACCGCCTCCGGTGCCCTGTAGTGGCGTGTGCCGATGGTCTGCCGTTTCCGCGCAGACTTGTTGTTCGTGTCAAAAGCTGACCCGAAGTCAATCACAACAATATCAGACGATACGGGCAGCGTGAGGCCGCTCGCTGCTTTCTCAGTTTCCATTTTTTTAAAAAGCACATTTTCGGGCTTCAGGTCTGTGTGAACCACACCCTTGCCGTGCACGTAAGCCATGCACTTCAGCATCTGCTCGGCAATAGACTTCACCATCTTCGGCGGGTATCCTTTGTAGTCGTTGGTGGACAGCAACTGGAACAGCGATGGCCCGTAGCAGGGCGTGACGATGCACGTATGCCGCGCCTCACAGCCCTCCTTGGCCTCGAGGAAGCTGTGCAGGATGCGCAGGAAGCAGTGCTGCTGGAAACAGTCACCCTCGTCGAGACGCTTCAGCACGCCCAGCTCCTCCTCTGCCGTGTGCATGTAGCACTCCTCTGCGCGCACAATCTTGACGGCAAAGCGGTCTGCCGCATTGACCTCGACATCAGCACGCTTGCAGAGCATCACGCGCGAGAAGGAGCCTTCGCCAAGCTTCCTCTCCACGAGGTACTTACCGTCGAACAGCGTCGCCCCCTCGCCACCGGAGTACTGTGTCTTCTCTTGCCGCCGCTTCCGCCGTGCGTCTGAGCTTTCGGAGTCTGACGACGACGACGAGCTGGAGGTCTCGCGAGTGGGGCGGTGCGACCTGTTCTTCCTCTCCTCGCGGTTGCGGCTGCGGTGGTCGCCCCGACGGTGGTCGTTGTGTTTGTGTCTTCGCTCCGAATCGTGCCTGTTGTCCTCGGTGCTCCGGTGCCTCCGGCTCTTCGGGACGGGCGCCTCACGGGCGGACGGCCCTTCTACCACACCGCCCCGCGGCCTGTCGCCTTTCGCGATATTCGCACCCTTCTGCTCGACTGCATCCTTGGCGCTCTTGGGGCCCTTTGCATCACGGCCGCCCCTGCCTTCCCGGTCGGCCCTGCCGTCACGCCCACCCCTGCCGCGCTGGGCCTGACGATCGGCATCACGATCACGGTCGCGGTCGCGGTCGTGATCGCGGTCGCGCTCCCCCCTGGTGACATTGGGACGTGCACGGCTGTCACGATCCCTCCTGTCACGGCCATCCCCACGGCCCTCCCTACTGTCCCTGCTGCTGAAGCTGTCGCGGCGGCCCCTGCGGTCTCTAGACCTGCCTTCCCTGTTGTAGAAGCTGTCTCTGCGCCCTCCGCCATCCCGGCCATCCCGACCAGCCCGGGTGTCCCGTGTGTCTCTGGCCTCCCGGCCGTCTCTGCTGTCCCTGCGATCTCTGGCAAGCCCGCCCCTGGAGCCTCGAGACTCGGCGTGCCGGCCCCGGTTGCCATCGCGGTTGTCTCGCCGCCTGTCCCAGTCGCGGTCCTCCCGAAAACGGTCGTGGTCGCGGTCGTCGCCACCCCCCCTCCCGCTATCCCTGTGACGCCCGTTGGAGTCTTGCGGTGTCCGCTGCCGTCTGCGATCCTGATCACGGTCGCGGTCTCGGCGGACGGGGCTGTCCCCGCGTCTTCTACCGTGCCGTCCCATGGCGCTGACTACCGGCACATTTGCAACAAGAACAAGATGATTGCGGTGCCCTGCAGGGTGGTGGAAGCATCAAGCCGCTGTGTGTGATGTGCTAGCAACCCTTGCTGAGCTTCCGACGCATGCTCTTTTTTGTGTGAACCCCAGACCTTGCCTCTGGGCACGAGCAGGAAACAAACGGAAGAGCAGCGGGCAAAATACGACGAACACACATCGCCCGAGGGCAGGGGGGGTTGGGGGCCAGGGGCAGCTCCTCGCATTCCATGTCGTTCGTAATGGAGCATGTTGCCTCCCACAGCAAACACATCACCCATGCGGCACCACACTCGGGACAGGTGGTGCATCCCTCCCATCTCTCCTATGTGGGGTCGAATTCGTGCACACATGCGTCTACACCAACTCCCCACAACCCAGCGCTTTTCATGGGACTCATTCTGTTCTGTCAGGTGCTGAGGGGTGCATCACCTCTGCTACAACACCAGATCAAACAGGGCACTACCTGGGGCTATCTTCTTTTTGGTGTCGACAACGATACTTGTGTTTTGACCAAAAAGGAATCCAAGAACATGCGGGGGGGGGGGGATAAAGAGAGCGGGGGAAAAAATACTTCAGCCACCCCCCGCACATTTCACGGCAGAACCCAACGCGGGGCTGGGGAGGACGGAGAGCGACGAGGAAGGGGGGTGTATCTGTGTTTGGCGGGGTGGGGGGGAGAGAGGGGGGGGGGGTGTGGGTGAGAGAACGAGAGAGACGGATCAACCAGTTAGGCTAACACAGCGAGAGGGAGAGCGAGCTATCGAGGGGCTGCCCTTCCGCAACCCCCCCCCCTTCCGCTCCCTCCCTCCCCCTCGCCTCGCTGTCTCCTCTCTCCCCTTCACACACACACACCCCGCGTTCTCCCACTTCTCTCCCCTTCACACTCACACCGGTATGACGAGAACACACATAACTAAACCCCACCCGCCTGCCCAACTCACACACGCCCTGGGGGGGGAGGAGGGAGAGGGGGAGGGAGACCGGGGAGGACGGACAATCTCTCTGGCAGGTTTTTTCTTTTTGCGGAACCATAAAAATACCTGATACGGTCGCTTCTTCGTTGACACAACATGTTACAGCACAACCCGCAGTCCGAACCAACCACGTGGGATACGCTACTTGAGAATACCAGCCGGGGGGGGGGAGCGGGTCAGCTAGAGGGGAAAACGGGGGTCTGGTGTGTATCGGCGCATGCATTTTCCTCGCCAAGAAGGAAATGGGAGGACGAAGGGGAGGGGGGGAGGGAGGGGGGGGGGGGGTTAAAGGGCGGGAGGGAGAAGAGGCGGGTGTGTGATGAGAGAGGGGGGGGGGCATTTGTTAGCACCCCACTCCGACACACCCACCCCCCCCTCCCCACAGAACCCAATAGACGTCCCCCCCCCCCCCCTCCTCCTCCTCCTCCCCCGCACTCCCTCCTTTTTCGAGGAAGAATGCGCTGCCATCGGGGAAGGACCTGTCTGCCACTCGTGTGTTATCTTTGTGTGCCGGGGAGCTCCGTGCAAGGGGGGGGGGGGCACCGGCACAACACACGTTGGGTTGGTTCTACCTCGCACACAACACACAGCCCGCACGGGGGGGGGGGGGGGGGGGAGGAAGGGGGGGGGGGGGAAACCCCCCTCGCACTGCTTCGCCCGCCCCCCCTACCCTTCCCGATAGAATCAATTTTCGGAACGGAACGCAAAAAAATAAAAGGCCAGATGCCCACAGAAGAAGATATTTCGTTTGAATTCTTGACGTGTTGCAGCAAGCGGCGGATGCTAAACAACGCGTGTCACTATTTTTTGAGATGATGCCACAATCGGTTGATAGATAGGGGGGGGGGGGGGTTTAGTTGAAAGTTGGTTGTGAAAGTGGCCCACAAGAGGGCCACGGCCACACACTGCCCCAGGCACACAGCAGCTCTGCCACGACGCAGGTGGGGTGGCGCGGGGGCCGGACACCAACAGCACACAGCCTCTCCTAGATCAGTTTGCTGTTCAGCTCCTCGCGTGTCTGGGTGCCCAGGAGGTAGGCACAGATACCAGCGAGCAGGAGGGACGCATAGACGGCCTTCGTCAGGTTGTCGATCATCGTCTCATCGGTGCGGATGTGCTGTGCATTCGTGTGGGGTGGGTGGATGCAGAGGGCTTAAAGAGCAGCGCATGCCTCCTTTATATTTTAGAGTTGTGAACAACGCAGATCATGCAGGACACAGGCGTGTGGGGTGTTCTCGCGATCGACGAAGAATGTGCTGGTTCCTCTCCAAAATCTCTGCAAAAGAATGGGGAGTACTGAATCACAGCCTCTCATAGAGGTGACCCCCTCCCTTCGTTCGTTATAAGAATGTGGGTGGGGTGATGACATACAATCAGGTGGTGGGCACAGTCCATCGACGGGTCGGGGTGGTCGTGGCAGTGGTGGTCGTACGCATCCCACGACTTCTGGAGGTCCTCCTCGAGGATAGACACCTTCCAGTAGCACCCCCCAGCAGCCAGCAGCAGCAGGGTCATGAAGAACGCAATCTTGTAGTGCATCCAACCGCCAGGGTTCTTGTAGGCCTCCCGGAGGCGTTCGCTGTCTGACAGGCTGCCAGTCAGAGGCTTCTTCTCCTGCGCAGCGGCTGCCGCAGCGGTGCGTCTCGCAACAGGTGCCATTGTGTATGTGTCGTTCGAACCCCTGAGTGGCGTGCATTATTATGTGAGGGTGTGCCATCATAGCTGCTTGGCGAAATTTGATTCCGGGTTCGATTCTGCAAAAAAACCGCAGCAGAGGGGTTATGGGTGTGCTGGGGTGGGATGGGATGGGGGGGGGGGGGGGGGGGGGAGGGGGTACACCATTTCTTCTCGAGGATCCACCCCCTCTTCGTACATGCATACACTCGCCAGCAATCAGTTTTGCCGGGATTTTCTACTTCTAACCCCCCGCTCATGCCCTCGCCACACCGCCCTTCGCGCGCCCCCTCCTCCGGCGGCGCTTCGCAGGCGGCGCTGCTGCTGCTGCTGCTGCTGTATGGACACCTTCTGTTCCTCGGCCCGTCTTCCGACTCCCGGCACCACTCTGCCGCAGGGCGGGCTGCGCACACTCAGTAGCAAGGCCAGGCTCAAGCGGGGCGTCTGTGGCAACGGAGTGCCCATCACTTGGAGGCTTCAGCCCCTGGAGAGGGTCGCCTGCGAGGTCGCAGGGGAGGGTGTGTGGCATCGTGGTGATGGCCGTGGTGCTGCTGACGATCAGCACAGGCAGGGTCTGGCAGGGGTTGGCCTTGGTGGGCCCGCACAGGACAGGGTCAGCGCCTCGGATCTGAAACCGGTGGCCAACAAAAGCTGCCGGTGTGTCGCCGTTGCGCCACACCAGCCAGACAGGGCGTCCCGACTCGCGCATCCCGACGACGGCGCGTGGGTAGATGCAGCGGGGGCCGTGCCAGTCGATCACCTCCCCTCGCGACTCCAGCGCCTCGCGCGCCTCCCTGCTGGCCTGTGTCCCCAGCAGGTCCATGCCGTGCGACACCACTTCGATCCCCTCGGCACGAGGCTCCAGTGGCGGCTCCGGCTGCGATGCGACAGCATCGCCCCTCTCCGGCACGTCGACATCAGCGAGCCACTCCTCGATCTGGCTGCAGGTGGGCGTGCTGTCTGCAGCGTCGGGGCCCTGGCTTGCGCGGATGGTGTCGGCGTCGAGTATTGGTGGTCTTGGTGTATCCATGGTAGTGTGGGGAGAGGGGTGGCGGGCCCGCCTCGTGGTGCGGCCTCGTATCACATATTCCGCCCCAACTCACGACAAGTTGGAAGAGGAGCACTGCGGGTGGTGGTGGTGGGTGGGTGTGTCTCGGAAATCAGGCACCCGCTTGCGTGTGGGTGTACTTTGCAGTGTGGGAGGTGGGCAGGGCAGGGGGGCGGCCTCCTGTTTGCTTGGTCCAACGCACCATCCCCGCCGTGGACTGACCCCGAGGGGCTAGCAGGACAACAAACAACAGGAACAATGCGGCGGTGCCGACCAGGAGGGGCGTGAGGCAGACTTCAAATGCGGTTACCTGCAGGAAGACTGCCAGTCACAACAGGCCGTGCGGCACACATCGCAGCAACAGTCAGGTACCCTAAGGCATGGGTGGGCACCTTTGTGTTTCACATCTTTGAGGATTCCCCACCGTTATGGTGGGCGGGATTCATAGTCAAAACAAGTGTGGACGAACTGGTGTGGATAAATACGACAATAATACAGCGGGATTCAAGCGCTTTATCGAAAAAGCTACCCACACGGCTGCGCTCAGTAGTAGTAGGTGTACGGGTAGGTCGACAGCGGCGCCAGGCGTGCGCGCCTCACAGAGGCAGACACGGCAGCGTCAGCAGCAACACGCGCAGCCGTTGCGTTCGCGTTAGCGATCGCCACATCCGTCGAGGTCACGCTCGGCACGTACCCGTACGCCCGGGGCGACAGAGGTGCCGCGTAGGGGTACGAGTACCCCAGACCGAGGCCCAGGGAGCTGGTGTACGGCGAGGTGTAGTAGTACGACATAGTTGACGGTGTGGTGTGGTGTGGAGGTGTACGAAGGACTGCAGGAGGAGTGCTGTGTCACAGGGGTGCAGAGGGCAAGGGTGGGGTGTGCATGTGGCTGAAAGGGTGTGGGTGAGCGGGGGCAGGGGTGGGGCGGCATTCTGTTTGCTTGGTCCAACGCACCATCCCCGCCGTGGACTGACCCCGAGGGGCTAGCAGGACAACAAATAACAGGAACAATGCGGCGGTGCCAACCAGGTGGGGCGTGAGGCAGACTTCAAATGCGGTTACCTGCAGGAAGACTGCCAGCCACAACAGGCCGTGCGGCACACATCGCAGCAACAGTCAGGCACCCCAAGGCATGGGTGGGCACCTTTGTGTTTCACATCTTTGAGGATTCCCCACCGTTATGGTGGGCGGGATTCATAGTCAAAACAAGTGTGGACGAACTGGTGTGGAGAAATACGACAATAATACAGCGGGATTCAAGCGCTTTATCGAAAAAGCTACCCACACGGCTGCGCTCAGTAGTAGTAGGTGTACAGGTAGGTCGACAGCGGCGCCAGGCGTGCGCGCCTCACAGAGGCAGACACGGCAGCGTCAGCAGCAACACGCGCAGCCGTTGCGTTCGCGTTAGCAATCGCCACATCCGTCGCGGTCACGCTCGGCACGTACACCCGGGGCGACAGAGGTGCCGCGTAGGGGTACGCAGAGTACCCCAGACCCAGGCCCAGGGAGCTGGTGTACGGCGAGGTGTAGTAGTACGACATAGTTGACGGTGTGGTGTGGTGTGGAGGTGTGTAGGCACTGCAGGGTGTGGTGTGGCAGTGGGCAGCGGGCACACCATCCAAAAATGCCACACACCCGACAAGAGCAAGAAGCCGGGCGCGTGGGGTTCGCATGCAGTATTGCGCACAACCGGATTTCCCACGGATGGGAGGCAGGCAGGCGTTGCACTGCTCCCAACCACAGCACTGCACGCTCGAAGCAATTGTTGGGGTGTGGAGAACGTGGCAACGGCTCGGAGTTGTGTCGGGGGGGGGGGGGGGAATTCCACAAACTGCGCGATCGTATGCAGGTCATACGCTGCGCCCGACGGGCACAGAGGGTAAGGCAAGAGTGCACACAAGGCAGTGCCTTGTGCGGAAGGGGGCAGGTGCGGCGGCCGCTGCAGCGGCGAGACGGAAAAGGGTGGCTGGGAGATCAGACGGCGACAACCGTCATAACATAGAAGGGTCACAGCTCGATGGAGTCCACATCGGCGATATACTTGTTGAACGATGCCTGCCACTTCTGCGCATCTGTGTCCCACTTCGTCTCCTCCTCCTGTGCGGGGCGAGGGCGGGGGGGTGGCAGGCAACGCCAACACCAGAGCAACCCCAAACCACCACCCATCCCCTCCACACCCACCAATCAACCGCAGGCGGATAGACACCAAACACACCTTGGATTCAAACATCGCCCGCTGCTTCTTGCCGGAGGTCAGCGCTGTCGGCGTCTCAATATCCTCTGCATCCCTGGTCCGCTTCGCACTCCGCGGCGTGGCTGGCGTGCCAGCAGGGGTGCGCTGCCCCCTTGCAGGCGTGCCTGCTGTCCTGGCAGGGGACGCTGCCTGCTTGGGTGTGCGGCTGGGGCTCTTCGTCGGTGTCTTCCCACCCTTTGGTGGCGTCTTCACAGGCGCAGTCTGCGCGGTGCCACGGCGGGGCGTCTTCTGATCGCCTCTGGGCGACGCAGTCCTTTCCGGTGTCTTCGCCCCTGTGGGTCGGGTGCTCCTGGCAGCTGCAGCTGCTTTCGGCGGGGGTGGGGGCACGCTGCCCCGGCGCAGGGCAGAAGCGGCAGCAAGCCGTTCCTTGCGGGATGATGCCGCCATCGTTGCGAGCGCCTGTGCTCCATCGAGCCTATTGGGCGAGGTGGCGCTGCTGGCGCCGCCGTGCAACATCGTGCGCGGTCCAGAGCAGACCCCCCTGTGGGCGATGCCGTGTGTAAGCCCTCGTGGGCAGGGAGGGCTGTGCCGTGGCGTGTGAGGTTGTGCGCACGAGAGTGACCCGTGACAATGCGCTGACACAAAACAGTCACAACAGGGCAAGTCTCTTTTTTTGTACCGTGCCAAGAGGCATTTTTATCGCTGATGAAAACGGGGGGTGGTGGAGAGGGGACGGCGCCTTCTGAGATTTTTGTCGGAAGAGACAACGAAGAAGTAGAGAGAGAGAGAGAGCGCAGGGTGCCCTTTAAAGGCAGGCCTTTCCCGCTCAATGTCGGGGTTGATTTGCTCTCTTGGGGTAGCTTATCGGTGTAGATCACGAGACGGTCAGGGATACACAGTGCAATCGCCCTTTCAATGCGTCGCTATGTTATGACACTGGCACAGTTTGAACTCTGGCGCAGCACCCGCGTCCCCTGAGCCATCACAATGCGACGAATCATGCGTTTGCATTTGTCTCCAACCGCTTTGTCTCTCGTTTCTTGTTGCGGGAAAACTGCTAAGAAATGTTGACCCAATGCCTCAGTTTTCTTTTTGCACCGACAACCACAGCCCGCCAGTGGCGACAACCAGGCAGGTAACGTACAGTATCGCCAGAAGGCGTTGTCACTCCAATGGTCGAGACCGACCTTCCTTGAACCCATTATCCGCCCGATAGTCTTTAGTAGCCCGATAGTCTTTGCTCGAAAGAGTGGAGGAAAGAGTGAGTGCCCTATAAAAATATGGGCTGCACTTGCCGACCGGGAGCAGTGCATCCCGGTCCCCAAGAAGGGGTTCACTGCTGGTGGGCTCCCCTTGTTTCCACAGCAGGCGCTCGGGAAATGGGCGGAGGGGGGGGATGGACGGGGTGCGCGGATGCGCTGTTTTATTTCCGTAAAAAACTGCCAAAGCGAAAAAGGCACAACGTCGTTCATCAGCCCCTCTCGGCCTGAAGTTTTTTTTGGCTTTGCCTTGACGACCGTATTGACGCTTCCACGCACAACCCCCCCCCCCCCTGAAATGATAACACGGCACAGACAGGGTTGTGGATGCAGCTTGGTTGCTTGTCTGGCGGTGACCAACTCTGCTCACAAAAAATATGTGCCAACCAGCAGCACAACAGTCGCCTGGGAGCACCAAATTCTTCTCAGCGGTGGCGAGTGGCACGTGACTTCTGCCCGGTGCCCTGAATGTCAACGCTGAGAGATCAGGTCAAGCTCGGGTAAACGGTGAGAGCAACCATGACTCTCCTGTCCCCACCCCCACACCTCCCAGGGATGATTCCCAAGAGCATTCATTTGTTTGGATTCACCCTGCTGGAAAGCAGGTGTAGCGTGCAGTTTGCAGGAAATACAGTTGAGATCAGAGAGAACCCAGAGCCACACTCGCTCTCTCTGCGGCAACCATGCACGGGATTGCCACGGAGAAAGCTTGCTTGCCACACACCCTCCCCCCCCCGAGGCGATGAGGAAATTCGTTCAACTGCTCCCGTACGATTGGGGCAAAACAATAACGTACCCTTCTCATTGCACTTCGGGGGTGGGAACAGTGTGGCCCAGCTGAGGGGCTTCGCTTCCATGGGCGACCTGCATCCCACTTTGCACACACGACATAACTTAGAGGCACGATGCTGTTTGAGACCTGCATGCACCCAGCTCATGGATTGATCCAGGTCCATGCCCCGCTTGCCGCGTCCAGGCAAATTCGCCCATCGACCCACCCCCGTTATTGCCCGAAGTGTTGTGAAAAAATATCGGCCAAATCATCCCCCAGCTCTCTGACTGGCGACAAACGGGTCATGGTGTAATGGGAAACCGGAGTTGACAAGACGAAGTTCATTTCGCAGAGAGAGAGAGAGAGAGATATATAGATAGAGAGGGTCCGCGCAAACCGGGGGAAGAGGGGGGGTGGGGTCGGTATACGGCATCCTCTGATAAGGCTGGGCCTGGCCAGCCGAACTGTCAGCTCCCCTACCCCGCCCCCTTCCCCAACCCAACCCAGACCGACGCAGTGCTTTCTGATCGAATTTGTCGTGTGCGTAATAAAATAAACAGCCGCAGACACATCCGTGATCCCAACCCCCACCCCCCCACCCCCATTCGTTTCCCATCCCATATTTTCTTTCAGGCGACACCCCAGGAATGGGGGCCCCCGTATTTTTTTCCTTTTCCTTTGAATGTTTTGACTTGGGCTCGGTTTTTTTTTTGTTGGGCCCTTGAGCCGGGCCGTTGTTCTGACGTCACACTCCCAAGGCCTCCCCTAAATATTGTGTATGCATCCCCCACCCGCTCTCCTCAGGCAATGACACAGCACCCTCCATCGTTGTCATTCGACCCCTTTGTTGATTGGCTCCCCCCGCTCCCGGGCACGGCGGAGGCAACAACCACACCTTCTCCGGAGGGGCAGAGCCGGACGGACTGAGAGTTCTCGTCACTGATCTTCAGAATCGGGGGCTCCTCGCCATTGGCAAGGCTGACCGGTGGCCTGGAGCCGTCATTGGGCGATGCTCCGGGTTCCACAAAGCTGGACCTAAGGAAGGAGGGCCTGATATTGAGCTTGCTCGTCGGCGGCATCGGCCTTGGCGCGGGGAGCTTTTTGGCAGCCCCCTTCTTCCCCGGCTGGGGAGGGAACGGAGAAGCAGAAGAGGAGGGTACGATATGCAGCGCGTCGCCGCCGCCGCCTCCGCCTCCGCCCCCACCACCACCACCCCAGGGAAAACCCACTGAGAAGACCTAGGCCCTCCTCCTCCCACGGGAGAGAGGAGGTGAGGGGCCTGCAGGGGCTGTCTGTACGCCTTGTCCTGAGGGTGGGGTGTCTACTGGATGGAGCAGCACGCACCGCTGCTCGGCTCTTCCTTCTGCGTGACGGTCTCAAGAGATGGCCTTCCTTTGGAGGATGTGCCCACCGAGATGGCGCTCGTGCGGTGGTCTTCGGAGGAGGGGGTAGCGACAGACACAGAGCTGGGTGCCGCGACAATGCCCCCTTTTGCGTTGTCTGGCTTCTTTACGAAACTGGATTTCAGAAAACTTGGATTCACATCCAGGCGAGTCGGGGGCATGCACAGTCACGTCGTTGCGGAATTGGAGGGGCGGGGGGGTGGGATAGTTGTGTAGGTGTAGGAGTGTCGGGAGGTGTGATAGGTAACAGCAGCTGCGCACGCCCCAGACACCCACCACTCCAGTAGAATTCCCTGCCTAAATGGGGGCCAGGGGGGGGGGGGGGTGCGTGTGCGTGTGTGCTGCGATCGAGAGGGGGGGGTGTGGTGGGTGGAGGAGAGCTGAAAATCCTAATCGGGAGAGGAGGTCGGAGGGGAGGAGAAGGAGGAGGAGACAATCCCGCCCGGCATCTGTGTTGTGAGCACACAGCAACGCAATACAAATGCGGGGCGAGTGGTATACAACTTTTTGCAAAGTGGCTTGGTGTTGGGGCGGAACGGCGAAGGGAGGCTGGGGGGTGGGGGGGTGGGTGGGTAGGGGGATACGGGTAATTTCAAACATGTCATCTGTTGTAACATCGAGCGCCTGCCTGCTGAGATCAGCCACGGATGAATGGGATTCCGCAGTGGGAAGATACGGCACACAGCTCCGAGGGAACGACAAGCACACAAAGCGCACTAACAAAAGTGCGATCGCACCGGCACCGCACCCTCCTACCCAACCCCTCTATATATTCTAGACAATATCATCAACAACTACACTCAACACTAAACACTAAACAAGGCAATCCATATGAGAGAGAATGACGCACACAGTAATTATTGTAACGGCGGGAGGGCAAGAAACGCCTGTCTCTTCTGTGAAGGCACGGCTGAGGTGCCCCGCGTCACCTCACCCCCCCCCCCCACCCCCTGCATTACACCACCTGGACAAACCCACCTGGGGAGGGGGCAACACCGAAGGTCTTCGGGGCGATCATCAGAGTGTACATGTCGGAGAAGACCTTGCGCTTGATAGACCTCCCGACGTCATCCGAGTGGACAGACATGTTCGGCATGAAGTTCGCCTCGATAAGGATCGGGCGCATGCGGTAGTCCACAATGTAATCGAGCCCGAAGAAGTGGTACCGCGACGCATCCTCATTCTTATTCAGGTCCTTCTGGTAGATTGTGAACAGACGCTCGACCGAGGCGGACAGCATCGGGAACACATTGCTGTAGAAGGGGAGTTTGCTGAAGGGATACCTCACACATCCACTGTGCTCGATGTGGGCTTCAGACTCTATATCACCCCCCTCTTCATCCCCTTCGGAGTAGATCGTCTTGTGGATGATGGCAAGGGCCTCGCGGTGAAGCCACACGGACCCATCCCCCATCAGCAACACATAGCACCTGAGGGTCCACTTCCGCGAGTCTATCAGACACGACCTCACGCCACGCTGCAGGATCCAATTCCGGTGGCGCTCCTGCGCCCTCCACTGGATGAGGAGGACTTCGAGCTCCCCGCAGATGACATCCTTCCCGCCCGACGAGGCTGCCCTCTTGAGAAACCACACGGGGCAGAGGTGTTCGTTGCCAGGCAGCAAGGCGATGTCCTCCGTGGGGGCATCTTCGATGCAGCCGTAAGTCTCGGGCATCATGTTCTTCATAAAGTATTTGCACTTCACGTGGAGATGCTTCTTGTTGTCAATCGCGCACGTCTCGGAGACAGGGAGCAGCTGCAGCCCGGCATCCTCCGGTGCCGGCAGGTGGGGGCGGGTGCACTTGCTCCACATCGTGAAGGCGACATCGGGTGTTGTGGCGTCTGGGGCGCATTCCCACCCCTTCTCTTCGAGCACTTCTTCCAAGATCTTGCTCCTGTTGACCAGATAGTAAGGCATGGTTGCGAGGGGCTCGAAGCAGGCTCGCGGAATACCCCGCTGCCGTGCGACCTCTGCGGGGGTGGTGGTGGTGGTGGCAGAGAGAGACCCAGGCTCGGTCAGAAATACGTTGTGCCCAACCACAAGGGTTGTTTCGGAGAATGGTGGCGGGGTCTTTCCCCACCCCCACACACGCATGCCGGACGGACGCTGGATAGCCTGCTCGACAGGCTAGCTCGGACCTGTGGCCGACGGGCCGGGGTCGGACCTCGTTCGGTTCAAACCCAACTAATGTTTCGGAGAATGGTGGCGGGGTCAGGTCTGCGTCACCTCATGCTGGGGGGGGGCGCCATCGAAGCGCTATGGAATATTTCTTTTGCGTGCGGGAGGGGGGGGAGGGGGCGCCTGCAATCCGCAAGAGTTGAGAAGACCATCCCCCCACCCTCCCACCCCCAGGCCATGTTTTTTTCTGGCCATATCAAAGACAGGTGCACAACAAGCTTCTCCCGTTAGACCCTCTTGGGTGACGAGCTGCTCAAACCCCCCATCCTCACCCCACTTCCTGCGGCTGTATCCGCCTGAAGAAGAAAAGAACAGAATAAAGATCAAGAAGGTCCTTCGATCGGTGCAACCATGCAATATCCCGGTACCCAAAAATTGGAACCGAGGGCGTTCGAAACTTGCCGGCTGCATCGTGCATGCCACCGGAACATTTTTTTTTTTGGGGGGGGGGGGGAAGGCCCTTCGCTAGGTGCCAACACTGCGTGTCAAACTGTGTCACTTTTTACAGCCCACCCCAGGGCCACCTTGTGAGGCGGTTTGCCAAGTTATCCCTGCCCCGCATTTAGCGAAGGCCCCCTGTTTCCCCCGCATTTTTATTCGTTCTGTTCTTTCTGTTCTGACGAAAGGGGGTGGGAGGGGGTGGTAGGTGAGTGGGTTTTGTCGGGAGAAGAGCCGGGGTTCTAGTCGTGCGCGATGCTGATACCTCCCCCCCCCCCCCCCCCCCCACGCGCAAAACAGGGGTGCGTGTGTGTAGCGGCGCCACATGGTTCAGCGAGGCAAGCCTGTGTACTCCAACCCGCCGCATGTGGTGGCGAAGACCTCTACCCTAATTCTAGAACAGCATCCCCCAGGGACAGAAATTTGTTTTAGGGGTCTTCGCTAGATTCACGCATGCATGTGTCTTTGCCTGCTCCACCCCTTACCCAGGAGGTGGGGGGGGGGGGGCAGATGTGTTCTATATTTGGTTTCCACCACCCCCTTTCCTTGTTCCTGTTGTTGGGATGAGCACACGCTGCGAAGCAGCGGCTCGATCGGCTCGTCAGAACGCAAAGCAAAGTTGGAAAAACACCCCCCGCCCCACCCCCCCACCCCTTCCACACATGGCGATCTCGGCGGCCACGCATCACAGCCAGCCTTTGATCCGGAAGAACTGGATAAACGAGGTCGCCGTGAACAGCAAGAAAGCCACCATGAACCAGACGCCGTCGATACCACAGACTTGCCTGTGGGTTTTGGGTGGTGTGGGTGTGCGTCACTCAAAGGTGGAGGCTCGGAAAAATGAATTGTGAAGGGGGAGAGGGGAGGGGCATGCACTGTTATAGACATCACGGATTGCATACTCTGTGCCCGGGAGATATGAGAAGTTCATCCCGTAGAAGCCGACGAGAAATGACAGGGGCATGAAGGTGGCAGACAGGATGTTGAACACCTTCACAAGCTCATTTGTCTGGTGCGACGCGGTGCCGAAGTGCAGCGTGAGCAGGTCCTTCGCGCTAGCTTGCAACTCATCTGTGAAGGACAGCGACTGATGCGCCTTCTCCGCCACCCTTCGAAAAGCTGGCGTCTTGGCACAGTCGGGTGCCCACGCAGGCGGCTCCAGCTTCACATCATGCAGCATCGCCACAGTCGCCTTCAGAACCCTGCTGCCGACGGAAGAGCGTCGCATCACCCCATACACCCCTTTAGAGATCCCCCTGCCAGTCAAGAGCTTTCCCGCCTGGGCTGTCGAGATGAAGGCCTGCTCCATCTTGTCGAATATGGCTTTATTCACAGAGTTGGACAGGCCGTGCTCCTGCAGCAGGCGGAGCACAAGCCCCCAGACAAACCCGTCTATGGTGATACGCTTCTGCACCCGACGCTCGTAATCTGTCGCGGTGTCCCCCATAAACGAAAGCTTATGCGCATGCAGAGTGATGACACGGTTTGTCGAAGAGTCCACAACAATGGTGAGCCTGTTCGTCAGATCTGACACACTCCAGGCCTGCCCTGACTCACCCTGATGCGCCCCCTTTGCGGTAGGCGGCGTGACGGGCACCGGCCTCAGCTCGTCCTGCAGCGTCTTCTCCGCATCGCGCACCGTCTGATAGTTCGACAGCCGCAGCACAAACACGGTATACTGCCCCTCCGTCTGATACATCGGGAGCACCTCACTGCCAGACACCTCGTCGAACAGGGCCTGGGGCAGCCCCAGCTCGCTCAGCGTCTCCGCCGCCTGCCGCTTGAAGGCATCGATGGAACCCCTCCCGTCCACGTCGTGCCATGTGAAATCCCCGGCCTTATTCGCCACCACTTTCTCCGGGGCAAACACCGCGCTGTCCGCAACGGACACCTCATATGCAGTTGGGTACTCGCGGAACAGCCCTATGGAGCTGGGCGCCTCACCCGCCGCATGACCCAGGTAGTCGCTGTGGTGGTGGAGGGGGTGGTGATGGTCTTCGGCCTGCACAGGAGGCACCCTCTTCTTGGCACGCTTCCGCCTGCGGAGGATTAGAACAGGCGTCCCACGAGGGGTGACAACGGCCCCTGTGGGGGCTGCTGCTGCTGCTGCTGTCGGCTCTGCCGGAGGTGATGCCCCAGGTGTTTCAGGCGGCAGGGTGGTGCCGCGCTGCTGTGCCCTGAGGGGCGA